>CM067321.1:33489818-34010836 GCA_034231615.1 Meghimatium bilineatum
ACATTCAAGGTTAATATGTATATATTTTTTTTTTGGTGTTTATATTGAACGTTAATATGTATGTTTGTATATATATATATATATATCTTTGTTTGTTAAATGGGGGATTAAGCCTCTTAGCCGAGGCACGATACTTTCAACCTAAGACAGAAGTCTTTTTTTTTTTTTTTAAAGAATCTTTATTTGCATCAATGAAATATTTACAAAACCAATAGACATGTTAATTGTGTAGTATGCACTGTGTTATGAGATGGTTTAACAACATTCATGGAAATTTGTGATGGGAGTGTAGTGATAAAAGTAGGATGTAAAAATTATAGTCAAACATTATATAATTTTTTTTCTTTCGTCCTCACACTCTTACATTCAAGGTTAATATGTATATATATGTATATATAAAGCACTTTGGATACATAGTTTGTAATACGTATACATTCGTTCGGTTTAGGGTCCGAATATTTCTTTTACAAAATAAGTTAGAAAAGTCGAAACTGGAAACTTATAATGTATCTGGAGTGTTGAGTAGTAGTTTATTGCATTTTTTTACAAATAGGAGTTGGAAAAGTTGAGCATTGAATTTTTGGTGTTCATGTCTTGCTCTATTCCTGCATGACCACACGAGATTTCTAAACTCTGCTAGAAGAATGAGGGATTTTGTTTGTAAACTTGTGTCTGCATTCGGAAGTACGTTTAACATGACTGCCTTGTACATGGCTGTGTCTGATGTTGTGTCCTGGGTTATTTTTTGTTTTCGTGTATTCAATGCGAGGGATATTGTGTTGCAGTGGAAGAATATGTGATCTTCTGTTTCTGGTGTTTTGAATCCACAGAGCTTGCATCTCTCGTGTGGCCTGTGTGTCAGTCTATGTGAGAGCGGTGTGATGTTGAAAAGTAGTCTATATATAACTTCCTTTGCTTTTGGTGATGTTTGTGTATGGTGTAGGTTGGCAAATATTTCTGAGTACTCGGTTATAAAGTGAACATAGCCTCGTTTGATTCTGTTGATAAGGGGTGGTTCTTGTGCTGCGATGAGGTGCTTATAGATGTTTTTTGTTGGTTCATTGACTAGTTGCTCATTTCCCTTGAGAAATTGGATACATTGTTGGTAGAAAGGTGGTAGAGTACCCATTGAGTGGGGCTGTGTGTTTCGAATGGTGCATAAATGGGATATTTTTAGTCCGATGTAATAATGTGCCAGCGTGTATTCTTTTGGATTATCTATTATTTCTGATATGAATTTTATCCTTTGTGCTTGAATTTTGGTCTTTATGTCATGTAGGGAGACTCCTCCTCTTTTCTTGTCCTGTATTAGTGTTTTAGTTTGTATTGCGTGTATCGTGGGATGAAACGTCTAATACAAATACAAAACAACAACAATTTTTGGCAGAAGTCTGATTGTAAACACCTTCGTCATACCAAGACTGCTGTACACATCAAATGTATTCTACCCACCAAAGAACATACTCAAGGATGTATATCAGCAGATAAGACAGAAGTCTATTTTGTTATATCAGGCCGTAAAATATATATATATCAAAATTTCACGTTTTTGTATATAGGAAACACTTAGTGACTTGACCTAAGTGTGAGAGTTTCGTAGTAATTTTTTAAAAATATTTTAGACAGATACATACAATAAAAAAATAACACACTAATTGGCAAATGCAAGTTTAAAGTGAAAGTACATTAGGAATAGATTTATAAACTTTGTTTTGAAACAATAATTAATTAAAACAGATCTGTTGACAAATTTTGCATATTATCTCCCCTTCATTGCAAACGTAAAACCACCTTCTATAAAGTGACGAACCATTTCTATAAAGTGGGAAGTTCTCTGTTTACTGTGACTAAATTATATTTTATTAATGAAGCATTATGTTTAGTCAGTGTGACTATCTAAGACACAATATAGTCAAGTTTTCTTCCAGTAAACAGAGCCCTATTTCTATCTCGTGAGCACAGTTCAGAAAAGTAAGATTGCTCTTAAGATGTCAACATTAGGACTAGTAAGAAAAACCAAAACACAAACAATGCGTGGTGTGGACTGTGCTATGTGGTTTAGATCAGTGGATGTGGTTTAGATCAGTGGTGCCAATGTGGTGTGGAAAATCAAGCAAAGTTAGTGGTACTGTTATTGTTGCCTACCATGCACATCATAAATGCAATTAGAAGGGTTTTTTTTGGGGGGGGGGGGGGTTGAGTTGGCTCCCCTATTCCATAGAGGATCATGTTATCCAGAAGTCATGCTGAAGTTGGGTGTGTCAGATCGAAAGGCGCAGATATCGCAACCATGATGTAAATTATGACATACCACATTCTATTCTCCGGATTACATCCTGATAACATACATAAGTTTGAGGACGAACGCATAAAAAGAAGAAGCAGATAAATATCAGTGGTTCTAAAAATGTAATTAGGTCCACGTTTAGGGCTATATATTTGAAGGAAGGGGGATAATTGCACCCAAAAAAATGAAACTATGGCGCAGATTCTTCCAGATCTGCGACATAAAAATAAGTTTTTGAATGCTTCTATTCTGTTAAAAAACTGCCTACTATATCACAGTACAAGAGGAAAACGATGGCTATCTGAAACAGCTCTGGCGGAGAGCTCTACTGCACTGGAGCTGTTAACTACAGAACAGTTCTTTGATGGAATCCATATCAGCATCTGACCTGCTGGAAAACGAGGAAGAAGGAGAAAAGAATTATGCAACGCATAAGATATACGATAGTAGTAATCATTGAGGAAATATGACAAGCTTTTTTCTGGTCTATAGGAATTAATATCTAGTGCTTGGAACAACACATCGGCTGGAAATACGAGGGCTGGGGCAACACAGTGCAATATAAGGAAAAACGGATTTAGATACAAATGTTGTCAATATGTATGCACACAACATACTAGCGAATAGACGCATAGACGATTTGAATAGGAAACCATCATCAGGACAAGCGATTGCTGACTAACAATGAATAGAAACACACATTTTAACAAATGGGAGACGAGGATGAAAATGGGAGAGAAAGAAGTAAAGCACAAGTGGATATTAAGGGATAGATATTACGGACGATGTGATCAATCCTGGTAACAAGAGATAAAAAGGACATTGAGATCTGGTCAACAAGACATAGATGCTTTCCATCTTAGTTCTCACTCTGGATAATTGAGTTTCTGTGTTTGTTCTCAAACTCCTGCAGATTAGCAGGATGTAGTTCGTAATGGGTTTTTCATGGATCTCATGATGCGAGATCTTCGCTTTTTACCTAACACATTCGACTTAATAATGGCACTGTATCATTGTGACCTTATATAGGAGGGGGCAGCCAACTCCACCATATAACCTCCTTAGTCGTTTCCTAAAATATACATGGAAAGCAAACAGTATTGCTATTATTTGTTCCCCTCTCGAGATTAAAAAAAAACACTAATGGTGTGTGACTTTTTAAAAACAATTTGTGTTGTCTAGTGCTTTTGACGGAACGAGTTGGTGGCACTTGCCTAAACACAATATGTGTTAAATGGTGGTTATTTTGTGCATCTATCATTCAGGGCAATATACCACTAATTTTCCCAAACAACTTGCATATCATATATTAATAAAAGAAAAGTGTGAAAACCAGAATACTGGTTTCATTAGTTATTATAAAGATAAAGAATGCAACAGATCGCATGTAACCCATGTCTGATGAAAGACACCAGTACAAATAGAAATGACCGGAATATACCGATGTGGTATCAAAAATTCCCCATTACACATTGTTTACTACACTGTATAATCTTGTCTCTCAATTAGTTGTGTGGACTATTTGAAAATAATCCATCTGAAGTCACATTATTTAACCATTACAGTGATTTTAATTGGTCACTTTTGAATACATTGTGTCGACAGCCAATGACAAATCAACGTCAAGTAAAGTCATTTAGAAGAATGAGTTCACGTGACTGTATTTGACGAGAGACACGGTACAGTAAGTCGATATGACCTAGCAAAAGACACCTTACAAACAAAAATGTAATAGTCATGATTGAATGATTGTCCAAACAAATGTCATGTGTTTTGTTTTTGAGAAAACTAATTGTACTTGAATTAAACTCACAACATAAAAACATGACTCTTTTTGCAACTTGACGTTTTAAAAAGATAAAAACGTGATTGCAATGCAAAAATAGGATAAAATCTGAGGCTCTGTATGGAAAAATGATTTTGTGAAATATAATTTGAGGCTCTGTCTAGGATAGCAGGGCTATAGAGAGTGGACATTTCCATTATTCATTAAGGGTCATAACCCCGCAGATACTATCAGATAAGGGGATGTAATACATGTGAAATGTATTAATATGTGCAAATGTATTAATAAATCATAAGAACACAAATATTTTGATCTGATCATGTGGTAATATAATTTTAATAAACAACTCTCATTTATTTTGAGTGATTTTATGTAACTATTCCCCGTTCTACTATTTATAAAAACGTTTTTTTGAAAGCAATATGCACGACATTCTTCCCTAACTGTTGACATGGTGAACAAAAGTGTGGCACATAAACTTTTGGATGTTAAGGGATAATGTCCGTATAAGGTTCAAGTTCCCCGCGGAACTTTACATACAAAAGTTGGCTCTTGACTTTGTATGGGAACTAGTGTCAGTAGTCCGTTCACATGTCTTAGACTCCACCGCGGGGTCAAGGTTCAGCCAGTGTCGAGTCAGCTCGCTCGTCACAGTACCGATTGG
Organism: Meghimatium bilineatum; assembly: GCA_034231615.1. Lineage (NCBI taxonomy): Eukaryota > Metazoa > Mollusca > Gastropoda > Stylommatophora > Philomycidae > Meghimatium > Meghimatium bilineatum. Next base: position 33,494,556 of record CM067321.1, read on the forward strand.
GATCTAGGCTGGTTCCTCCCCATATGACATGTTAAGACAGGACGAAGTCACCGGGGTGAAGTTTTCGGTCGTACGGAATGTTAACAGCATAAACGTGCTCAGCTGAGTGGTGAGCTATACTCAGCGTCCGAGTGGCTTTCGAATGTCGGCGCCTGCTATGTCATACCGCCTCGAAAGAGGATTACGGGGGTATAGGAGAGCTGCTTAGAAAGTGCTTCACTCGACTTTTTTGTCATGAAATTATCTAAATTTTAGTATTATTTGTATTTACACCCTTACACTTAAACGTATTTTTGATACTGTTATTTATTGGAAAGAATAAACAATTTTGATACAATGTAATAATATAGTCTTACAGTTTTTATGGCCATAGTTCTTAATTCGTAATTTAAAAGATATAATTATAATTTCGTTAACACAAGAAAATAAATTTAGTATTCACGAGAAAAAAAATGGGATTGCAATTTGTGAGTTTTAAAATGCTTCATTTTTTTAGAGAAAATTTACTTTCAACAATAACGCAATTCCACAATATAACGACATCCACATGTGTCAGCTGAGTTTTAAAAAAATGTCGGCGCCTGCTATGTCATACCGCCTCGAGAGAGGATTACGGGGGTATAGGAGAGCTGCTTAGAAAGTGCTTCACTCGACTTTTTTGTCATGAAATAACTTTGGAATTACTTAAATTTTAGTATTATTTGTATTTACACGGTTACCTCCCTTACACTTAAACGTATTTTTGATTTAACATTTGGATGCTGCTATAAAGTATTTTGATAAAAAGTAGTAATGTAGTCTTACAGTTTTTATGGCCATAATTCGTAATTTGTAATTTAAAAGATATTAATTATTTAATTATAATTTCGTTAACAAAAGAAAATAAATTTAGTATTCACGAGGGAAAAAAATGGGATTGCAATTTGTGAGTTTTAAAACGCTTCATTCTTTAGAGAAAATTTACTTTCAACAATAACGCAATTTCACAATATAACGACATCCACCTGTGTCAACTGAGTTTAAAAAAAATGTAAACTCAAAATATTTTGACTTGATACATTGTTACTAAAATTGCGGAAATATACATTTGTTTATGTTAATGGCACATATGTATTGTAATTGTATGTATTGAGTGCAAAGATGTGTCCAGGTCTCACAGAGATTGTCTTGGTTTTATAACACTGCCTTATATCTCGCCCTGTTTTGCCTATGTCCCAGTTTCTATAACAGTTTACAAATACAGCGAATGTGTTATGTGTTCAAATCAACACACTTGGTATCGCTTCGTTCAAGTGAATAAACACGCTTGGTAACCCTAATTGTGGTCGAGCGTGAAGACTTTGATTTATTTATACATAGATCAGTGGTCATAAGGTATTTTCTGTAGACATATTAATTAATTCACAGTATTATGTGATTGCCATGTGTCTTCTGTCACGGAGATAATCCAATAAAGAAATTAAATTTCCAACACAGCTGACCCCTGTGTTTGTTATAATTAAAAAGAAAGAATCTCTTCAAGAATATGTTTCTAGTAAACACAAATCTGAATGTAGTGATAGATAAACTTAATTTCCAATAGAAATCGTCGTTGGTTGGCGGGTCTGAAAGGGGAGCATGGGTAGCTAAACTGTTACCTGTCAAGCATATCGTAAGCAGCAACTAATAGGAATTTAAGGTGGAGTTTGTTGTCCCATAAAGGCCAGTAGATAAGTATGTTCTAGGATTGAGATATTCAACTTCCCGTCCTTTAGCAATCAGAATAGGTCTATGCCTTTTAGTATTATAAATTTGGCCAAAATGCGGGTAAAAAGCCCCCCCCCCCCCCCCCCCCCCGAGATATTCACAAAAGGAACATAACAATTTACATTAATAAGAATACACGAAAAACACGAATGACCTTTTTTTAAGGGAAGTACTCCTCCCCCTCCCCCTACTTTATAACATTGGTCTCACCCCACAGTGTCAAATTGACCTAGAGGCTATGCTAAAGTTCGATTTGTCAGTTATGCTGTCAATTATGGCACAACTTTTATCTGGACTACATCCTGCTGATCTGCAGGAGCTTGAGAATGGATACAGAAGATGAAACAAGAAGTTGAAAAGATGATTACACCAGAAGGCATCGATCTTGAACATATGTGTACACCAAAAGGCATTGATCTTGGTGAAGAATGGATTATCTTTTCAATACTATCTTTGCAATCACTAGAGAGTTCATTGATAAACATAGGCTATGAAATGTGAATGAATGCTGTGTTCATGGAGTTCAATTCCGAACATTTTCATGACACGTATGTTGTGAGACACAGACGATCAAAATAATCTACAATCAGTGGTTCGAATGGACTTTTACCACCAGATCACGTGGAAGAACAGTTCACGAAACCAGTGGAGCCTTCACTAAACAACAAGCAGCCTAACGATGTGTGTGTTTGCTGTAACGCAAGTACACTTGTTAGAAATTGAAGCCTATTTCCGCTAAGACGATATCAATATCATCATCATCAGGTGCTATGCCGGCTGGCGTAGGCGATCATAGCTCTCCACAGCTCTCTGTCTCCAGTATTATGTATCAATCTCGCCGTTGTTTCCCTGCCGTGCCAGGTTGTCAAACTGTCTAATATTTTCTCACATTGTCGCCCTTTGTCTCTGCTGCCTTTAATCTTGCCTGTTGTGACTATGTTCTATAAACCTCCTTTTCTCATGAAGTGGCCAAAAGTATGAAGATTGTCTTTTTCTTATATTATTGATTCCGTTTCGCATTTGACTCTTTCAACACTTCCACATTAGTTTTTCTGGCAATCCATGATATCAACATACCTTAACCAAAATGTTTTAATCCCTTATCGACCAATCATCAACTAAGGAGACATTTATTCATGCACTGTAAATGTCACGTGAATGTGTACATCTCCTGTGTACATCGTTATTACACGTTTTTGAGTATTCCTGTATTTCTCGGTTGTTGGTTTTTTTTGGTTGGTGGGGGGAGGAGTGGGGGTTTACCGTGAGGATAAAATGAGACGATTGAACAAGCCTAAGCCTGACCTATTTATTCGAGATTCTTAATCAGGGTTGGCACATACTTTAAAAAAAAGAAAGTGACATTTCCCCCGTAAACATGACATAAGTTTAACATTACAATATCCATTCATTTAAGATGAGGTACCGTCTTCGCACGAAAGGTCAGCAACAGTCCCCATTTACCTCACGTTCCTTTCCCTGCTATCACACCATACTATAAGCTTATAACCCGGTGTTGTGGCACACGCCACACAGGTGGAAAAGGGGAGGGGTGGGGAAATTTCATTGTTTAGGGGGACACTTCGAAATAAAAAAAGGTTGTACTTGAGATTTAGACTTGTCTATTATGTTTTGAAAAGTTAGCGTACTGTTTTTTCTTCTAATAATAATTTTCTAGTGCTTTCTTCCTAAAACCTAAGTCTTGTGTCCTGAACAAGTTATAAATAGGTTTCCTTTAATGGAATAAGTCAATTTTTGAATAGACCTGTACAAAATGTAGGGCCCCTTTATGGGGGCCTACATGGGGGTGGGGAGAGTAATCAGAATTTTTGAAAGATTGAGGTGGGGAAAGGTTTAAAGAAAAGGTTGGGTAACTCTGCTATAACCTGCCAGGTTCAAGGAGTACCACATTCGATGAAATAACACCCAGAGTTCTCCAGCAAATTCTAGCTTCAGAAACGCAGATGAGTGTGAAAATATATTGACCTATCCAGCCTTGATGCTGCCTGTCCATGATTTTCTTAGTCTTCGTCTGCTTCTTTCAACCTCGACTGTTCCCTGTAGTAGGCCCCTATAGTTTATGACAAATAATCATATCACACGTCCAAAAAAACCATCAGGGCCGTAGACAAGTTTTCATTGAGGAAGGGGGTTTACCTATAAAATAATGTGAAAAAAGGCATTCATCCATTTTTGTATGTAATTCCCTCTTTTTGATGCGAAAGCGGATGACTTTTTTGATGAGGATGGTGATGACTTTTTGATGAGAAAGGTGATGACTTTTTTAATGAGAATGATGACCTTTTTGTGAAAAATCTTTAATGTAGGGGTTTCACCCACCTTTTGGCTAAATTCCTAGCAATAAAAAACATGTTATGAATTCCTAAGGGTGGGAGGGGGAGTTGAACACCCACCTCCCTTAACAACAGACCTATAAACCATGCAAGTAGGTATATTTGTCGCTTTACTATTGGTAGTAATGAAGTAATGATTCTTATAGACCTATATGAATCTATTTTATTTCTAATGTACACATTTGTCGCTAGATGGACTAGTATTGTGGCTTGGTAAAAGCTCACCAACCAAGCTTATTGACAACATGAGAGGCAGAGAGTCGTGGAGAAACATGATCGCCTATGCCATTCGGCATGGCACTTGATTGATTGACACATTTGTCTCATGCTCTCTATAGGAGATGCACAGAATTCATCTGTAGCATTTGTATTCGAAGATTTGTAACCCCTCTCCATGACTGCAGTGAGTGTTCCGCTTTCACACCAACACAACACAATAGACAACATAAGTGAGTTTCAAAGTCAGTTTTTCACACTAACACTGATTTTGCTTTTCCACATTAAAGTTAACTTTGACATATCCGCTACATCCATCTCCAGCCTTAGGAACCTATCTCTAAGTCTGTTTTGCGTTTTCCATCGCTGCATAGGCCTATGCAGGATCCGAGGTATTTGAAAATATTCAAGTTCTCAAATTTATACCAATTTATCATGTTGTTGGTTTGTACTTCTGTACCTTCGCTGTTAACCAAGATCATATTTCATTCAGCGTTGATTTTGGTCTCCTTGCTAGCACAATGTGAAAAAAAATCTGACAACACTGTGTATGAAAAAAAATTATGGTGCTTTATGGGGAGATGTGGCCACATCATGTGTCCATAGTCCAACTTTTTAATATTGTGAGTAAGAAAGACATCTCCAAATAATCACATGTATATTCTGATAATTTTGTGTTTCTTGTTTATGTGTGGAGCTAGTGAAGCGCATGGCCATGTTGTTAGAACTCCGTTCTCAGACCATTGATGTCCCTGGTTCAATCCACGGTTGGGACAGGATTTTATCTTTTGGAGGTACAATTAAAATCCTTCCTATATATGTTGAGGCATCTGCTACGGCAATGCAGCCTTTATTTCCACAGCCCATAGAAAGTCTCTCTGCACTCTTTCACACAAAACATTTAGTAACAAAAGTTTTAAGTTTTTGTTGTTTGTGTTTCTTGAAAAAGATCCCAGTTGGACGGTAAAGTAGAATAAAGGTCTTTGTTCTTTTGGTTATTACTATTTATTTATTTTTTACATTGATAGTTAGGCTATAACAGTAACCATTAGTATTTAATACAGCTTTTGTGACTTTAGAAAATAACTTCTGCTGCAGATAAATTGAGCTGCATGCAACGCACTGAGGGGCACCCCTACTAGATTCATACTGGGGTCCTCTCAGTGCATAGAGTGAAGATGGTTGGATGTAGCAATTTATGCGTCTTATCAAAATTTCGTTTTGTTAACTACTGTATCGTGTGTTTAGTTACAAATATGGACACGTCTCCCCATAATTAACCAAAATTTCACAATAAGAATTCCTAAGACACATTCATTTTGTGATGTTTTTTTTGTTCAGTGGGACAGTTTTTTAAACAACACCATGCTACCAATGCCAAACATGGTCTTTAATAGTCTTGCAGCAAAGAAAAATTATTACATGTGAAATGAAATGTATGAGAAAAGCTGTAATGGTTGCTAAACTAGATAAAATAAGAAATAAAGCAATTGGGAAAAGGATAGGTATAATATCATGTATTGAACATATCAAAAGACAGTAAGTAAAATGGTTTGATCACATTATGAGAATGAAACTAAATACCAATAAGAGCATATAAAAGAGTATCCAGACATAAAGCCACAGGCAGACCACGAAAACGGTGGATAGAAAAAATCAAGATAACCTTGAACAAACATGGACTCAATTCAACCAAGGTGACACATCTGGCCCTGGATCAACAACACTCCATCCAAGTAGAACACTCCTTCATTAGGCATTTGCATAAAGCCGAAGTCTCCTGGGTATGAAAGAATGCTCATAAAAACCACCCCACGGCACATAGGAAGTAAGAGCTAATCGCTTTCAATTCCTGGTGCTAGAAAGAAAGAAGAACGGCAGGTGTGAATACTATCAACCATAATTCACCTGGAGAAAGACAACAGCTTTTTAAAATAGATTTAGCAAAGTCCCAGATGACTAGTTAAATATAACTGTAGGGAACAAGTCTAAGATGATTGGTTAAATGTAACTGTAGGAAGCAAGTCCAAGATGACTGGTTAAATGTAAGTGTAGGGAGCAATGCTAGGATCTGAGAAGTCTTTTACTTTAGAGAGGTCTTTGCTGTGACCATCCTGTATTTTTGAGACAAACTGTTAGGTAAAAAGGGTTGATTTCTTCCCAGAAGTAATTGCAGAAAAAAATCATGAGGATTGGTATAGTGGAATTCCTCTATAGAGAATCCTCTTATAACACATTTCCCTATATAGCAACACATTAAAAAATCCCCAATTATATTTATTCTTTATTGTTTGTACTGTACATCATAAATTTCTGTTATTACAAACATATTTTGTTGGTCTGGACCAGGTTGTTATAAGGGGATTCCATTATAATAAACCCTACATCTTCTTAGTTTCCTCTCATAGCATACATGGCAGATTGTTGTATTATTCATCTTTGCTCCACCATTGAATCACTGTAAATCAAGCAGTTAATTTTCTTTATAAAAATATAGCATAATTTTCTGTAATATTTAGAATTTACTGAATGGCTTTTTGCACCTTGCAGTCGATCATTAAGAAAACAAACAAAAACAAGCCAATGAGCCTTTTCTCTCAGTAATGGAAGACTTTCTAAGCGATAATGTTGTTAAAGCAACATAAGATGTTTGTTTTCATCTTTCCCTTTTATCTTCCATATCTTTTATTATATTGTTCCTAAACAACATCGCCCCAGCCAGCACGCAGATTGTGCCTCCAGACAGCTCAAGTTGTGGCCATGTTTGCCAGATTTTGGAGAAATCTTTCATTGAGGACTTACAAATGTCTTTGTACCTCAGCATTGGACTACCACAGGCCTTCAGAAGTGTCTCTGAATAGTACTTATTGTGGAATGCAACAATTTGGCATTCTGTGGACATGGTCCGGCCCTCATAATCTATTTTTATTAAGTGTTTCCATGGCAGATGGTAGCTGAGTGTGGCGTACAAGTTCTATATTGGTGATTTTATCATTCCATTTAATGTAAGATTTTTCTGAGATATCTTAGCTGAAAGGTGTTTAGTCTCCTCTCATGTCTTGTGTAGGTTGTCCATGTTTCAGATTTATAATATAGTTTGGAATACCTTGTAAAGCAGACATTAGTCATTTCAGCAATATTCTCTTGTATGGCTGGTCGATTATACTATCGATATAATCACAGATGTACACTGTTCAGCAGATGTGGTAAAAACATTGAATGTATCAGTTACCAAAGCCAAAGGTGTCAGGCCATTGGTGCAAATAAAACGGCAACACAACACATTTCCGTTGTGTGAATTACATTCTGTTGGAAATCTTGTAGGATCACTGTGCTACTATAAGAGATATCTATGGGAGTTTGAGAACGAACAGAATAAAAAAGACCTACATAGTGTATAAACAGATAAACAGAAAACAAACATTGCATTTTTTTGGTTCAAAATGTATTTAGATTTGCACACTAACTTTTCTTTCCTCACAGAAAAACATTTCTTTCCTCACACACTAACTTTCCTCTCATGTACTATATCATTGTGAATGTTTATGTAGTTGATGCATCTGTTATTCTTATGGTGAAACCAATACCATTCTTGATTGTTCTTCACATAAAACATTCAAGTAATAACTGTTTCTCATTGATGGTACCAAGACTTGTCTAGTTTCTCATTGATGGTACCAAGACTTGTCTAGTTTCTCCTTTTATGGTACCAAGACTCTTGTCTAGTTTATCCTTGATGATACTAATACTCTTGTCTAGTTTCTTCTTGATGGTACCAAGACTCTTGTTTAGTTTATCTTTGATGGTACCAAGAAACTCAAAATCTAGTTTCTCAGAGTGCTTCTTCATCAATATTTTTGTTTTGGTAGTGTATTCTATTCAGGACATAGCATCAACTCAGCATTTTTTGGCTTTATTTATTTTCTATGCAATATAAATACATTCAGTAGTTTGCCATCTCTCTGAACAATATGAATATACAATTGTCTGCGGTGAGATTTGAACCCAGTACTTTGGCCATCACAGACTCAAGAGTTTGTGAACTGGAGGAAGTGGGAAGAAGCTGTGAATGGGTGGCATCTAGCAAAGACAGAAAGTTATTGACAACAGCTGTGGTTCAGCTGGGACGAGAGTGCAGTGACTGGGCTGCCAACAGAACAGAGGGATGATCCAAGAACTCATACTGCAGCACTTGAAGCCACATATAATTTACACAGATGGCTCAGTAACACAAGAAACACACGTGTGGTTGGGGTTTCGTGGCCTACCAAAATGGCAGGAAATTACCTAAGAAGTGAACTTCATATCCCACTATAACATCAAGTATGAGAATGGAAATAGAGGTACTGACAGCAGATCTCACTTGGCTGGTGACGCAATCACCAACAGACTCAATGATTTTATTGAACTCTCAAAGTATGCTGTGCAAGATAGAAAAATGTTATGACCAATTATACTGTACGCCTAAAGAAATACTACAAAGGGGTGCATCTAATATAGTATGCAATGACCCTGACAGATTATGGGTTTATGAATAGATGGTTCATTTGTCATGTCAGAGGTGTTAAGTCTAAGGCATATGGTTCTTGCATTCCATTTACCCAGTCTGAGTATTACTGATTGCTTGTTTTGCCTAGGTACTATACATTATTAAAATCAGTTTTCCCATGTTTCATCTATTTCAATGTGTCCAATGAGATAAGCAGAAATAATAGGCAGCACCTAATAGCAGTGCAGATTATGCCAGGTGTTAGCTGACCAGTACAACTAAATTGCTGCTCTCATTGAAATGAGTGACTCGTAGTGAACTTCCACCAATTTAAGAGAAATTGAAACTTATAAACTGTCCCTTTCTGTGTTGTGTCCATTGACAAGAGGCGTTCTTCAAGATATGGTGGAAGTTGAAAGAAGACTAGGAGGCCAGAAGAAGACATGGCTAGATAATATCAATGACTGGGCAGAGTGTGAAGTTTCAAAACTCATCAGGATGGTAGAGGATAGAGATGTGTGAAAATCTTTCTGTACCAAATTTATCAATTTGACACTCCTACGACCCTGACGGACTATGGGTTTTATTATATCAGTATCTTTTGCCCACCTCATCTTCTCCTACCATTGCCATTTAATTATGATCAAATTTTATGAAGCGACTAATGCATGCAATGACATCGCCAGTACAATGTGAACGATTGGCATTTATCCAATCATATCGCCAGTACAATATGAACGATTGGCTTTCAAACCACAAGCTAATTCAACCAAGTTGGGTCTGTGAAGTGAACCAAAAAACCCCTCTACCACCGAGCCAACATATGGAGAAAATGTGTGTTTTCAAACAGTGTTCAGAACAGAATAGACTTCTGGAGATAGTGCCCACTGCAAACGTTTGATGTTCAACACTGAAACAAAAATTTTTTACTTCCAAGACAGGAAATCTCCTGATGTTTTTGGCAGTTGGTGAAAACTGTGACTTTATTGGCACTTCATAGAACTAAAAGGTTTAGCTTGATATGCAATTTTAAATTTAACTAACTGACAAAATTAGGTTTGCCTCTTCTGCTCTAGATGTCCTGCACATGCCATCTTGGTGCAGACAAACAACATGACATTATAACGACAGTTTAAAGATGAATATCACACTATTGATTGACAAACATTATAGAGGAGCAGTGTTGTTATCCATTATTTAATCAGTAAAGGAGTAAAACCATGAGAAATGAATCGGTGAATGAAGGTCCAGTGCGGTGATGCATGTCTGTCAATTTAGTATGTGTATGTACTGAGTCTGGTTCTTTGGTGAAGTGGTACAGAGCTATTCTGTAACGACAAAGATACAGAGTTTGATCCCTAAAACAGGGATTTGAACACCCAGACTGTTCAGAAAGCAATGGCAAACTACTGAACGTATTTACATTGCCTAGAAAATCACTAAAGCCAAAAAATGCTGGGTTGATGGCTACGTCCTGAATAGAATATGCTACCAATGAGCTGAGTAGATAGTTTCACAATGTTGTGAGTTATGTGACAAACTGTTCATGACCAGGTCAGGCATACTGGGTGGTGATCCCAGAGTTTAGCGCAGCAGTTGAATACTTTGCACAAGAATGAAATACTAATGACATTTTACTTTATTTATTTAAGCAGGAATATAGATAAATCCCAAAATAATGAAATACTAATGACATTTTACTTTAGTTATTTAAGCAGGAACATAGATAAATGCCAGAAAAATGAAATACTAATGACATTTTAGTTATTTAAGCAGGAATATAAATAAATCTCAGAAGAATGAAATACTAATGACATTTTACTTTAGTTCTTTAAACTGGAATATAGATAAATCTCAAAGGTAGGCCTAGGACCGATGCTGTGTGGCGTGAAGCCCTAGAAGGAGAGAGTATAGGAGTGTCTCGCTTCAGACATATAAATTCTGGCAGCAAACTTGGCCTTCCTGACAATGTCTCACCTCTCCAGTATTTGCTATCCTTGATGACAGAACCAATAATTAACAATCTAATAGCCAATGTAAATTCTTATGTCCAGCAGAAATTGAAAATGAATACACCTCGAAGGAAATATTCTACTTATTCGAAATGGATTCCGCTCAACAGAAATATTTTTATAAAGTTTCTCAGCACCCTAATAAACATGGGTTTGGACCCCAAACATTCTATAAAGGATTTTTGGTCCACAAAAACACACAGAAGTAGTGGTTTGGATCAATTTTCAGCAGGACCAAATTCTTATTGATTTACCAATCAATGCTTCATGCGGCTGGAGCTGATGCACAGGATAAATGTAAAATAGAGCCGTTCATAAATGAATTAGTTGCGAGCTTTAAGAATGCATTCTATCCTTCTGAAAACATATGTATAGATAAGATGGTTATAGGTCACAAGGGAAGATTTAGGCACAAGCAATATAATGCAAGCAAGCCAAAAAAATACCATATAATGTCATACGGATCTGCGACTCCATCACCAGGTATGTTTTCAACCTGCGGGTATATTTTGGTGCGGACACAACATACAGGCTGGAAACTGATACAAAGTCTACCCATGCTGCAAAATCTTTGACAAACTACTAGAAGGCAACACAGGACATCACCATTTGTTTGCAGACAGGTATTATTCTTCCTTACCTCTTGTTCTGTTTCTGCAGCAGAGAAATCACCATTATACTGGAACTCTCAATGTGAACAGACGAGGGTTTCCACCAGAAATAACAAATAAGAAAATAGCTGTCAATCAACCAAAATGGTTCATAAATGAGGAAGATCTAGTTATGTGTGTCAGCTGGAGAGATAAAAAATCGAAGAAACCTTGCCAACTGGTAACAACATGTGGAAGCGCAACATGTGAAATTAGAATTGAGGGTAGGAGTGAAGTCCGGAAACCATCACCAATTCATAATTACAATATGTCAATGAATGGATGTGATAGAGTGGATCAGATGATTTCATATTATGGAAACCACACAAGAAAAACAGTAAAGTGGTGGAAAAAAGTATTTATATGGGTGTTGGAGATAACGCAACTCAACGCCCACATATTATACACACTGAGCCGCCCACAGAGAAGCCTATACCCCTTTCAAACTTCAAGGACATATTGATAGAGGAACTCTGTAATTTATTTGAATTAGAGGCACCTAATAACATTGATGCTGCTTTATTGTCCAAGCCAGGAAGAAAGCTAGTAAATACAGAGCTTGAGAGGTATCAGGGGACCGTCCATCTCATTGACTTCGGTGGAAAAGACAGACAAGGTGCTCACTGTGCTACTAAGCAAATACGAAAGCAAAGTAGCTACTACTGCATAGGATGTTCACATAAGCCACATCTGTGTGCTAAATCATGCTTAAGGGAATACCACACGAGCTCATTTGTAACAAATAAAAACTTGTAAATAATAAAGCTGTAACTGGATGTTACACCACAGGCAATTGCGCATCCAGACCGTTCAGAAAGCAATGGCAACCTACTGAACGTATTTATATTGCCTAGAAAATCACCACAGCCAACAAATGCTGGGTTGATAGCTACGTCCTGGATAGGATATGCTACAAATTAAAAAAACTGGATGTAAATATTTTCATATTTTTATTGCTTCTGGTGTAATTCAGAAAAATATACATAACTTTAACATTTATTGATATAAATTCATCAAATAAACTGTATAAACATTCTTGAAAAATGGATTTAAACAATGACAAGTATAGATACATTTGGGTAAGTCACAATATTTATACTAATAAATTAACATTTTCATGTTTTGTGTTTTACTAACTCTAACCTTGTGAAGTAATCAAATATCATAAATGTACTTATATATTCATATTCTGTATCAATTCCTCTTTCCAATGATATATTACACATACACTATTTATCAATATTAGTATGTTAAGTGATACAATGAAAAACAAAAGTAAGAAAATTTTTCTACTTCTGAAAATTAATTTGGCCCAAACCTAAAAATAATCAAGCCCTGAAAGAGTTAACAAGGTGTCATGTCTTTTAATATATCCAAAATATTTTATTTGTTTGCTTGTTTGTTTACTTTAATGGTTGTTTTTTTTTCATACAAAGTGTTGTCAGAACATTTCTTTTTAATCTTTCCATTAAGTTTCCCCCTACTCTTCATTTATATATTTCCATACTTATATCTCATTGGCATAAATTATGTCTTTTAATTTGTTCATTATCTGTGTTCTACATCTGCATAAGCTGAAAGTTTACAAAGCAGTGATACTTCTAGTGCAGTTATACGCTGATGAAACATGGACTGTGCATAGATGATGTGAGGAAGCTCAATCACTTTCACATATCTTGTCTCAGAAAAGTTAAAAACATCAGATGGGCAGATAATATTTCGGATACCACTGTCCTTAACAGAATTGGTATCCCTAACATTGAGACTATTCTGATGCAGACACAGATTCGTTGGGCAGATCATGTGGAACGTATTGCAAATTATCGCCTACCAAAGTTACTTCTCTATGGTGAGTTGCAGTAAAGGTAAAGGTATGTCCCATGGCAGCAACCTGCCGTCGGGGATGAAGATAACTCTTCATGCACTAAACCGCAGCAACTATTAGGTGGAGTGGCCAGTTCCCTTCCTTGCTGTCTTTACTTCCCCTAACTAACGCGTCAGGTACTAATTTACAGCTGAGTCAACTGGAGGAGTGGTCGTGTCAAGCAAGAAATCACAACCCGGATTTTTTTTGTCCGGACGTGGTTTCGAACCCTGCACTCTGTAGCCAAGTGATAGAAAGCAAGCTCACTATCAACTAGGCTACTGTGCTAGTTGCAGTAGGACATACATTATCAAGGTGACCAAAAGAAGTGCTACAAGGACTCATTATACTCAATTGAAAGCTTTTGATCTAGACTAAGATAAATGGTAAGAACTTGCACAAAATAGAGTTACATTATGCTCTACCTGTAAAAAAGGCGCATCATCTTGTGAAAAGAGGAGAGATGCAGCAGCTCAACAGCGGAGAGTAGCTAGAAAGTCACGTTTAGACGAAGAACCATCTACAGTGGTGGTCCCATGCGCAAACTGTTCAAGGAGATTTTCGGCTAGAATAGGTCTTATTAGCTATCTACTCCACCAAAGATGGATGTGTTGGGCCATTGGCGCAAATAAAACGGCAACACAATGCATTTCCATTCTCTGGACTACATTCAACTGGAAATCTTGTAGGATCATTGTCCTGTTACAAGAGAAATCCAGTGGGAGTTTGAGAATGAACGCTGAAGAAGCCATCTACATACTCAAAGTCAAGGATATAACTCTAACTTAGTGGTTCTCAACCTTCCTAATGCCACGACGCTTTAATATAGTTCCTCATATTGTGGTGACCCCAAACCATAGAATTATTTTTGTTGCTACTCTTAACTATAATTTTGCTACTGTTATGAAACGTAATGTAAATTTCTGATATGCAAGATGTATTTTCTGTCTATCTATCTGCTAAACCCTTTGTTGCCTTTCAGTGTCAGGGGTAGAAGAGACTGTCCTTTTGTGTGCTGAGTACATTGTGGAATTTGTCGCCTCTTTTATTTCGGTCATCCATCGTTTTCGTGGTCAGCCTCTAGGTCTGCATTCACTGTATCTGTATAGCATAGCTTGCTGTGGTATGATGTCTCATGGTAGTCTGCTGATGTGTGCACATTATTTGATCTGTTGTCTCTTAATAAATTCCAAGATTGGGGTGGTGCCGGTTTATTGTTGAATGTCCTCATTCCTCACTCTCTCTCTTATCGATATTCCTAGAATTCTGCATAAACATGCCATTTTAGTTGCTACAAGTTTATGTTTGTTTTGCGCTGTCGTTGTCCATGTATGGTTTTGTTAGCACAGCATTAGCATCTTCATTATCGTTTTAAATTTTGGGATTTAAATCCACATTTTTGTTTTCGAAGATTAGTGTCATTTGCTCTACGGCATGGTATGCTTTACTATATCTATTATGTGTTTCTTTACTGCTCTTGCCGTCTGTTGTTATATTACTTACTAGGTATATGAATTCTGTACCTGGTTAAGTTTGTTGTTTCCAATATATATATAGGTGTTTCTGTTCTTCCTATCTTCAATACTTCAGTCTTTTCTATATTTATCTTCATGTTAAAAGGTATGTCATGTTTGATGTAATCTATCTTTTTGTCTTTGTAGTTGCTCTTCTGGTGATTGCATTAGTGCTTGGTCATCTGCAAATTGCATTTTGTTTAAGTTATCCTTCAGATTGTTTTCTTCCGTTGTCTTTATTACTTTAAGATGTGATCTATGTACGTTATGAAAAATAGAGTGGATAGTACACATCCCTGTCTCACACCCGAGTGAATTCGAAAATTATCAGATGTACCTGTGCTCGTTCTTACTGAGCATTGACTATTGGATTATATGCTCTGACATAAGATAATCAGGTTTTGTGGAACTCCATATGTCTGTAGTGTTATCCATAGTTGTTCTCTATCCACTCTGTCAAACGCTTTCTCTTGGTCCACGAAAGCCAAATATAAGTCTTGGTTATGTTTTATCGCTCTTTTTGAGTTTTGAGAGTTGTTTGTGGGCGAAGATTGCATCTGTACAGCTTTTAATTTTCCGAAAGCCCATTTGTGTGTTGTTGAGCTGTGGTTCTATATTTGTGCACATCCTTCTCTCTAGTATCTTGCTAAAGAGTTTTCCGATGTGACTTAATAGTGGTATGCCTCTGTACTTTATGCTACAAGTCCCTCTTACTGCTTTTTTTCTTCCAGATGGAAACAATCACCGCTGTCTTCCATATCATATTGAACAGTCTGTGTAACCACTTTATACCTGTCACTGTTAGCATTTTTATTAGTTCTATAGGTATGCTGTTCACCAGGTATTCCTGGTGTTTTGTTATTCTGTGCATGTTTAACTGCGCCTTCAATTTCAGATTTCAGGATGTATGGTTCTAGGTCTTCTTCTATTGTATTTATTGTTGTAATCACTTCTCCTTCCTTTAAGTTTAACAGTTGATTGAAGTAATTTTTCCATCTTTCCATGATTTCTTGGATTTATTTAGTATGTTGCCTGTTCATCATTGATTATTTCTGTTGGTTCCTGTCTTTTTTACTTCTCATGTTTTGTACTTTCTTGTAGAATGTCTTTGGTGCGGCTTGTTTATTTTTGTTGATAATTTCTCCAAATTCTTGCTATGACTGGCATATTGATTGGCAGTATAGAAAACCTGTTTGCTAAATTAAGTTGGACCTTCATGCGTTACGTGTTGTGATTATTGTATGACTTTTAGTTGGTTACTATTTATATACTTGGAATCGCATGCCAAAAATAGCCAAGGCAATTCCAAGTATATAACTAGTAACAAACTGAAAGCCAAACAATAATAAAAACATGTAAAGAATGGGATCCAACTTAATGTAGCGAACAGGTCTTCTATACTGTTGATCAGTCACTGCAGTATTCACATCAACCACAGCTGAATATAAAATGATCAAACAGCATCCAGATTAAGTTCCCATGGTACAAATATTTTTTTTGGCAGTAGTTCATAATTTTACAGTACATGATTTTACATTTACCCAGTAATTATAATTCATGAAGTGTTGTTTTACCTCTTATACTGCTGCTTTCAATGCAGCAGCTACAGTACTATACAAGAATCAGTGTACCTCATACCGCAGCTACTTTCTACAGATATGTGACTGGTCCGCATACGTGCATTGTTGCACCAACCCTGTCACACCTGTATTTGTACGAGGTATAGGCTATGTGATGGGGTTGGTGTGATGATGTCACCATGCTGAGTACTTGTATGTGGGCATATCTGCATGTGAGCGGATCCGCCTGGAGACGGATAGAGGAGTGGTGTCTGGATTCCTAAGACCGTTGGTAATTAACGGCCCTGTGAAAAGGCACGTATCCTCAGATGGGTCGTGACCTACAGATTGAAAACTACTGTTCTAACTGAATTTGAAAAGATGATGTAACAAATGGTCATCTACAGTAATAAATTATCGATGCTTCTATATATAATATTGCCCATTTATCCATGCAACCTTATTAAATGTTTGTGTTATTTATGTTTACAAGTAGGCCTAACTTGTCCTTATATTACGGAGACCTGCTGGTACATACTAATGTTAATTGTTTGTGGTTCTCAAGGAATTTGTGTGTGTTGTCTGTGTTGATCAATATGTGCATATTCATTTGAGATATACAAGTTGGAAGTCTTAACTAAAATTGCATCTTTTTTTGGGGAATACAGTGTGGTCGAATACGGAAAACATGTTGACGCAAGTTGTGAGGTGAATAGGTGCCATCTGAGCAGAAATGGTTCAAATTCCGTTTACTGCGATATTATTTTTATGAGAATTATAAGAGTCATTGTGGCATGGAAAGATGAAGATGCTGGGCCAGAGCTGGAGTGTGTCCCAAGAGGTGTCTGTTAAAGAGTATAGTGGAGAGAAAATGTTCTTTCCCTTCATGATGCTACAAGGTGAAATGAACAGTCTACTTTGACAATCCTTGATCAAGGGAACAAAATTCATAATTACAGAGTTTCTGAGAATAAAGAAAAAACACCAGACTCCACCTCAACTAAAATCATTGACACTAGAGTGGCTATAACTAAAATATAATCTCAAGTAATAGACACATGTCTACACAGGTGGATCAGCAGAGGGGGCAGTAATAAATGACAGAGGTGGAATACTCATAAGACGTAAGACAATATACCTCGTATAAAGCTCTTCCAACCAGAAAATACTCTTTCAATTTTAAAACAGAAGCAGGTGCGCTCCATCATGCACTGAAAATACTCAATACAATACTCAATGATAATACAAGTACAGCAACATTTACCATAAGAAAACTGGACCTGCTGTGGTAGAGATGTTAAAATGTAAATGAGAAGAAAAACTAAGAACTGAACTATTTTCCCTGGAAGAATGTCTCAAGTGGGAAAAATCATCTCAGCATTGAGACTTTTTATTGCTTGCAATTCTAATCCACAACTAAATAAGAACTATTGACACAACAATTTATTCTTTTGTTTAAAAACACAGATATGTGTAATGTGGTCTCTAAAAAACACAGTATCTGATATGATAGTGCATCAATAACAAGAAATCATTGGGTTATACAATCAAAATTTAAAACTTTCAATAAAATTTAAAAAAAAAAAAAAGACTGAGCACAAAGGAAGAATGTATTTAAGTTAAAAACATTTGACTTTTGATATATTTTGAATTATGAAAATTTTTGATGCTGATATCATTTTTATGGTTAAAATTAAAATATAATTAATGCTTCTGACAACATTGTCATCCAATCAAATGAACACTAAGTCTATAGCCCTCTACTGTCTCACAATTCTGCTGCTTTTTCCTCCTTGTGTCTAGTCCACTTTGTATATAATACAATATAGAGCTACAAGTATTCATTACAGACCTCATTGAAAATCTTTGGCATAAATCATGACAAGATATTGCACAAGATCTAACCACAAATTAATCTGCAATTAAAATAAGAAACAGCATATTTTGACAAAAGAAGTACAGCAGCACAATAGCAGAGACTAGCTAGAAATACATAAGCAGACTGAACACCATCTAAAGTGATCATTCCATGTCCAACCTGTCCACTGATTTTTATAGCCATGTTCAAATTCATAAACATGTAAACGAATCTCAATTTCAATTTTTGCAACGTGATAAATTTTGTACTTACAAAACTGTTATTATATTAAAAAATATTATTAAAAAAGAAACAGTTCTTACATATAATTTAAAATAATTTATAATATCACTAAAATTTTAGAAATGACAGTTTCATCTCTGATGGCAAAGAAATATGCCAACAATCAAATTTATAACTAGCACAAAAATAGGAAGTTGTGGAGAAAAAAATGAACAGTAAATGAGGAGGAAGAAGAATATGAAAATAGTTCCAACTATTGACTTTGTAGAATCCTGAGATAAAGGCACTTAAAAGTTGCATGTATTAAACAGGCTACAACTTTAACAAGTATAGTTTGATAGTTTATATATAACAACAAATACAACATTATTGACATATAATCAATTTGATTTGATGTATGACATTTGTGACTTAGGCAGCAAAATGACACAACATGGAGATACAGCCAAAAAATTACACAAGATGAAAATACAATAAAACAGATTCTACCAGAATTGTGTTGGCTTCATGTATACTCAACTACCTAATAAACATCTGGAAATCAAAAACAATAAGTAAATATACTAAACTACTTCAGTTTAACTTCAATGTAATATCTGTATTACCATATGGTTGTGAAAACTGGAAAATAACAAAAGAATTGAAGTAATTAAATTCACTTGAAAATAAATGTCCGTGAAAACTTAAATATTGGTTGGGAATAATTCAAGTTAAAAAAAGCAAGAGAAGACAAGAAATAACAATATATTTCTAGAACAATAAGCAGAAAATGATGTATGTCAGACATGTACTTAATAAATTAAAACAAACAGCCACTACAAGCATTAAAATTGGCACTGGTTGGTAAAAGAAAGAAAGACCAAGAAAGACTCTTTGCAGAACTACCATCAAAGAGGGTATGGCTATTATGGGTCTCAACAACATGCAAGAATAACACACAGTAGCATCTATTGTCTGTCCCCAGGTGAATGATGGTTGACCTTATTCACACATGCTGTTAACCGTAGGGGTGGAGCTTAATTTGTCATTCCAAGGCCAGACGTGTCACCTTGGTTGCATTAAGTTCATATTTGCATTACATGGATCTACTGTCCAGGTCATGCTGGGGTCATAGGACACGAAGCTTTGGTGAACGACACCAAGTAAGAAGAGACAGGATTGAATTGAACAGAGCAGTCATGGATACTCTACGAGAAGACAAGGAGAAGGTCGAATGAGACAATGTACATATTCAGAGAATGGTAGAAATGGGAAGGACTAGAGGCGATGGGAGAAAGTGCTCACTCTCCAGAAACATCAGAAGAACGCGTAATCAGCAACTGACTGGGGAAATGAATGTATACACTTTTAGATGGTTGATGGAACGGCAAGCAGAGCATATATGAGAATGCCCCCAGTGCTGTGATATTTGTTCCTAATCAAGAATCAAGTCCATATTTGTTAAATGTATCTGATATACAGGTAGGTTTATCTAGGTTTAGATACATAGAACATGAAGGTCTATTTTACTTAAACATTTGAAGTGTTGTACCTAAATTTGTCCACTGTGTGTTTTAATGATTATGTAATGCTATTAAAAGGCAATATTTCATAAGATGAAGAATATCCTATGTAATATATCTTTGTCCATTGAAGGGGAAAATAATTTTTAGAAGTTATAAAGACCCAATCAGCAGAACTGAAGGAAATTATTAGAGGCAGTAGAGATGTAATTTATTAGAAAAATTTTGAGTACACCATGAACTAATAAAAAGTATAATGAAGATGTCTCCAAATCTCTGTTATGAGACAAGGAGGTTTGGAGAACATAGTCACAACAGACAAGATTAAAGACGAGACAAAATGATGGAGTTATATTGGACATGTACTTAGAATTAATGACAACAGACTGTCACTACAAGCATTAAAATGAGTATGAGATTGTTAAAGAAAAAGAGGAAGACCAAGAGAGACTTTTCACAGAACAAGCATCAAAGAGATTATGACTATGAGTTCAAACAACATGCAAAAAATTACACACAGTAGCATCACATCACTCACACTGGAGAGTTCTGGTATCTGCTCTATGCACCATATTTGGCACTGAAAGAACATAGATTATAGATAGATAGATATGTACATAGTCAAATCCCATTATATCACCTTGGTCCATAACAGTTAAATGTGTATGTAATAACAGAAACATGCTATATAGGCCCCTACAGTACTAAAAATACAGAATATAACTGAAGATTTTGAAAAGTGTTGTTAAATAGGGAAATTTGTTATAGAAGGATGCATTATAGAGAGATTCTACTATATATATATATATATATATATATATATATATATATATATATATCTTGGTCTTGTTATTTTTCTTGGAACTTTCCTCTCCATGATTAATCTTTCCAAACCATTATGTCTTTTTATATGTCCGAAATATGTAAGTTTGAATTTTTTGATAGTTTTGAGGAGTCAATCTTCTTCTATGTTCAGATCATTGTGGAATCTGCATTAGTTCCTTTTTCTGCCCATGATATTCTTAGGATCTTTCAATAGCATTTCATTTGGAACGCAGATAATTTCTTTTCCATTGTCAATGTCATTACCCATGCCTCACAACCATGTGTTGCCACTGGAAAGATATAGCTTCTTAGTACTTGTAACTGTTTTTCTTTTTTGCTCCTTGCCATAGATTTTTCATCTATGATGTTTTTTGTAGTGCCATTGCTAATCTCTTTATTATCTCTGCCGTGCAATCTCCTGTGTTGTTGATCCTAGATATTCATAGTTGTTTACATTTTCTAGTTGCTCTTTGTCATTGAATATTTTAGGTGTAATTTCATCTCTACTTACATGTATTATTTTTGTCTTTTCTGCATTGAGGAAAAGGTTTTGTGCCACGCTATGATGTCTGACTGACATAATCATTTGTTCTAAACCTGTGGGATTCCTTGATATTAGTGTGGTGTCATCTGTATACCTAATTTCTGGGATTTCGTGTCCTTCAATATTAAGGGGTTGAAACTGTTCTTAACGTGGGTCTTCTCGTACATTTCGCATGATGTCTTCTGCATAAATGTTGAACAGGTGTGGTGAGAGAATGCGTCCCTGTCTCATGTCTTCGCCCATCGAGACCAGCATCGTGAAGTGGTGATGGGGCTTAGTTCAGCATCAGGGGCTGGAAACTAAGACTTGTCGGACATTCCCAATAGAGCAGGACCACAGTCCTGCCCAAGAAAGCAATGCACTGAAGACGGAGGCAACTGGTAAAAAGGCGCACAATTAATCAGGATGTCACGCACAAAACACAATGGGAACATTTCATCAAGTCTGACTCCTTTTTGGACCTCAGATGTTTGGGCCTCAAACCAGTCAGATCTCTGTCGAAATTAACAGAAGCCTGTTGTTGCTGATAAAGCATTTTAATGAGTGATATGAGATGGTGTGAGAAGCCCATGTTTTCCATTATTTTCCATACTTTCTGGTATGTTACGCAGTCAAACGTCTTTGAGTAGTCAATGAAACAGGTGTATATGTCTGCATTTAAGTCTGCATTTATTATATTTCTCATGTTGATGATGTGATCCCTGTGCCTCTGTTCTGTCTAAAACCTGCCTGAATTATAGTTATTTCTCTGTTCATATGCTGTTTCATTCCTTTCATGATTATCTTGAGAAGTATCTTGCTGGCAAGTGTTATCAGTGCAATTGTTCTATAATTCGTGCAGAGTTTCTAATTGCCCTTCTTTGGGAGTGGTATATACACTGATCTTTTTCAATCATATTTTGCTCAGTCATATATCATATTTTTCAATCATATTATGGTCATATTTTGCTTTTCCAGATCTTAACACATATGGCATGGTAGACTATGATAATGGGTTCTCCTGCTTGTATCAATTCAGCTACCAACTTTTCGCATCCTGGTGACATCAGCTTTTAAGTTCTTAATTGCCCAATGTACTTCTTCTATGTACATTGATGGGTTCTGGCTTAAGTTCTGTATTATATTTGTGTTTGCATCTATGTTTAAATTTTCATAAATTTCCTACAGCATTCCATCCACCTGTTCAGAGTGTCTTTATTTTCTGCTAGTGTTTCCTGACTTGTCTTCAATTGCTCGAGTGGCTGGTTGAAATTTTTCTGTCAGCATTTTTACTTCTGTAAACATTATTCTGATGTCCCCATGTTCATGGAGTTGTTCAATTTCTTTACACTTGTTGCTGCTGTAGTTTTTCTTGTCCTGTCTAATTTTTCTCCTGATTTCTTTAGTTTGTTTCTTGTATTCCTCTCTTTGTTTGTCATCTTTTAGTTTTTTTGGTTGTTGATTAGTTGCAATGTTTTGATTGTGATGTAATCTCTTCTTTTTGTCACTCTTTGGGGTATTTGAGCATATGAAGATAATAGTATTGAGTCTCTGATGTTGTTTGCGAATTAATCTGGTGTCATCTCCTCTTGAATGGGCATCAATGTACTAAATTTGTTCTGCACCTCCACACTGTTTTCTGTTGGTATTGCTCTAGTGTCGCATCTAATTTGTATAGCTTTTTTTAACCTCTTGAGTCTGATCTTCACATCTGCTACTAATAGCTCATGGTCGGAATCGTAATCTTCTCCAGGATAAGTTTTATAGGACAGTAGACCGATCTCCATCTGTGGTGTATAGTGATGAAGTCTATTAGGTTTCTTGTCTTGTAATCTGGGTGATGTTCAGATGTATAGGCATCTATGGTGTTGTTTGAAAAGGATGTTGGAAATTACTAAGTCATTTTCTAGGCAGAATGTTAGCAGTCTTTCTCCTTTTTCATTTCCTAATCCAAATGGACCTTTGACTGAATTCCTCAGGTCTTCTTTCCCTATCAGCTTTCGCATTCAGATCACCTATTATTAGTTTGATGCCTTGCTTGTGTGTTTTGTCTATTGTTTCTTGCAGTTTGTCATAAAAAACTTCTACCTATTGCTCTTCAGCTGCAGATGTTGGCGCATACACTTAAATTATTGTGATGTTTTGTGTTTTTCATTTCAGTCTTATACTTATGATTCGGTCATTTATTGGGTTGTATCTTAACATAGATATTGCTGTCTCTTAGTTCAAAAGGAAGCCTACATCGCACTGTCCTCTCTTCTCTCTTCCTGAAAAAATTTACAATTGTTCCCATCAGTGTTGTGAAGGCCTTGTCCTTCCCATCTGTGCTCTGATATTCCCATAATATCTACTCCAGTTCTTTCCATCTCACCCTGTACCATTTTAAGTTTACCTTGATACATGCTTCACACATTCCATATGCTTATTCGTAGTCTGTTTCTCTTCTTTAGAGCATTGTTAGTGTTTTCTTTGATAACATAGTCAATATTAGAAGTTATAAAAGTTCGTCTGTCACTTCTTCCTTTTCCTGGAAGTTTTCCCTCCATGATTAATCTTTTTAAACCACCATATTTTTAAAATATGTCCACAATATTTTAGCTTACGTTTTTTTAATAGTTTTGAAGGGCTTCTCTTTTTCTATGTTCAGGTCTTTGCGACGTCTGCTTTGGTTAGTCTTTCTGTCCATGATATTCTTAGTACTTTTTATAACATTTCATTTTAATGCCAATATTTTCTTTTGCATTACAGAAGTCATTGCCCACATCTCACAACCATATGTTGCCACTAGAAAAATATTGCTTTTTAATAGTTTGTTTTTCTGTTTGCCACTTGTCATATATTTTTTCATCTGTGATGTTTTTGTAGGGCCATGCTAATAATCTCTCTCTGATCTCTGCTGAGCTATCTCCTGTGGTATTGATAGTTGACCCAAAATATTAAAAGTTGCTGATATTTTCTAGTTGTTCTTTGTCAATGACTAGTGTAGATGTTAGTTCATTTCTGTTGTTATGCATTATTTTTTACATTTTTTTTGCATTGAGGAAAGGATTTTGTGCTTAACTATGATATTTAACTGATATAATAATCATATGTTCTAAACCTGTAGGTCTCCTTGATATTAGGGTGGTGTCATCTGCATACCTAATTTCTGGAATCTCATTTCCCCAGTGAAACTGTTCATAATGTTGGTCCCTGACACATTTTTGTATATTTTCTGCATATATATTGAACATATGTGGTGGGAGGATGCATCCATTTCTTACTCCTTTTTGGACCTCAAACCAGTCAGAAGCTTCTTCCTCAGATAGAAAGAAGCCTGATAAAGTATTTTAATGAGCAATATGAGACGGCGTGGGGAGTCCAAGTTTTCCATCATGTTTAATAATTTTGGGTGTTACGATTGCACAACAAAAACAGTGAACAGACACGTTATATAAAAATAGGCCTTCCTTTGTGTAGTCTATGAAACAGATGTATGCATTGAACTTTATGCACTTTTCTATTATATTTCTCATGTTGAAGATGTGATACCTAGCACCTCTATTCTGTCTAAAACCGGCCCAATATTTTCCAATTTTTAAATCTATATTTCACACCTCCAGATCTTAATACAGAGGGTATGATAAACTTGGACACTGGATTTTCCTCCTGCTTGTATCAATTCTGCAACCAATTCATCACATCCTGGTGATTTGCCAGTTTTTAAGATTTGAATTGCCAAATGTACGTCTTCTATAATGGTTCTGTGTGTCTAGTTGTATTTGAGTCTGTGTCTGTATCTTCATATATTTCCCTACAATATTCCTCCAAACTGTCCAGGATGTCTTGATTTTTTGTTAATGTGTTTCCTGATTTGTCTTAAATTGCTCATGTGGACAAATGCAACACGTTTTTGTAATTCATTCCCTACAACCATTCTATCTCTTATCTACCTACCTATGTTCTTTTAGCGTTGAATATGGTGCAGACTTAGGGCAAAAACCAGAGCTCTCCAGTTTGAGAAATGTGATGCTACCATGTGTAATTCTTGCACATTTTTTAGATCCATAGTCATACTCTCTTTGATGACCATAGATATATATAGAAATTATGAGGGGAAGACATTAGACATGTAGAAGTTGTGAGGGGAAGACATTAGACATGTAGAAATTGTGAGGGGAAGACATTAGACATGTATAAATTGTGAGGGGAAGACATTAAACATGTACAAATTGTGAGGGGAAGACATTAAACATGTACAAATTGTGAGGGGAAGACATTAAACATGTACAAATTGTGAGGGGAAGACATTAGACATGTATAAATTGTGAAGGGAAGACATTAGATATGTATAAATTGTGAGGGGAAGACATTAGACATGTAGAAATTGTGAGTGGAAGACATTAGACATGTAGAAATTGTGAGGGGAAGACATTAGACATGTAGAAATTGTGAGGGGAAGACATTAGACATGTAGAAATTGTGAGGGGAAGACATTAGACATGTAGAAATTATGAGGGGAAGACATTAGACATGTAGAAATTGTGAGGAGAAGACATTAGACATGTAGAAATTGTGATTTCACATGTGATTTGACATTTAACATGTATATACTCTATTAATATGGAGTAGAAATAAGCTAGATATTAATGAACATAAGTTAACAGAAATGCTCCTACAAATATACAGAGCTGTGCAACCTTTCTGGGTTGGTAGGTAATAAAGAGAATTTAATGTGGGATGGAGTCAACAAGCTTATTTTGAGTTCTTATAAAAACCAAATGGACGTTGTAGTAATTGTCGAAAAGTACCATACTGAGCTCAGTTGCCAGTGTATATTGTCATTTTACATCAGCCTCATGAGTCAATAAAAATGGATTGACAGGCTATATTTTGCTGACACCTTGAGCTAGATGAATAAAAAAAATGAAAGAAGTCAACATTTTTATATATTTCGGATCCTATGTATGTAGTTACAGAAGGTCTAGTAAAAATATGATGATAATGCTTAAAATAACTGCAGCTGCCATGCTGAAGTTGGATGTATCAGGGCATATATGCTTATATATAATATATATATATATATGTTCATGATATTTAATGTCATACAAAATAATTGTGTAAATAAGTGTTTAAAAAGGGTTAATATAGATACATTGTTATCAAAATTTAAAATCACAATCAAAATCTTTTGGCTTTCTCTATTTCTTTTATATAATAGGATAATATTATAATATATGATAATAATATTTCTATAAAAAAGCTGTTACAGTAGGATTGCCAGATAATATGAGTAAGGCACAAATAATATGAAAAAACGTCGAAAAAATGTGTGTGTAAGAAGACATTTGTACAAATATTATATGTACTTTGTTTTTATTATGTCAAAGATGAGCAGATATGTAATTTGATGAGCTGCTTAAAGAAGCACCTATAACTCTGGTATGAAATTAACAAACAGTAGACAGCAATAAAAAAAACACTATATATAGCAAAGATAAAATAATATTATACAAAATATATATTGTAAATTTAATATACAGGGTATTAAAATTTTGCAAATCATACAGGCAAACACACATCAAATAAAATTTTGGTGTATTTTTCTGCATTTCCATTAATTTGCAAAACATCATTTTTGCCGTTCTGATAAGTTTTGCTGCAGTTTCTCTATTGTGGATATACAAAGTAAAGCAGTTTGCTAAAGTGCAGAAACAGGCAAACTCAATAATTTGACAAATAGTCTTTGATCATGTAAAAATGTTTTGCAGGATACAACATCTTCACTTTCTAATGTGCTCTGATGAAGTATATTACTCGAGGGTTTTGAATTCAGATCCACATGGAGAATCTGGGCAGACCTAATTTTGGTCTAAGAAACATATTAAAAAAAGTTGGAAGCGAACCAAGACCTACTCTGTCAGAAACATTTTGATGTGTAACCCTTACATCACTGATGTTACCTGTTTCATGATATTCTGATTAGCTTTTGCTTGGAATATAGATGCTACTTCACTACCATGTAGTGTTCCTGATAACATACTTTATTACTTCCATCTGGCTAAGCTAGTATGGATTGAAGAGAGAAGGCACACCCAATCTACAGATGTGACCAAAAAATATGGACAAAACATGCAAATAAAAGCATCCACACTGCAAACTGTGATATAATGTAATAAAGATCTTTCTCACCGCAAACTCAGAAAGAAAATAGGCTAATACAATAACAATTTTACAGAAAATAGACTAATACAATAACAATTTTACAGAAAATAGACTAATACAATAACAATTTTACAGAAAATAGACTAATACAATAACAATTTTACAGAAAATAGAGGTTGTTGCCTTATTGGAAAGAGAAAAAAATGGTAGTCCAAAATATAAATAGATACAGGATATTGAGAATGTCTGAAATAGGGCATTGGGGGAAAAAAAATGACAACTTTCACAGAACTGAGAGGTTTATATAGTGGCAGCGAGAAAGTTTTGCAAAGGATGAAGGATGTCACATAGAAGTAGGAGATTGCATTATCTATTTCAGGCTAAGCTTGGAACAGGGTAATGAAGCTATGCTAATCACTAGAAGCACACATAATAACACACACAAATCAACATTTTGAGCAAGAGGCCTTTATCAAGGCTACATACACAACAAAAAAAAACAACGAGCAAGAATTGCACTATTGATGTACACAAGGCAGAGCTAAATGTGGAGATAACCCAGAAGGGTTGAAACTGTGTCAGAGATGAAACTGCACAACCAGAAATCTTATGGATGATATATTGTTCTGTTATTTCTCTGGTAAGATCAGAGATTACCTTTATTAAAAAGGTAAGATCAGTGATAATTGGTTACACTTCAAAATGTTTCTGAAAAAGTTAAAATGTAATTAAACTCTAACACGTTGACAGGTATGTAATAATTTTCTTATACCATTTGCATATAAAGAACTTTCAGTCAATATATTAGCTTATATTTCACTGTAATTTACAACACAACATTAGTTTATATTCTATTCCTTTATTATCTTTGGTCCACAATCAGAACAGATGATTTAGGGATAGTATAAAAAGCAGATGGGATTATATAATTGTCCAATTAGCCCCTCTGCAACACAGACAGGCTACACAATAAATATTAAAGACAAAGTAACATTTATGTCTCGTAAAGCTCTTACCAAGAATGTTCATGAATAAGGAAGAAAACCAAACCACAAATAAAAAGAACATATGATAGCTTACATATCATACAGGACATATGATATGACATGAAAAAAACAACAAAAGAAATACACATTTTTAATATAAGGTAATACTGCAGTAAAACGAAACAACAATAGTACTTACATAGAACACAGGTTTTTGATGTTTCACTTGAACACAACAGATAGACTGTCACTAAGACTAATGAGGTGTAAATACAAAAACATGCAAATTACAATACACAAGACATTTTCAACGATTCGAACCATTGGGTCTTTCTCAAGAATATATAAAACAAACAGTGAAAAGCAAAGCAACTGTTTTCATTTTATTATTTTCACTGTTCGTTTTATATATTCTTGAGAAAGACCTAAAAGTTTGAAACGTTGAAAATGTCTTGTGTATTGTAATTTGCATGTTTTCGTGTTTACACCTCATAACCCCTTAGTCTTAGTGATAGTCCGTCTGTTGTGTTCAAGTGAAACATTAAAAACCTGTGTTCTATATAAATACTATTAAAGCTTTTTTAATATTCTTTCATTTAAAATACGAGTTGTTTACCTCTTTGTTTTTAGTAGAGTTTCCATTTCCTGCCGTAACCTTTTTCATAATATTTTGTGTAAAATGCAGCAGTACCGGTATTTGTATTTAATATACAACTTCTTTAAACAAATATTTATAATAATTAAAGCATATTCTTATAGCAGGGGTTCTCAACCTTTTTCATATGGTACGTATATATGTAATCAAATGTAATCGTTAATGCTTGCGAGTACCTTCTTGAGAATACATGCTGTATAGGAAATAGCTTTTCAACTCTTGTTGAATTTTTAGGCACCACTGATATATTAAATCTCATTGTCAGTACAATGTGGATGATCTGTTTTCACATCATGAACAAGTTTGACACAGTAGTGTTGGTAAAGTAGTTGGTAACTAACCATTCTACCACTGAGCTGATATAACGTATTCTATATACTCTATATATCAACAAGTTTAATATATTTCTTCTTCAGAAATGAATATAATGGGGAGAATACAAACACTGAGTGAATGCAGATACACACAAGTGCTAATACATTCAGAAAAGTTTCAGTGCCTGCCAAGCTATCCAATGAAAAAAAAAGATTTCAAAGTTTAGCATTGGGGTGAATGCAAAGAAGTAGCTTTATCCATCAGGCTGATGATCAACCCGTGCTAATAACGTACCATCAAAAGAAACAGATTATCACAGCAATTCGAAAGTCAACACCAACACAAGATGACTAACAAATTATGAACAGACTTGAACAGGTTGTCAATCTGTGCCTCAGAACAGGACACAACAGATGCCGCAGCCACATGTATACAAAGTTCAAGATTGGCAACACGGCCATGTGTATATGTGGACAGGCACCTCAGACAGCAGAGCATATTCTTCAGGACTGCCAGGAATATGAAATTCTGAGGCAAATACTCTGGCAGAGAGAAGCAATAATGAAAGAAAAACTCTATGGACCTCTGTGTGAGTTACAAAACAGTCAAGTTTATAGGAAAAATAGTATTTCAGATATAGGCATGTACCAGGCAAACGAAAGAAGAAGAAATCAATGTACAAGAATCAATGTAGTTTATGTGTTTGTATATAAATATATGGCCCTTTTCATCTTTTATGTAGCAGGTTCACATGTTTAGGTGAAGTGCATGGTAGAATGAACCAGTTACTGCAAAGCTGCGTTGACCTTTGCTTTACATCTGTGTCACTTGTGTTCAAATCTGTTCCTCAGAAGTGCTTCAAAAGCTTCTGAACCTTTACATAATGCCGACCTCCAAGTACCTTGGTCTTCGGCCACATTTTTGCAGTTAATGTATTCATGTATTCAATAGAAAAGGCTTTCATTGATGCCTTGCATATATCTTTATATTTTTAGAATGGTCAGCCTATAAATCTTTTCCTTTCCAAAAGTTCAATAACAATATCTGCTGTGGGATATGACTGCTGTTCATTCTTCACACATGATCCAGCCATCTTAGTTGTCTAATGCTGAGTATTATAATAGTATTACTGATGGTCATTTTTCCTGCTGCAGCACCTCTCTGAGGTTTGTTCTGCCACATGATATTCATTATGTCGTGAAGACAGCACTGGTGAAATATATTGAGTCTTCTCTCATGTCTGGAGTATGACGCCCATGTTTCTGAGCCATATAATAAAGTGGTGAGTACACAAGCTCGAAATATTTGTATCTTCATCATAAAGTGTGTACACTTATATGTATATAAATATGAACATTTTAATCCTATATCAGAAAGTAAATGTATATTTAAGTCGTTATACTTTTGGATGTTGTATTGGTTAACCAGCCCTGCAAGTAGATCTAAATGACAGTTTGATTGACTTACTGGAAATAATGAGTTAATATGCTTGCAAACATTGAGTAAAAGAGTGCTATGAATGAATAAATTAATACTGTGAATATACAACAAATACATGTCTCATGTATGCAATTTATAATGTTAAATGAAAAAAAATGAGGGACTTCTCAACCACCGTAAATTATGATTTTCTGACTGAACACAGAAATAACAGGAAAAAAAATGAGCAGATAAAGGAATGCACAGTTTGCCGTTTATGTTTTCCTGTCTCTGAATAATTCTGAATAATCGGGCGGTTTTACTGTTTGGCCACTTGGGTATAGAAGTCTCTCTCCACCTGAGATTGTTATGGGATTGTCCTAAAAACAAAAA
Organism: Meghimatium bilineatum; assembly: GCA_034231615.1. NCBI lineage: Eukaryota > Metazoa > Mollusca > Gastropoda > Stylommatophora > Philomycidae > Meghimatium > Meghimatium bilineatum. The sequence goes on from CM067321.1 coordinate 33,525,823, forward strand.
CAAAATAAAGTAACTAAATCTATGTACATTGTGAAAAAACATATTTTTAGTAACATGCTTGGTATTGTTAAATGCTGGAATCATATAGTGGTTAAAATTGATACTTCGTACTGACAAAATATATGGTTGGTCGGTTGCTGATCCAGCTGTCCATGGGCTAATATTTATTGACCCAATGCCATTATGTGATATATGCATGCGTTTGTCAGCTGTTGTTTTGTTCTATATAGGGTGATGTTCCATTTATCTGGCCTCTGAGGGAGAAACATTTTTCTGACTTTTCCAGTACTGGACATCCAAAAAAGTGGTGGTCGAAAGTTTCGTAGAAATGATTGCACAGTTTGAACTCTGAAGTGAGTTGTAATTGTATTCTGTTCAGATGATTGCTAAGCTGTACATATTATTTGTGAAATCAGAAGATGGTACTCTGTTCTACTTATAAATATATATACACACATATATACAAAAAAATAAAACACTTTCTAATGCAATCTCTGAAATATATTTTGTGTGTTAAAATTGTCTACATCACTACATGTTGCTAATTCTGATACAGAGCTTGTGAAATGACAGAACAGTGCACAGCAACATGTTAGAATTATATATATATAAATTTATGTTGTGTCATCATGCTAAATGTAGACAGTTCAATATTTTCAATACTATAATTGGATATATTGCCTGGTGAATGAAGAAGAGGCAACCAAGAGATTATGGAATTGACTGTCCCATCCCATATAGAATCATGGTAACTCAGAAGCCATGCTGAAGTCAGATGTGTCAGGCCAAAAGATGCAAATATCGCAACAAACTATGACATAGCGCATTCTGCTCTCTGGACTACACACTGCTAATTTGCAGGAGTTTGAGAATGAACGGAGAGAAGAAGTATTTATCTTTATCTAGCCTTTGATCTGTCTGACCACACAAATTAACGTATCTCTAAAAAAACACAAATTAAAGTAGATACTAAGTTGTAATAAGTATACATACCCTGTGGAATTTAACTAGGCTGCTCAATGACTCGTGAACTGTCTGATTGGCACCAATGAACTGATAACCTGATTCTGAAGAATCTATAAGGAAGTGCTTGCAACGATCAATTCCCTTGATTGACAGGGTATACCCCCATACCCTCTCGCTTACTCTGATTAAAAAGGAACCACTCTTCTCTTCCAGCAGTATTTTTTCAGAATCAAATCGAGGAATAATACCTGACAAAAATCAGTATACAAACATTTGAAGCAAGTGATGTAGTTAAAACAAATTTGCTTAACAAAAAAAAATGTGTTTGATGCAAAAGGCATTAATAGTTCTTGTCAGTAATTAGTCAACGGATGATCATTACTGTACATGAACCAATAGTCCAAAAATATCTAGACCTCCCCCAGATATCCCTTATGCTGTAGCAACTGACTACACACTCTTATTCCAGTGGGTCTCAGCTTTTTATTTATGACCAACATTCAAGCAAAATTTGTTTCCATGGCTCCAACGATCTTAACAAAAATCTTGAATTTTGTTCAAGGACCTTTATTTGTTAGCTGAACATTGCCTGTAATTAAAATTATGTCTTCATATATTTTATTTTATGAAATTTTATACATATAATTTCAGAGTGACCTTTCTGTGGCCCACTCAGGTAAGTTTGTTGCCCTCCAATTGTCATTTTTTTTCTTTGTAAATCCCCCCCCCCCATCCCATATTCTCAACAACACATTCTTACATTCTAATGGCTCTATGACTTCAGTATCCAATTAACAAATAACTCTACTTGCTCTATGACTCAAAAATTCTAAACACAAGATATCTTATTCTTGCCTCTCTATGACTCCAATGGCCAAACCACTTATCAACTGATTTTAACCACTTTATGATTACATCATTCTAACCACTTGACAATGATTCTAACCTGCTCTATAACAAGCTTTCTAACTACTTGACAATGATTCAAACCTGCTCTATAACCAACATTCTAACCAAATGACAATGATTCTATGTAAGTTGCTCTATAACCAGCATTTTAACCACTTGACAATGATTCTAACCTGATAATCAGCTCTCTAACTACTTGACAATTACACAATTTTAACCACTTGTAAGTCATATGTCGAGTAAACTGACAAACTGTTCTCACTGCACATTAAACCATCTACCCATAAGTGTATGAATCTCCTCCTCAAGATATCCCTTTGTTTGTAGCACCTGACCACATACACTCTGTGTTGGCTTACCAAATCTCTTCTGTCTCATACTTTGTATCGTTCATGTTCAGCATCACAAATTCTTTTCATCTTTCCAGTTCTCTCCTGCTCAGTGTCTAATATCTTTTATCTTTACAGTTCATGAACATCATTATCAATATACCAATCATGTGCATTGTTGTGTGGTTTAGGGGATCATTTTCTCCACAACTCTTGTCTCTTGTGTTGTTAATAAGTTCAGTTGGTGACAATCTTTCATGCCACTGTGTCAACCCATCCAGCAATTTCTCTTTTTTTCTTTCTCTATCCCTTCCTCCCCTTGATCTTTCTGGTGGTTACTAAATGTTCAAGCTTTACTCTTATCATATGCTCCAAAATATTGTCTGTCAACCTCTAATTTTTGCTATAATCTATAATTTTACTCCAGCATCTCTGCAGACTTCTACATTAGTTTTCTTAGCTGTCCATGGAATTTTCATCAATTTTTTCAAACCTACATCTAACTAGCCATCATCATTATATCAACAGATAAACTGAATGGAAGTGAGGATAACAAGATAGAAAAACCTGGACAAACTAATACGGTTTCTGTTATGCATTAAATGGGTCAGCTGACACACTCACCATGAAACCACTGCACAACACTTCCAGTACTCGAATCAAACACTCCTACTTTATCTTTCTCTTCTTTCTGAAACCACTCAATGATCATCTCATGGTTTTCTGGTTTTGCTGGTCTTGGTTTCTTGTTGTTGACACCTGGAGTGATAGCTGCCTTCTTGTGTCTTCTGTCAGGAAAAAGTGAAATAGTTCTAACTGAAGCTAGAGTTAACTCTTGCCAAATGTATTTACATTGTTATTAGAATATTTTCACAGGTTTGTTAAAATGTGAAAAAATGTACTGAAATAAAAAAAAGTGTGATAAAAATGTGTACCAAAATGTTAAAAAACTGCAGATACTGCGTTTCCTTTATGGAGTAGCAGGGAGGTTGTGTGAAGTTTGTATGACAAGGCCACATGCCATTCCTGTCATTACATCATGTTCATAGTAATTTTTAAAATTTACCCTGAGACAGAAAAGAACTTATTCCTTCCTGGGAGTCGAACCCTGGACTTCACGCTGATTAGAGACCAGCTCTCTAATCTCTCGGACATCGGTGAAAACTGCTTTTTGTGAAGAGGGAAGAAAGGGAAACAGAAGAAAGTGAATTATCTTTTGCTTGTTTCTCAGTACTAAATACAATGTTCATTTTACTACAGGAAAGACCTTCAAACCCATCAAAATTACCCATTATTTTTGGGCTTTCATGGCTAATTTAATAAGAATATCCTCATTCTGCCCTGTATTAATTGTATCATATTTTATAGTACATTACTTCAATTGCAGCATTGATACATCAACAATTGTGTCTGCATATGACAGAAGATGTAAAGAAACTCAATACTTGTTTTCTATGCATTATTTCTGCAGAAGACGGATGTGTTGAGCCATTGGTGCTAATAAAACGCAGACACAATGCATTTTCATTCTCTGGAATATATCCTGCTGGAAATCTAGTAGGACCATTGTTCTGCTACAAGAGAGAACCAGCGGAAGTTTAAGAATGAATTCCGAATAGGAATTCTGACTTTGTCATGAATAGAAAGTCTAAAAGCCATGTAGTGTTTTCTTTAAGCAACTAACTACATGCAATAGTTTTTCTTTGCAAAGGCTTTTTGTTTAGTTTGATTCCCAGGAATTATTATTAATGAAGCTGTTGTTTTCTATGTGCAATTTTCAGATGGTGTAGTTCTTCAGAGCTTTCATACCCAGAAGACTTCAGCTATCAGTAGTATGCAATGCTTTAAAAAGGAACATACCAGTCAGTGAAGTATATATGTGTATCCAGAAAACATGTTCCGCAATTTTATATGCAGGAATCCAATTACATGAAAGTCTACAACCATACAACCATTGGGAGCCGCGTGAGCGCAGTGGTTAGCGCACTGGCTTCGCATATGAGTTGTCCTGGGTTCATTCCCCAGCTGAGGCGGAAATGTTTTCAGATCGCAACGGCTCCCAGGTTGACCCAGCCTTAAATGGGTACCGGATTAATCCGGGAAGTAAAGACTGCGAGGGAGAGGAGATGGCTACCGCCCTCATTTGCAGAGCCTGTGAAATGTGAGATCGCTAACATCTCACACCCCTACGGCATTAATAAATGCTATGGGTTACTTTTTACAACCATTTGGTGGTAACTAACATTGGTCACTTTTGACCACATAGTCATGACTTGAAAATGATCATTATTGAATAGTCTTCAATGTGCATCTTATGGAACATCAGGATTTGATGCAACCAAGGCAGTTTTTTCTGAGAATTTAATTATTTCTTTTTTATTTCCATTTATTCCCGTGTCTTGCAGCATCAGGGATATTTCTCTTGGAGATTTTTGTGTGTGTGTGTTTCATCATATGTTCTTTTTCCATAGCTTTTTTTAAAAATTTCTGCAATCCATCTTTTTCATAGTCTGTCTCTGACTTTGTATCCATTGTGTTTGAATAGCACTGCTCTTTTGGAGAATGCTAACAAATGTTAATTTGGTGGCATATGTAAAACATTTAATCTTTTGTCTTCTGACATAATCTAGAATTAACATTGTGGTGGACTCTTGATGTTTTCATTATCGAATCTGTCTCTTGTTGCTATGTAGATAATTCTATGGAAACATGATATTTCAGTCATGATTTTTATTTCATCTTTTGCTATTATTATCCAATAATGGCAATGATAGCAGAATGATGGAATGATATTGTTTTGTATGTTATTTTGGTGTTCATGATCACATCTTTGTTTGGGAATATAAGGGCCATCTGCTTTAGAACATGGTATTGCATTTATGTTGGGTTTATTTGGGTTTTTTCTTCATTTTGCTTATATGATGCTTCCTAGGTAAATGAACTCTTTTACCTGTGTAAGTTTCTAGCCATCGATTAAAAAAGTAGTTTTTATCTTCTTAAGTGACTGTCACTCTATCTTTTCAGTGTTCATCTTCACATTAAAGTCCTTACATATTGTATGAAGTCTATTTATTTGTTGTTGTAGTTGCTCTTCTGATGTTGATATTATTGCTTAATAATCTGCAAAAAGAAGTTCACCTCGTTGGAAGTTCACAAAATGTTAACCTTTAGGGCTCTGAATTAAAAATTAAGAAACATCCCCTGGGATCTGAATTCTTTTTTGGAAAATTTGCGTTATTGATGGTGGGTGTTTTGAAAACGTGATAACTTTTTTGTTTTAAAAGATATTAATTTTTTTTTGCATATCTAAATAAAGGAGTGAATAGTGAATATAGTCATGTTTTTGTTGTTGTTGTATGTATGATATGACAGTTGTGAGCAAGTTGTGAAGTTGAAAATTTGGGAAAAAAATTGCAAAACGCCATTTTCAAATCGCACATATAACTTCTTGACGACCCTAATACTTGAGCAATGTGTGGAAACATTGATAAAATCCTCATAAATACCTATACTTATTGTATATGTATTGTTTTATATCAAAACTAATATAATATGAACTAAAAAAACTAATAAAACGTGAACAAATCACATATAATGTCCATCCGGTCAACACTAGGTCTAGGCTGACACGCAGCGTAATTATTGTCTATGCACACACGTGGCACCCCTGATACATATTATTTGTGTGTTTTTGAATGACTACACAAACATTCTTATCAAATAACAACATATTAAACACAAAAAACCCCACTGAATTGGGCCATTGGCGCAAATAAAACGACAACACACCGCATTTCCATTCTCTGGACTACATCCAACAGGAAATCTTGTAGGACCATTGTCCTGTTAAAGAGAAATCCAGTAGGAATTTGAGAATGAACGCTGAAGAAGAAACACAAAAAACAACAATTAAAACATGTAGTCACGATCACTTAACCATGCTACGCGATACTCAATTTGATAGTAAAATACGGCCCGAAAATGGCCAATGTCGCTCTAGAAATTTGTTGACAAAACCAGCCGGCTTTCTCCCTTCTTGCAATCATAACGTGTAAAGGAATTTGACCTTTAAACTGTGATGTATTCCTAGCTTCGTTTGACAGGTTTTATACGCCACAGGATCATTACTTCGTGAAGTTCCGTACTCGGGAATCGGGCCATATCGTATGTAGCCGATTTGCGCCAATAGGCACAATGGGGTATACACTCATTGGCGCAAATCGGCGCCTATAGAGGCCTAAAGGTTAAATAATAAAACATCTGTACAAAATGATTATGTTGTCGGTTCGTAGGTTGGTTGGTTGCTGGTCCAGCGGTCCATGGGCTCATGACCTTTGACCCAATGCCATTAAATGACTATATATTGCTGGGAAGTCTGTGGATTTTCGGCCCTCCGCGGGACAGAGCCAGAGAATAACTATCACACCTCCAGGAAGGTAGGTTTCAACCTATGCACTGCTCCGAGCCACGATAGGGTTCACTGTGCTCATTCCCCACCACTAATTGACTACTGGTTATGCCAAACTTCTCTATTGCTCCTGGCATGCAACCAAATGTTCAAGTCAAAAGGATTGTCACGTCCTGAGTCACTGTGCCTCTATGATGGGTTTCAGCCATAGGAAAAAACTGTGCTGTCAGTTTCCTCCTCCCCAGTGCTGCACAGTACATCTCTGGCTCCCTCCCAACCACAGAGGGTGCATACATATATATTTAGGTAAACATGAAACACATTTCAACAACAAAATAAAAGCATAATTGTATAGATGACGTGCCATGAAGCTTCTCTAAGAAGATAACCTCAATATAACGGCATGCCATCCACTAAAGTTTTCTGTTGCATGGGTGGTATGTCTAGTGGGTCATTGGTGAGACCCACAGATGCAACCACATGCGTCATTATGTTGTCAAAAAAGTTTATGTAAAAGAGGATACACAATTCTTTCACTTTATAAAATATTGAAGATAAGGCTGCTTACTTTGGAGGAACTGGAGGTTTGTTGATTTCTTCTGACTGTCCTTCAGCAAAAGCACCCACAGACTGCATAAGTGTCAATGACCGCCTAAGTGATTCCCTATATTCAGTTCTAGCCTGGCGAGCACTTTCTCTCATCTTTATGTCTGCCTCTTTTGATTTTTTCTCTAGAAAGGTTGAACTAATCAATATTTATAGATGTATTTTTGTTATATGTTTCTAAAGTAATACCTGACTGTGAAATGTGTGTACATGTGAACGTATTAGGCTGTCCTAGTTACGTCACCAGTTGTGATAGGGAAACACATTGGTATATCACCAGTTATGAACGTATAAAAAGGTTTGTCATCACCTGTTATGAAGGGGTGAAAGGCTGCTTGTCAACAGTTATGACAATGTAGAAGGTTATGAAGTTATATCTTTTGTGGCTCTCTCACATATATCCAAGTGATACACACGTATGGAACAAGGCTGTAACTCCAGCTTTTACATATATCACGAACTTTATTACACATTGGTTCAAAGTCCAGAAAGGTACAACATCAACTTATAACATGAATTTCATAAATTGCATATCCAATATTCGGACATCAACTCAGTGTCCAGACTCTCAAGTCTGAAAATTATTCTCTTAACCGAACCATTTTGGTCCCAGAAACTAGCTTCCCTGAACACGTCCGTCCAGGTCGACTTCCAAACTCAAACTCTTCACTAAAGACTGATTCTCACTCTCTCTCTCCTCTTTCAACCAATATGTGCGTTCATTCAACATAACAGTCACACTATCCATCTCGATACGTACTTAAAAGTGTCTGCATCTAATCCGGCGATCTCTACTGTCTTTTGTACTGGCCGGCAATGTTGGCCGCAGGATATTATTTCTGCGAGTCAGCCTTTGTAATTCATGTTGCCATTAAACATTTCGTTCGGCTGAAGTTCAGGATTCATATCAAATGAATCTCTGTTACTGATACCATCTGCATTTCATGTGGTAGCTAGCGAGGGTTCTAAAACTAGTAGGGCCCGTGGTATATGCCCACATCCATGGGTTTTCATAGTATAAGTTGTTGGTAAATCTGAGATAACTAATATTTTTCTGTAGTGTTTTTATTTTGTTTTGTGTAGAGCACAAATTGTAGAATGCAAATTATTCTAGGAATGCCAATTTTAATAATATGAAGGAATGTATTAAATTTGTGAAAAATGCCAATGCATGTTACAGGCCTGAAAGGGGAGCAAAGAATAGCAACATTGTTACTTGCTGTATAGAAGTGTTAAACTACGAACAAGAAGAAGGTGCAACATTGTTTACATCCTATGCATGTCAAAAGAGGCGAATATGGAGGTCTTGAGGTGGAGTTGACTGTCCTATTTCATAGAGGGTCAAAGTGACCAAGAAGCCATGCAAAAGTTTGATGTGCCAGGCGGAAAGGCGCAGATATTTCAACTAAGCTGTAAACCATGATACAACACATTTCGTTCACTGGATTACATCTTCTAATCTGCAGGAGTTTGAGAATGAGCACAGAAAAATATTTTTTTTTATATTAACGTAATGCTAGCTTCTCTCTTTCATCTGAGTGGTTTTCAATAGTTCATCATAATCCATGATGATAGGTTCTTCTTCTTCTGCATTCGTTCTCAAACTCCTGCAGATTAGCAGGATGTAGTCTGGAGAACGGAATGCGTTGTGTCATGGTTTACAGCATTGCTGTGATATCTGCGCCTTTCTGCCTGACACATCCTACTTCAGCATGGCTTTGGGCCACTGACCCTATATGGGATAGAGCAGCCAACTCCATCCCATAACCTCCTTAGTCGCCTTTTACGACATGCATGGAAGGTAAACAGTGTTGCTATTCTTTGCTTCCCTTTCGGGCCCCGGCAACACACGGGTGATGATGGGTTATGATTAGAATTAGCCTATGTTTTTTTACAATTTCTAGCAGAACTCAGACACAGAAAATAATGAGGTATTAATATTATATGTACTCAATGTGAACCACAAATTATTCTACACTAACTCATGTCAACACATTTTCAAAGGTGGGTGTTATTTTAGTAACAAGTACCATGTTTTCTAATAATCTATGTGAAAACAATAAAATCATCATCACTGAAGTATGTTACTAGTGACAGCAAAAATTATGCCACGCCCACCTACATACGAGCAGACCACTGTCCGCCATAACAAATTAAGCGAAGTCCCAGTTATGACAAGAGATTACAACAGCAAGGACACGCAAAGCCAGAAAGATCACACTCTTCAAAAAAGTTGAGTCTCACACAAGCATCTAAGCACATGATGTAACACAGCCATAGAGAATGTAGAATAGAATCAGAATCCATGAAAACATTCTGCAAATATTGAGAACCTACGACTAGCAGAGATTATTCAGTGCTGTACTGTGCCTGCAATCACCAGCCAAAATCCTGTTATCTACCTATTACCTGGATAGCTAAATTCTCAGCAGACCTAAGTCCTATAGCTAGTTAGGGATGAAACGGTTACAACAGTCAGCTCTGATCTTATGCCAATAAAACATACTAGAAACAGTACTTATGTAGGGTATTTATTCATTGTGTAATTGAATCCATTTTATGCAATTTTGGAGAGAGGGCATTTCTTCAGAGCTTTATTTCATACCCAGATGATAAATCTCAACAGCGTGCAATGCTTTGATAAGAAACCTCCTACTCAGAAGAGATAAAAATGACATAATTATAAAGATGAAGTGCTGCAGGTCTTCCACAAAAGAAAAGACTTACCACATGGCAACATAAAATATACTATACTCCTGCTAAAAAAGTGTACACTTTAAGATTGAAGACAGACAGCAAACATAATTTATATAATCATCACAGTTATCTGACCTTGCTCCTGCCAACTTGTTTCTACTTCCTGTTGACTTTTCAGGGCTTGCTCTGAAAATTCTTGCCTTTTTCTCTGTATATTAGTATATATCTCACTGCTTCGCTTCTCTTTGATATTGTTTGCAACTTCTCGTGATCGTCTTCTAGCATTCTTTTCTTCTTCCTATATTTTTTTAAATGAATAAAAGCACAAAGTAATTGATAAGAAAATAATGTGTAAAACTGACACGTCGTTATGTAAATTGTACATATTAGCAGACTTAGGAGAAAAAATGGGGATGAATTGGGCACACTCTCAGAAACCCAGTAGGAGATGTTGCTAGAAGACAATAAAATGGAACCCCCAAGGTAAATATAAACAAGGAAGACAAAGGAACACAGAGAAGAGAGACCTGTGATAGATGGTACTCACATGGAATGAAACTGAAAACACACCCTAAAATAGAGGCAAATGGAAAATTCTTGTTCTAGGCCAATTTACCAGAGGATTTGTAAACATCCTATACTAGAGGCCAAAGGGTTTCATTGATGAATACATTAGCAGACGGAGAAACAATATAATAGCACACATGATACTATTTGATTCTTGTTTTTAAGAAGAGATATTATCTTGTATCAAAAAGTTTTAGAAAGTAGAATCAGATTGTACAGAACAAATTATAATATATTACTTAATCATTATCTTCTATTGCATTCAGTGAGATTTACTTTTCATGAGATGGGCAGAATCTATAAATATTTAGGCTAATTATTTATTCATGGAGATGGGTAGAATATACATACTTTTGGTGAGACTAAGTTTTCATGAAGATACTGATGGTAATAATGAAGGAATTCCTTTAGCTGTGAGCAGGTAGCACTTGGAAGCCCATAGCTTTTTTGACAAAAGCACAGATCCACCTCAGTTGAATGATCTAGGTGATGCTCAAACTTATATAAGGTTGCTGTTTTATTTGCACCAATGGCCCGACACATCCGTTTTCGGTAGAGAGATTAATGATTTACTTCCCATAAGATCTTATAACAAGATGGAATCAGGATCAAAGACATGGAGGAGGGGGTGGTTTATGGATCAATGTCTAGTTCCAGAAGAGAAGCATTCCAGTACAGCAATATCCCAGGATCATCACATCCTGCCAGGAACAATGCATATACATCTGGACCAACTAAGTAATAATTCTCCAAAACAGATATGTTGTCCCATCTGCTGTGATGGCACATTAGCATTCCCTGCAACCTAGGAATCTGCCACAAAAGGACAGAGGTACAATGTTCGCTGGATTGTATCTCTTTGTCATCAATGGGGACCATTTGACAGAAGACAAAATTAAGCAATCAAGATAAGACATGCATGACAAATTTGCTTTTTTTCACAGATGACAGGTTGTCAGCCTATCATCAAACTTTCCTTAGTCCCTTCCTATGATATAATAGAACAGAAGACAGTGGCCCTATTCTTTGACAGTGGCCCTATAACTTGAAGTCCAGATCCCAGTTGCCACACAAGCAATTCATGTAAACATTTAGGGAACATTTTTATTCATGGAGATGAGTACAACATATAACCATTTGGTGAGATGTTATTCAAGAGATAGGTAGAAAATGTATAGAAAACAATCCAACAATAAATTACCAGAAAACATGCTGGGAAGAGAGTACCTGCTTAAAGACAGTAGCAAAGGAAGACTTGAGCTTCATGGAAAATGCACAAGAATATAGTCAGAGCAATATAAAAGAGTGAAGCAGTCTTGTGTGTCAAGATTTCTAGGCCATTGCTATCAGTCATCATACTGAAGTCTTCGGATAATGTCACTACTATATGACATGTTAATGGATACATAACCATTGATTTTTGTTTACATATTTGGAAAATTCATAGAGATGGCAGGAAATAACAATATACCACTATCATTTCTACTTTTGATATGATGAAAGATTGAAACTTGGAAATGAAATGTCTAAGGAAGGCTATTGGAGTCACTAGACTTGACAAAATGCACAGTGAGAACATCAGAAAGATAATAGGTATAACAACATGCATCGAATATAAAGAGAAACAACAGATAAAATGGTTTGGACATCTTATGAAGATGAATGATCTTTTAAAATTATCTTCTTCAGCGCTCATTCTCAAACTCCCGCTGGATCTCTTGTGTAGTAGGACCATGGTCTATTAGATTTCCAGCAGGATAAAGTCAAGAGAATGGAAATGTGTTGTGTTGCCGTTTTATTTGCACCAATGGCCTGACACATCTGTCTTCGGTAGAGAGATTAATGATTTACTTCCCATAAGATCTTATAACAAGATGGAATCAGGATACAGAGCCAAGGACAGGCCTAGGAAAAGATGGATAGACAATGTCAAGACTATCCTGAACAAACATGACTACACTTCAACCAGAGCAACACACATGGCTCTGGAACGCAGACTGCATCTTCTTCACAAACCCCTACGCTCAACGGCAAGTGTGGAAGCTACGACAACACCATCACCTGGGGATAGACAATATATATGATATTAGTCACTTAGTTTGTTCCATTGGTGCCAAGGGCGACCCATAGAGCAGAGTCATGTTTCTCCATGCTGTGGGGTTCTCTGCAAGTTGTTTTAGTTTTTGCGTGGGGTTAATACCCACTGTTCTTGCTTCATTCTTGATTGTTCTTTGTAGTATTGTTCTGGGTCTTCCATGTTTTTGTTTTCCTGTCACAGACCATGACAGAGCTTGGTGGGTAAGTCTATACTCGTCTGATCTAAGCATATGGCATAAATACTGCCAACGTCTTATTCTAATAATAGTTGACACATATGGAAATATTAGTGGCGCCAAAAAATTCAATTATATTTGAATAGAAATGTACTATACGGGATATGCTTAAATTATTATTATTACTACCATTTCCACTATCTGGCTGAGAGTGATAAAGATTGGTCATATACACTAATTTGAAATTATATATCAGGCACATATTCTGATGCTGATGATATCACATCTACCTGCTTCAGAATGTCAACAATTCTGACTCCACAATAAATATGCTGTGGAGTGTATAATCTATGATAGCATATTCTGATGCTGTGAGAAAGATAGAAGAACCATAAAAACTACAGATTTGCTTGATGCCAAACATTCACTTCTACTTGCTATTAAAAAAATGGCCAACTTAATTGCTCAAGATTGCAAAAAAAAAAAAGAAAAGGGTAACTGCAAAGTTTCAGGAATAAAGAATAAATCATAATTCTTTGCCTTTTAGCTAAATATTTAAAAACAAAATTATGAAAGCGTGACAACACATAATGTGATTGCTAAAATTTCTCAAAATAGAAGTACCGGGTACTATAAATCTTATAAGTATTTAAAACAAAATATTTTCTCATGAGATTTCAGTAAAATTGCACTTAGATATTTTATAGAATTTTATGATATAAAGGCAGGAGGAAATAACTATTGCATTAAAAAATTTGATCTTAAATTACATTTTACAAATTGCTAATGAAAGAGCAGATGAACTGGTTAAGGAGACTCCTACTAATAATCAACTGGATGTATCAAATACTTTTTATATGAAATCAAATAGAAGGCCATCAACACAAAATGACTACCAAATTATTAACAGACCTGAATAAATGTATTTCTATGCCTCATGACAGGACAAAACTGACTCTGAAGCCACTTATACGAGGTAGTTTCAAAAAGTCCCCAGAATTAGTGAATTATATAGAAATAGTAACAATAGAATTATCTACACTACATTTCCCTTATGAAACTATTCCCTTTGACCAACATGCAAACAACTGCTGGAAACATTTGTGAAACCCATTCTTTGACACCTCTCTCAACTGTCTTATCGCATTTGTGATAACGTCATTTGCATCCTTGAATTCCTGTCCTTTCATTGCTGATTTCAGTTGAGAGAACACAAAAAAATCAGCCAAATCAAGATTGGAAGAATATGGAGGTTGTTTCAAGGTATCACACTGTACTTTGCAAGGTACTGCTTTACCAGTAGGGATCGATGTGTCTGCACATTGTCAAACAACATAATCCAACTGTTCTCCCTTTTTTCTGGTTATTTTCTTCCGCTGCAAGTCTTAGATGACAGAGGATATTGAAATACATTTCCTTGTTAAATGTTGGAAACAATGATAGCATCTCCGAAGGTGAGTTCTCAAGAAAAACACAGAATTCGACATTTGTATGTTGTTCAATCAATTACATTTTCAACTCTGACGATGCAACTAGTACAAAACACACAAACAATGGCACAACATAATCACACTCACTGCGGAAATCACACGGAAATCCATGTTGGTTACAATGGAGCGAACGCAAAACAAACAACATCTGTATCTTCTCTTCGAGAGTATATGTGAAGGTCATGTATGCATGTCCTTTCATCAATGTTATTACCAACTTCTAAACATATAATCTCCATAACATAATTTGTCATTCAAACACTAGTTGACTATTCCTGGAAATTTTCGAAGCTACCTTGTATACAAAATTCCTAATTGGCAACACAATCAAGTGAATATGTTGATAGGATGTCCTAAATATGAAATGCTGAGGGAAAACAAAGGAGTCCCTCCAGGCCCGTAGATTAGTGGTGAGGAAGGAGGGGAGTATCAAACCCTTCCTCCCCCCCAACCCTCCCATTAGCAAATTGAAACATTACTTTTAAAACTAGGAACTTTGCCAACAGATGGGCCAGAAGCTAAATCACTGACAGAGAGAAACAATACTGAAACCAAAGCTCTATGGATATCTGTATAAGCTACAAAAGACATTGAAATTGATACAAGATACAAACTTGCAGACATATACACATTTCAAGTGGAAAACAAAAAGAAACGTACATTATTAAACAAGATCAAACAAGACTGAACAAGAAGACCACCATCACCATTTATATAACAGTACATTATACTGCAGAAAACTTTTGCACCAAAGCATTTATATCTTCTTACAGTGGTGGTTTCTATGGTTACTTTGTTTGACATTACATTGTTGCTAATTTCATGCATAACCATTCAAAGTTGCCTAATACATGCATATTAGTGAGTAGTGGATCTATGATTCCTTCATAACACAGAGCACTTAGAACCACATAATGATGATGAAATCATGTCTCTATACACAACGGATGTAGAATTTTATTTGTACTAATATTTTTTATGGGTAATTTCTACATCAGAGAGAAGCCTTCATCTAACCACCAGTTCTCAGACTAATGTTCAGATAACATTTTCAGATGAATTAGATTATACTACTCAAAACTGGGAAGAGCTAACTTTTTCTTCTTTCTTCTTTTCGCTTTATACCCCTTTATGCCTTGCAGCATCAGGAATAGAAGAGTTCTCTGGAGATGGCTTTTTTGTGTGCTTCATATATGTTTGTTTTTGTTGACTATTTTATTTCTGTAATCCATCATTTGTAAGGTCTCCCCCTGGCTTTGTATCCATTGTGTCTGAACAGTAATTCTTTTTCAGGGGCATTGTCTGGTGGTGGTCTGGAAGCATGTGAAAACCCCTTAATCTGTTGTCTTCTGATGTAATCCAGAATTGGCATTGTGTTTGTAAGTGAAGAGCTAACTTAACAACTGTAATACTCTAAATTTGAAAGAGCTCTTTTAGGAATTAGAATTAATACTTTAAAATGGGAAGAGCTCTTTAATGACTGTACTATTCTAAACTGGAAAAAGGTTCATTAAAGCTTTTAATACTTCAAACAGGAAAGAGTATTAATAAATTTTACAAGCTCTTCTCAGTTTGGAATATTTTTCTTTTGCATTCGCTCTCAAACTCTGGCTGATTAGTAAAATGTAGTCCAGAGAATGGAATGCATTGTGCCATGGTTTACAGTATTCATGGGTTGCTGCAATATCCGTGATATTCAGCACAGCTTTGAGTCACTGTGACCCAATATGGAATGGGACAGCCAACTCCACCCCATAGCCTCCTTAGTCACCTCTTATGACATGTATGGAAAGTAAACAGTGTTGCTATTCTTTTCTGCCCTCTTGGACCCTGACAACACACAATAGAATTTATATTGCCTATAAAATCATCACAGCCAATAAATTCTGGGTTGATAGCTACATCTTAAATAGGATATGCTACTCATTTTAATTTAATCCTCAATTCTTCTTTGCAGACACCCTTAAAATGAAGGAAAAGTCCCACAATTCTTTTGGCAGAAGCAAGCTCCCTGTACAAGATATTGTTATGGATCTGGTCATCTGTCAACGGTAATCTAGCATTCTTTGCCAACAATATAAATGTTTCATGCTGTAAATGCCTCAGAGAATTCCAGCTAGTATGCTTCTATAGGTATATGGGTTGTCGGGCCCAAAAATAGAGCAAAGAATAGTGACACTGGTAACTGCTACTAAGGTTGTAGGAGGCAACTAAGGAGGTTTTGAGGGGTGGAGTTGGCTGTCCCATCTCACAGAGGGAGAAAGTGATTCAAAAGTCATGCTGAAGTTGGATGTTTCTGTCAGAAAGTGCAGATACCACAACTAAGCTGTAAACAATGGCACAACACATTCCGTTCCTCTGACTACATTCTGCTAATCTTGAGAAAAATCTCAAAAAATATTGTATACAGGTAGAAGAATATTTGTTTTCTGAAAGGTTGAAGGAAAGTTTTAGATAACGTATTCATGGAAGAGAATAATTGTATTTGCTTGAATAAGTTAATGTTTTATATAGCTAGGTTTTATTTTTTTATCATTAGTGCTGGTGTGTAATGAGCAAGTATTAATTATGCACTGCGCCACTATTGGTGTATAGACCATGGGTGGGCCACCCCTGCTTCAAACTGACATACAAGTATATCCATACACATGCAGAATATGTTTGTTAAAAAAAATATTTCATACTGTGTGTCACAAGGCATTAGTCTGAGGAATGTGTTGTTTGCATACACATGCTGTCATGACTTAGATTCTTTACTAACACCCCCCACCCCCACCATGAAATAATCCTGAAAAAAAATTTGTTAAAGTGGCTTCCTTCAATGACTTTCTAGCCCTGAAGTTCTGGTATGATACTAATCTTGAATTATTTTTTGTTTAATGCCTCAAATGGCTTCTAGATCAGATCCAGGACTAGGGGATATATAACAACAAATCTGGTAAAGTAGAGACATATGACCCTCAGTGTACCAATGATCATTGATTAATATAAGCCTAAAACTGAACTACCAGCTTAGTGGTAGAGTGGGTAGTGGAACCCAACTGTGCTAACCCTACTCAGCTGAATTATCTCTGGCTTAAAAGCTGATCATCTACTGGCAATACAATTGGATGGATTAGTGTCACCTAAAAAATTCAACAATAGTTGAATAGCAATGTCCTATACAGGATATATGTATCAATTATTATTCGTGTTGTTGAAATAAACATCTTAAAAATATATAATGACCAAACTCAAATTACTATGAAATAAAATATCTACATGACTGAGAAGTGTTGAAAACTCTTTACTGTGTTAAGAATCTTTGCCAGATGTTTAATACATGATATACTAAATGACAGTATGGATTCTCTTTACAAAATTTAAAGCCATGCCTCATATGGGTCTATGTATTTATTATATTTTTATTTAATGAACAAAATTTAAAAGTTAAATTATTATAGCACAGGTTCCCAAATGTTTTGTGTCACTACCCGATTATACAGAAACAAAGTGACAGACAAGTTTAATACAATTAATAAAAGGCTGTTTAATAAGTGAAGCAAAACACATATAAAATTAAAATTTCTCGGTATAAAGTAATGTTAACTTACAACACGTTTAATGTGATGACTGAAATTATGACTCATTAACAATCTTCAAAATTCGTTATGGATTGCTTCATTTTATCACAGCATATAAAACTACTCATTTTTTTGATAGGTTATGATGGTCTTTTGTATCACCACAGTCAGGAAGAAGGCCAGTTAAAAATTTTCGAATGGACTATCAGGCCCACATATTGGTTAAATTGCTGAGACACATAGATCCTACGATTCTGATATGATTTCTTGCTTAGTAGGTTTTATAGAGAAAATGCCATGCCCATTTGTACTAAACCCCTCTTAGCTCTGTTGATTATTGCCAAGAGAAAGGCAATGCCAGTGCTCTTGGAAACAAACAGAACTGCAGGAGATGTCAGAAGATGGTTTAATACATCTTTGACTGCCTTAGGGCAGTCTTTGCCATTAGACTGCCTTCCCCTCTGGATTTTCTGTAAGGGTTTTACTCCTTGGCCTGAGAATGAGGGGGCAGTGTAGCGTACTGGATTTACATACGAGTGGTCCTAGGTTTATTTCCCAGTTGAGGCGGAAATGTTTTTCAGGTCGCCGCAGATCCCGGGTAGACCCTGTCTTAATTGGGTACTGGATTCATCCGAAGTAATGACTGCAAGGGAGAAGAAGATGGCTATCACCCTCATATAGCAGAGCCACTGAAATGTTAGATCGCTAACATCTCACATCCCTAAAGCGTTAATAAATGCTACGGGTTAACTTTATTTTACGCTTTTACTACTATGCTAACCCATAAGACGTAAGACAGGGTTTCATTTGATGTTTAAAAAATTATAAAATTAATAAACTTTACAATACCTAATGAAAATTTCTTATAAAGTCATTATATTTTATTATTTCAGCCACAGACCCAGCAGAAAGCCCTTCGTTACCCCAAATGGAGTCTCAACAAATGAGTTGGGAACCTGTACATTCCAGAATAAACATTGTGACTTTAATTAAGGAATAGAATTAGCAATGAAACATTCAATTTCTAAATGAACTATGAAGATATCTCAACCAAACTACAGCAATTAAACTGAGCATACCATGCAGTCACATGCATACCAACCGACAAAAATGGAGAGTTTAAAATTGGTGATGGTGATACCACTGTTTCCTGTTTCTTGTCTGATACAGGAGTGGTGGTGATCTATTTGGGAAAATTGGCGAAACAAATCAATCAGTTCATTTTCTCTTAGGTCTAATTGAGGATATTGATCTTCCAACATTCTGTTTATCTGATAACTGTCATGCAGGTAAATGTAATATAAATTCAAATAATATAATACTTTACAGGTGTGATTGATTGAGATTGCGAACCCCAGGAATTGAGAGCAATTAACTCTTACTTCCTAGGTGCACTTTGGTGGCTTTTCTGAGCTTCCTTTCATACTCAGGAGACTTCAGCTTTCGGCTTAGTGCAATGTCTATTGAAAGAACCTTCTACTCAGAGAGGGCCTCTACAGGTGTGAAGCAACTAAGACTTCACAGTGCTTAGTTTTGTATATGGACACAAGATGGTTAATTCATAATTCTCTTTTTTGCCATCTTCCGTTCACAAACTCAATGAGGAATATCTATAAGAAATGAGTCAACAGAAGAAGGTAGGTTATGATTGAAGATTATCATCAACAAACACTGGACTATTCCATAGGGGCTCTGATCCTCATCTCAAACACCCATGAGAGTGTAGGTAGAGAGTGTAGTCTCAAACACACATGAGACAATGTCAGTAGTGCAGAGCAAAAAGTATTTAATTCTATGTGAAATCAGCTCTTTAATAAGAAAATAACAACCATATCAAAATATTATATCTACTATTAAAATATCTTGTTCCCAATGGAATATAAAGCTACAACTGTTATTTTCAATGTAACCATTTTGGGCAATCTTATTCATCTCCATCATGAAGATTCCATATCTCTATCTTCTTCTCTTCTATTCTTCACTAGATATTCTTAAATCTAATTCTCCTGCTTCCCTGAAGATACCAGTATGGTTTTTTTTGTGATTTTGTTTTTTGAGGATACATTCAATCCATTTCAACTTTTCCTCCTCAATCTTCATCCATACTGGGTTCTTCTTCTATGTTTGTTCTCAAGCTCCTGTTGCTTTGCAGGATGTAGTCAGGAAAGCAGAATGTGTTGTGTCCTGGTTTACAGTTTGACAGTAATATCTACACATTTCAATCTGTCACATCTAACTTTAGTTGGGCTTTTGAGTCACTTTGACCTATGGGGTGAAACAACCAACTTTGTCCCCAAACCTCCTTATTTGCCACTTACAATATACATTGCAGGTCACAGTGCTGTTATTCTTTCTTTCCCATTTCTGTTATTCTTTCTTACCCTTTTGAGTCCTGGCAACAAACATGCATTTTTTGTGTTCTGCTAAGAAAAATGGGATTTTTTTTCTTTTGTGAAAACTTAAAATTTTCAATGTGTCCTTTTCTGTCATTCTCCATCATTAAATAAGCATCACTATGTTATCTAAGCTATGAGTGAAATCTGTCCATCTCTTCACTTTCCAGAAACTATATTTTATCTTCATTCTTCATTAAACTAAACCACTAATTTCATTGATAATAGCCATATTTACTAATAAAATTGAACATTTTTACCTCAATTTCTGATAGCCTCCTTCTTTTGTCATCTTCCTGCTTTTTCTTTTCTAACTCCATTTTCTGAATTGCTAATCGAGCTTCTTTTATTGACTGATAGAGTTCTGCTTCTTCCTGCTTGCGTCTGCATCAGAAAATCAACAAAGTAATTTATTAAATCACTGCACCTTGTGACATAATGAAGGACACTCATAAACTCTCTCCACTTTGTTCACTCAAAAAACACCCCAATTTTGGCCCACCACTGTCTCTGCCTCATTTGTTCTAAGCCATGTAATCTGTGATCACCCTCTCTTGTGTCTGTCTTTCAGAGTTCTATGTCATAGCAACTTTTGAGGTTTTCTGACTCTCTTCTGAGAACATGGTAAATTAAATTTCATCATCTCGTTGCCCCCAATGATTTGCATATTCTTCTGATTACATCTATCTAGCAACTCATGATTAGTGATCAAGTGTCAATGTAGTCAAAATATTCAAATTAATGAATACCAACATTATACCAACAATATTGGGTTTTAAAACACGAAAACCACATGCTGGAGGTCTGAAAGTCTCATCAGTGGCCCATTAGACAGATCACAATGCAACAGTAAAACTCTAGTTGATGATGTGTCAATACTGAGGCTTCATGCTTGTGGAAGCTCGATAACACTTCAATACAATAATTACTTTACCCCCTCAGAGAAGAATACTTCTAAAAGCATTCCATACCATTGATTTAATTTTCTGGATATGAAATAAAGTTCTGGAGAAGTCACCCCGCTTAATCCATTGACAGCGATAAACTGCCAGACCTGAGGAAGCCATACGAGAAGTGAGTATCCAAAGAATGGTACTACTACAATGGATACCATCCCACTGTGGTAAACCAGGAGATTAAAAGGCAGATATGCTAGAAAAAGCAAAAGATGGATGGAACAACACAGGAACAAAAACACCAGGACATCAAATGCCAGGAAAAGTGGACTCTCATCAAAACTATTAGGAATGTCGCCCATCCAAAAGATAACTACCATTATCTTGACAGAGCTGAGCAAGTTATCATCTTCCGCATGAGGACAGAACCCAACAGACTAAACTGCCACTTAAATAGACTAAGACTGATTCCATCACCTGTGTGTTCATGTGGGCAGGAATCACAGACAGCAGAATATATCCTGTAAGACTGCATAACACTAAACTAGTTAAGGGAGGAGCACTGGCCCACAGAGACAGATATCATCGGAAAGCTGTATCGACCTCACTGAGGAACTTTCAAATACAGTAGCATTTATCAAGAAAACCAGACTTGCTGTGTAGATGTTAAACTGGAATGAAAAGAAGAAGAATATTTGAAACCTCCTGCTAATTCCCAAGATGGGAACGGGTCCTAGTATTTGAAACCAAGAAGGGTCTGAAATTACTGAATGGAAATATAGTAATAATAGTTGTAGTATATTGTATATTGTTTTTTAACTGTTTCCTGAATTTTTAGGCACCACTTATTTGTTCTGTAACTTTTCCAATGCATCATTAACTACTTGTCTTCTGATACGCTTAAACACAAAGGTAGGTCATGCAAGTTGGGATTGAGAGCTACATTATTCCCTTTAAACATGTTCTTGTATGTGTGGATCAGACAGCAGTTTGGACTGATGTGAAACAGCATGTATTAATCATGCTTGAGCTGACACCCGAGGACCTTGACCAGAAGGTCAATGTATTTATGGATTTTGTGAGCAGAATGTTTTAATTTCCATGAACTGTACCTTCTGATAACTTGAGAGCCAGTAAACTTGAGCAGCTTAGACATCATTGTCAGAATTTCTTAGTTTCATACTCAAGATGGTTGGGACTTGTAGAAAAAATAGAAAATCAGAATGATAAAACAGATCTAGACCAATAATGTATAAGGAAGAAGACTATGAGGTAGACCTAGAAGAAGATGAATGGACTGAAAACAAGAAGACATACAAGAATACTGGATCAGAAATTGGAGAACAAAGAAGACAAATAGGTGGATAGGAATTGCTTGCATTTTAATAGAAACAATGCAATCAGCTAATAAAAATGTTTGACCAATCTGATTGCAAAAAAAACCTCCCAAAAAAACAGAACAAATTATGAATTCAACACAATATTGACGTACTTCATTTCTGCTTCTCTTTCTTCTTTTTCCTTGATTATTCGCTGTCTCTGTTCCTCCAGTTTTTTCTTGAGTTCTGCTTCTTCCTTCAATCTATCATTTTGAAACAAAAATTAGTTAACCATCTCTGATATTTTTGTAATGGTCATATATATAACCAAAATGGAGTATTCTACCATGTCTTAACACACAGAATTTCAATTACATGTCAACTGTGTCATTTGTAGTAAACCAGCCTTCATTTTCCGTTGGTTTTCAAATCTTCTTCTGCATTCAATTATGATGTATCTAGTGTGCAGCTGGCCATCTATTGAGTGGTTTGTTGTAGATTCTACAAACTCAATTCATTTGGGATAATTAAAAACATGCAAAATTGTTATATTCATAATTACTTGTTTATTCCATACTTAATAAATTGTTATTTCTATACTGACTTTGTTGTTACTAAAACTATTACTTGTTGATTCACTTATATACTGTATTTTCAGTATATAATCTAATCTGTGTATAAGCTGAGGATATAACTTTAATGTCCACAATGTGACAAAAGTAAAAAACCAGTGTATATGCCGAGGTAGGAAAAAAACTTGTAATACTGTGGAATCCCAATTTTATGTTGTTCGTCCATCACAATTGATGATGATCATTTGTTACATCCACTTTTGAAAATTCAGTTAGAATTATGTCCATGCCTAATAGTAGATGGTTATAATAAGGCATATTCGAGCTGTAAAATTATTTGGACAGTTCGGACATGGAATGACCACTGTTGAAGGATTCTGGTCTATCCATGACTTTCTAGCTAGTCTCCGCTGTTGAGCTGCTGCATTTCTTCTCTTTTCAAAAGATGATGCACTCTTTTTGGCTGTAAAGCACCATGTAGATTTATTTTGTGCAAGTTCTTCTCATGTATCTTGGTCTATTTCAAAAGACTTAAGTCAGGTCTTTAACGAGTCCTTGTAGCGCCTTTTTTGTCCATCTTGAGATAGTGTACCCTTCTCTAGCTCACTATAGAGAAGATCTCTGCCAGGAGACATGTCCAGCTTAAAAAAACCTACACCAGGTACAGGAGTGTTCCTGGATATTAGATTAATTTATTCAGTGCCATTTCAGCAACAAAGGTTGATTACGGATAGCATCAGCCATTGGACTAAATTCATGCCTAGTCAATGAACTGGTCAACATTTACGTGGCTTTTAGACTTGCATTCAAATCACATTGTGGAAGGAAATGGTGTGAAAATAGTTTTTGTAAAAGTGACTGGATAGAGAAGACACCTTTCACTCTAGATATTGGTTGCTCAGTTGAAACATCTTGGATCACCGAAGAGCAAACAATTCCAATCACAAATTTCAGCAGGAAAGCTTATTCTTACTGCCATTTTTTGACCAAGAATAACTCTTGCTGATGGACTTTAAAGAGCCATATTTGAATATCAATGCTATTGGCTACAAAAACAGCCCCTATAAGCAACCTGGCATGCTGTCATGCAGTGTCATTCTGTTGCACAACAATTCTTGCCCACATGTCACAAAAGTTGTGCAAAAAGTGTTAGCATGGAAATTATGGGAAGTTCTGCCACATTTAGCCTACACCTCCTACCTATTGTCATAAAAGTTGTGCAAAAAGTGTTAGCATGGAAATTATGGGAAGTTCTGCCACATTTAGCCTACACCTCCTACCTATTGCCATGTGACTTTTATTTGTTTGGATCTTTAGAGAAAGCTCTAAAAGAACATTTCCTCTCTGATGAAGATGTCATGAAAGTGGTGACCCAATGGTTGAATGATAAAATGAAGTCCCTTTCTGACAGTATTCACCATTTACCAATCTATGCAGACAGAGGAATGCATGTTTAAATGCATATGGTGACTACTTCTGAAATCTCAAGGTGCATAAATGTTCCGTAGTAATTGCTTTACTTAATTATAACATCTGCTGATGTGTCATGTGATGTATTCTTTCCAGAATGTAGTTTTCCGTATGAATTTCCTGAGATCCCTGCAGTCTCTGGCGAGTTGTCCTGCTTTCTCTAGCAACATGTGTATGCATTCCTGAATATATCTATTCCAATGACATCTTGGTTGGCCTCTGTCTCTACTGCCTTCTATCGCACCCTCCAACAACACTTTTTCCATGCCATCGTGTCACTTCACATGTGCCATTTTTGGCAGCCTTTTTTTAATGTTGATTTTTCTTAGCACACCTTGGTTGGTCATTCTTGCTGTCCATAGTACTCTGAGGGCTCTTCTATAGCACTTCATTTCGAATGCCCCTATTCTCCTGGTAGTAGTTTTATTTATTGTTGATGTATATTTTATAATCTTCTAATAAACTCACTTGTGCCAGTTTCATATGAACATGTTTCGTATGAACAGATCAGAACAAGTTGTCATTCTACGCCTCAGAACAGGACATAACCAACTCTGCAACCACATGAATACAATGTTAAGATTGGCAACACAGCCATGTGCATATGTGGACAGACACCTCAGACAGCAGAGCACATTCTTCCGTAATGCCCAGAATATGAGATAAACAATATAAACAACGGTGGAAGAAAAATGACCATGCTCTGAACAAGTTACAAAACACAGGTTTATAGAAAAGAAAAAATTTCAAATATAAGCACATTCCAAGTGCACGAACATAAAAATATATACGTTACCAGAAGTTCTCATAAATCAGCTTGATGGGTCTTTTCAATCATAACTTAAGATACTAACCTTGAAGCTTCTGCCTCAGCCTCTGCCTGTTTCAGTGCTGTGGCCTTTGCTTCCTCCTCAAGTATCTGCTCAATTGTCTTGTCATTTTTATGCTCTCCCATAACCCAGACCCATTCACAACCATCTTTGCCCTTTAAAAAGTTAACTTGTTTCTTATCTGAGATAAAAACAAAACATGAAATTTTGTTTACTTTAGAATATATAGTTTCACTGGCCAGTTACATCCATTCTGAATGTAACTACATATATACAATAAGCATCATCAATAAACAATCATACATATATTCAAATATCTTCATAAAATAAACATTGGAACAATATTAGTAGTCAAATATATTGAAAAAAAGTTTTAATACACATTATGGTCAGTTTCAACCCCTTAATATCGGAGGACATGAGCTTCCATAAATTAGGTATGCTGATGACACCACCCTAATATCAAGAAGCCCGACAGGTTTAGAACACATGATTATGCCAGTTAAACATCATAGCCAGCACAAAATCTTTTCCTCACTGCAAAAAAGACAAAAATAATCCATATAAACAGAGATAAACTCACACCTACAAGAGTCATTAACAAAGAGCAACTAGAAAATGTCAGAAACTTTGAATGAATATCTCAGGTCAACCATCAACACTACAGGAGATAGCTCAGCAGAGATCAGATATAGATTATCAATGGTCCTACAAAAAACATTACAAAAGAAAAATCTATGGCAAGGGGCAAACAGAAAAAAAATACAACTATTAAGAAGTTATATTTCTAAATGTCAACATATGGGGGTGAGACATGAAAATGACATACACCATGGAAAAGAAATAGCATTCACAATGAAATGTTCTGAAATTAAATAAATAGTAAGGTCCTAAGAATATCATGGACAGGAAGATGAATCAATGCAGACATCGCAAAGATCTGAACAAAGAAGGATGGCTCCTCAAAGCTATTTTAAAAAAAACATAAGCTAACATATTTCTGACATATAAAAAGACACAATGGTTTAGAAATATTAATCATGGAGGGAAAAGTTCCAGAAAAGAGAACATGAGGCAGACTAATACTACAATGGACACAGGATATTGAAGACCTTCTGAACATGACAGTAGAAAAGGCAGGGTAGTTTGCACAGAATCAAGAGTCTTACAGAGTGGCGGTAAGGACAATGTTCTGTAAAGGACACATCATATAGATAGAAATGTTTCAGCTACTTCATGTGAATAAGCACATGCTAAACAGTAGCAAGAGCATACAACATAAAAATGGAAGCATCAAGTCACCAAATATGCCATAACCTGAAAACCAATTGTATTCAATCTTGACATCCTTAGAGTAAAAAAGCAGAGAAAAGGCAATAGATAAATAGAAACAAACATCTTCATAAAACAAACATTACAATAATCTTCATTAAACACAAACCAACATCAGACATCCACAAAAGAGGTTCAATATTCTTCTTTTTCTTCTTCAGCATTCATTCTCAAACTCCCACTGGATCTCTGTTGTAGCAGGACAATGGGTCTACTAGATTTCCAGCAGGATGTAGTTGTCATTGTTTTTCACTGTTTGTTTTATATGTTCTTGAGAAAGACATGACGGTTCCAAATGTTGAAAATGTCTTGTGCATTGTAATTTGTATGTTTTCTTGTTTACACCTTATAACCCCTTATTTTTAGTGATAGTCTGAAACCTGTGTTCTACATAAGTACTATTGTTGTTCTGTTTAACGCAATATTACCTTGTAATTAGTTGTTGGTAGTATATCCTATTCAGGGCTTAGCAATCAACATAGCATTTTTTGGCTGTAGTGATTTTCTAGGTAATATAAATATTTTCAGTAGGTTTCTGAACAGTCCAAATGCATGGTTACCTGTGGTGGAGTTTGAACCTGACACCAAGGTCATATGAGATGTGTATTGCACCACTTCACCACAGAACCAGAGGTCATTAGAGGCAAATAAAAATATAGCTCAACATACTCTGTCTCAAATCACAAAATAAACAGTGTCTCTAATCAAGAGTGAATCTAGACAAACAAACAAAAGTGCACAATAGTGTAGGATATGAAGTGTTATAACATCAATTAAACAATTTTTGTTTTTAAACTGTGAATACAACTTATCATTTTCTGTAGTATAAAGAGTATTGGTTTCTCAGAGAATATAATCTATTCTACTTACTATTAACCAAACATGTCTGCCTCATTTACATTTTTGTTTATACAGATTATGAGTAAAAAAAATAACACAATATAACCCCATGTACAGAATAACTTACTTTCTTTGGTTGGTTTCTTTGGCTTCTTCTTTTCTTCCTCTTCAAACTTTTCCTCTCGAAGTTTCCATCTACGAACTTGCTCCTGGATACAGTTTTAAAAACATGATAAGATAACATAATACTAAAAAATGTTGAAGATGTGTCAAATGTTAAGACATTGCAATAATAGATTTTTGCATTTATAATTATGTGACCAGTTCATCATAGGTCCTGTTGTTTTAGTGAAAAGGCTAAGAAGAATTTAGGAATCACTGTGTGAAGTTTTAAGAATCATTATAACTAGGTCCGTAACTGAATGGTTGAGGAAATAAAATACTGGAGCTATCTATGTGATGTGTATTTTACAGAACATTACCTTACTGACACTATGTAAGCCTCTAAGTTTTGTTCAGGCAGTCCAGATTCTTCCAGTGTCATGTTCAAAGATCTTCGATATCCAGTGTCCATCAAAGTCTTGGTTTGCCTCTTGTTCTCTTTCCAGGAACTTTTCCCTCTATGATTAATCTTTCTAAACCATTGTGTATTTTTATATGTCCAAAATATGTTAGGTTGCATTTTTTTTAGAGTTTTGGGGAGACAGTCTTCTTCTATGTTCAGATAATACCAAGATTGAATATTAGCATTAGATGACAAATAAGGCTCTTCTATATATTCACAAATCAAAATGTTGCTCTCCTTATAAGTATTTGTTGTTAGTCTCTATAATGTATCTATATAAGTAAGGTTGATACCACCTAGAAGTTCAGGCATAAGGAGTTCAGAGCTCAATGGGTTAACTCAGTGGATTGAGTACTAATTTTGCTCTTAGATTTAATGAAGCATGCTGGAGCCTGGAAGTAGGCAAATCTCTTTTGAGATCTCAACACATTTGTGCACACAGTAACAGCTGTACACCCTTCATAAATGTCTGCTTTACGTACAAGAGTAGGAGCATATATAACCAACTGATACAGCACTACTTCAGAACCTGAGGGGAATTACACAGTTCAATGAAGTCCTGGGTACTGCGACTTGATGACTAACAGAACAATAAATACAAAAGACATCCACAAAAGCTTGTTTTTTTTAATCCGTCAGGTTTATATGCAGATGGTGTTGTAACTATGAAACACTCAGAGGAGGAATTGTAAAACTTACTAGCTATCTTTTCTTATTCCTACCATGAATTTGGACTAACAATCCGCAAAAAGAAGGCACATATGATGCCTGCTGCCATCAAGCAGCCACAAATTGTCATTGATGGTGATGAGCTAGAGTCTGTTGACCCCTTTAAATATTGAGGATCCTCAGTCAACAATAAATTTCCCTGTATCAAGAAATAAGCATCAGCATTGGCAAGGCATCTACAACAATGAACAAAAAGGTTATGGGGGAACTGAAAATTAACAATAAAAACTAAACTCCTGGTTTACCAGGCTTGTGTCCTCAGCATCATCCTCTACAGCAGTGAAACATGGGAACCTATATACACCAGGAGAGATGACTAAACAGTTTTCACATGCGTTGTCTATGTAGAATTCTTGGAGTTAGGTGGCAGGATAAAAGTCACTAATACTGATATAGTGGAAAGAACGAAATAATACTGTATTTTCTATGCTAAATCTAGAGACAGTTGGCTGGGACACACCAAGAGGATGGAAGATGGCAAAATATTTAAAGATCTACTTTATGGAGAATCATCATTATGTGTCATGCCGGCTGTCATCATGGCTTTCCACAGGTCTCATCTTTAGCATTATGTATCTAGATCATTTTTGTTTCCCTACTGTGCCAGGTTGTCAAACTGTCTAATATTTTCTCACATTGTCACCCACTGTCTCTGTTGCCTTCAATCTTGCCTGTTGTATGTTCTCCAAACCTCTCTGTCTCATGAAGTGGCCAAAAAATGAACATTGTTTTTTTTCTTATATTATTGATTAAGGTCTTCTGCTGAAGATGGATGTGTCGGACTATTGGCACAAATAAAACGGCGACACAACGCATTTCCATTCTCTGGACTACATCCTTCTGGAAATCTAGTAGGACCATGGTCTTGCTACAAGGGAAATCCAGCGGAAGTTTGAGAATGAATGCTGAAGAAGAAGATTAAGGTCTGTTTCACATTTGACTCTTTCAACACCCCCACATTAGTTTTTCTGGCAGTCCATGGTATTCTCAGCATTCTTCTGTAGAACCAGATCTATGGAGAATTACAATCTTGGAAAAGATCTCAGGCTCGACCCCTACTTTGGTACAAAGATGTATGCAAATCCGATATGCATATCAGATACAGGCACTGAAACATGAAAACAGGATGCCATTGATTGTGTTGCATGGAAGGGAAAGATCAGGTATGGTACAAAAACAAAGGAGAAAGTGATAGCAGTTAGTTCAAGGGTGATACATCTAAGAAGACACACAAACTGTACACAATGGTACAAGCAGGCCTGTAATTACTTGTATATATTGTGAAAAATTTGTAGATCAGATTGGTCTTGTAAGTCACATCCATCATTGCCATGGATCATAGATTATATTTCTTATAGCACAACAATAATACTATCGTCTGGAAAGATTGAAAAGTGGGTACTAGATTTATAACATAAAGAACCACATAAAGTTGTTTGTTTAATTTTCCATAAATCATGAGCAATAGAGCTCTTTCATCCAGTTCAATAGAAAAAAAGGGGAGGGAAATTCTTCACAGCTTCATTTCATACACAGAAACTTCAACTGTCAGCCGTGTGCATTATCTTGAATAGAGTAATGACTGATGACACATTAGCCACAGTTAGACACACTGCAGTCATCATAATCATAATTTTCATACCAGTTGAGTTTAAATAGCCATTGGCGACTGTCAAGAACAAACAGAAGATATAGAAGAACATACAAGAAATATATTTAAACCATTAGCTGTTCTACCATGATGAACATGCTGAGGCAGATATCTGCACACCTATAGACAAGTCTGGAGTATGAGCATTATATCAACATACTAGAACACAGTGCTCTCCAATGTATAAAATGTGACCTGTAATATTCAGTTTTCTACTCTAAAATCATTAAAGTCCAATTGAAATTCTACACAGTTGCAATATTTCTCAGATATAACAGACATGTGAACTAATTATTCAACTCGTGATTGTTATGTCAAAATCCTTGTATTTTCCTGTAAATTCTGATTTTTCCTTAGAATGGTCGCCCCACCTTATCCTTACAAATATTGCCCAACCTTATCTTTAAGACTGTTGCCACCCCCTTTATCCTTAAAACTGTTGCCCATCCTTATCCTTACAACTGTTGCATACATAACCTTATCCTTACAAATATTGCCTCATCATGCCCTTATCCCAACCTTATTCTTAAACTGTTGCCCCACCAATTCCTTACACATTTCCTCACTTCATCATTACACCTATTGTCTTACAAGATCCTGCTAGCAAAGAATATCATTAAGAATTGTAGCTATTTATTCATTCATAAAACAGCTGAAAGACAGAAGAGCTTCTGGAGATCTAGTTAATGCACTTTGGACAAACTAACAAAACAAGACATTTTCTTACCTCTCTCATTTTGTAAAACAACACTTGTTTTTGATCCTCAGACAATTCATCCAGAATCTCCTGATCAATGTACATATCTTTGAGAATTTGTTGCAGCATGTTGACTCTTTGAGGGGTTACGTGACAAAAACAACTTGATCCTTACTTCAAACACGATTTGGTAATAACTTTACTGACATCTGACCAGGTTACTAATGTTACACCCTTTGGTCAGTTGTGCACAAATAAAATTATTAGAAATTTTTCAGAATTTCAAGTGACCTTTGATATGTATGACCTTTCACATATTTTCAATTGAACATTTTTTAAATTTTGCTATAGGTCATGATTAGCACTTTCTGTAAGGGGGAAGAAATAAAGACATATATTAAAATAGCAATCCATAATCATCATATTCTTCTCCTTCCACACACATTCTCAAACTCCTCCACATTAGCAGGATGTAGTCCAGAGAACAGAATGCATTGTGTCATGGTTTACAGTATAGATGCAATATCTGCACCTTTTGACTGACACATCCGACTTCAGCATATCTTTGGGTCCTGACCCTATATGGGATGGGACAGCCAACTCCATCCCATAACCTCCTTAGTCGCCTCTTACGACATGCATGGAAGGTAAACAGTTTTGCTATTCTTTGCTCCCCTCTTGAGCCCTGGTAACACACTGGCGATAATTATCATATATAAATAACCAAAATTTCAGAGGATGTCCCACAAAGTGGAGTGTGTCGCAGTAACCAAATAAATTAGCAGAAATACTATATAAAGTACTAAGGTTACTGTAAAAGCCTAACTATCAATGTAAAAAAATTAATAAATAGCATTAAACAAAAGAACAAACACTTTCCACATTCCAGTCCAACTGGGACCTTTTTCAAGAAACCCACTTAAACACACAAAAATCAAAATATAAATGATTATTTGGAGATAACCTTCTTACAGCAAGAAGCACCAAATAATTTGCTGTAAGAAAGACGTCTCCAAATAATCATTTATATTTTGATTTTTCGTGTTTAATGTTCATGGGTTTCTTGAAAAAGTTCCCAGTTGGACCGGACATGAAAAAAGTCCTCGTTCTTTTGTTTATTGCTATTTATTTATTTTTTATATTGATAGTTAGGCT
Organism: Meghimatium bilineatum; assembly: GCA_034231615.1. Lineage (NCBI taxonomy): Eukaryota > Metazoa > Mollusca > Gastropoda > Stylommatophora > Philomycidae > Meghimatium > Meghimatium bilineatum. The sequence continues at coordinate 33,558,080 of CM067321.1, forward strand.
TTGAGAAATGTCAATCATTGAAGCTTAAGAACAGAAACAAAAAGCATGCCACTTTTCTGTTAATGCCAATTTTTATATGTCCCAATTTTCTTCAGTTTCTGCTGATTTCTTCCAAGTAACTATGTTTTCCACATTTATACTTTCCCTTAGAGCAGTTTTCATGACAATCTTCATCTGCAACAAATGCAATTCATTTTTTGTTTATTTTTCACTTCACAAAGAGTTTATGAAATTTAAGTAAATTTACTAGTTACAGAATCAACTTTAATGCAAGCCACAATGGACAAAGTGTAAATCAGTTTATATTACCCAGTTCACAAAGCTTATTCTTTGTAATACATATAAATTTGGCAGAATTATTAATTCTCCCTGACAACTATTTTGCATAAGATGGTCATAGGCGACGTCAAATACTAAGTCGTGGAAGAGAAAATACCAGCAACCATTGGAAATGAAGACCAATGTTAGAAAATTGAGATATATAGGGCAATCCTCAAAAAGAGACATGTTAACATAAATAGGCACTTGACAGGAGCCCATATGCATAGAGACAAATTGAAAAACAGAAAAATAACCAGTGCAAAAAAAAATAAAAGGGGATATCAGATCAATTGGAGGGTTGAAAAGTGTAACACAAAAATCATTAAAGAATGACAATGGTAGAGCTATGGTTCACAAGAAAATAAAAGAGAAAAAGAAGAATTTTCTCTTGGAGAGCATTCATAGCTAGAATTTGCCACCTCAGAAATTTGGAACATAAGTCACATCTGGAGCTTTCTTTCACCAGCTTGGTGAAGTCAAGTGATTATCCATAATTTTCAGAGAAATTACAAGTTTTCACTTTCTTTCTTTGTTGAAGACATACATATCACATACAGAACTTGTGCAGGACCACCACAATGACATGTTCAGCTACGTAAGTCAGGAGTTGGTACTGTGACAGTCAATTTTTTCCAGTTGGATCTCTGAGATGTTAATCTAGAATGCAAATAAATCTTACTACATATACAGTTTTAACAGCCATGATCGATCCCTTGAAGTAGGCCAGAATTTTCTCATTCTAGGATAAGACACAGATACATTAAGGTTCTGGATTGGGTTCTAACTCTTGAAGATTCCTATGTATGTATATATATATATATATATTCCTTCATCCTGAAGATTTTATAAAGATGATACTGGAGAAAGAATATCGTTTGTTCATAACCGAGACGATTATAGAAATTACCAGTGGAGAGAACATATGCCACATAGAAGAGCATTCCTCCATATTGAATCAAAGTATCTTTATATTCAGTCATAATATCTCTGTTTTAAAAACTACTCTTATATTTGTGCCAAGAAGCTGTTAGGTAAAAAAAAAAACATATCACACTTGGGGCAATCCACTGACAGCCAAATAACCAAGGCTGCAATGATTTCAGATTCTAAACATCACTGACTTTTCAACACACACAAACAGGTAAGTAAATATGTTTTAAAAATTTATTTTAAATTAAAAGGTCAAATAGTTTTATATGGAAAAAAATACACAAAATTAATGTCTTAACCAAAGGTCTCAATCAAGAATAAACAAACACAGGTAAAAAGGTTGCCGGGCCTGAGATGGGAGTACAGAATAGTAACACTATTCAACTTCCATGCATTTCGTAAGAGGAAGATATGGGGTGGAATTGGCTGTCCCATCCTATATCGAGTCAGTGACCCAAATCCATGCTGAAGTCAGATGTGTCATGCAAAAATGTGCAGATATTGCAGCAATGCTGTAAACCATGACACAACACATTTTGTTCTCCAGAATACATCCTGCTAATCTGCAGGAGTTTGAGAATGAATGCAGAAGAAGAAGAAACAGAATCAGAATAGAACAAAGTAGACAGATGACTACATGTCAGTGATGCGAAAAAAACTACAGTAACAAGTCTGGGAATAAAACAAAGAGGGAAGAAAACAATGGAAATGTATGAGGTTACATGGTGAGAATATACTGTATATTTGAAATGCAAAAATTACAATTTCTTGCCATTTAATCTCATACATTTCCATCATCTTACTTTTCTCTTAGTCTGATTCCCAGACATATAAGTTTCTACAACATCACAATGTAGTCTTTGATAATACCAGTTGTACTCATTACAGAAAAATTGACTTCCAACATGCAAAACTTGGAACAGGATAATAAAGTTTTGATAATCACTAGAAACACACAAAACAACACACATAAATTGATGTTTCAACCAACAGGTCTTTAATAATAACACATTCACAACATAATATGACAAATATGAATGGCACTTTTCACATTACATGGAACCTAAAGTGAATGTCAATTGTGCAGTTCTTATTCATCGTATTATGTTGTGAATGTAATCTTGATAAAGATCTTTTGGTAAAAATATCGATTTTTGTGTATTTCTAGTGATTAGCAAAACTTCATTACTCTATTTCAAGTTTCGCATGTAGTCTTTGGTTATTTTAAGGCAGAAATTTGATTACGACCACCATTGGATTTATTGACCTACTTTTGAGGTATTCCCTCGAAAAGTTCAATGCTTGTGACGTCACGGTTCGCGTGGAAATTTGACACACAGCTGGCGGGTTCTTGGAGGTTGGAAATCATGCCGTCACAGAATCGTTGCTGGTTGGGAACCAACAATGGTGGGCATTGGAGTCCTGTTGGTCAAGCGGGCGTGATGAGGTGGGGGTGATTATGGGGTGGGAGTGTTGATTTTAGTTTATATAAATTTAGTTTCTAAAAATAATAACTGAAATTCAACATCCCCCCCATATAATTTTTATATTTCTTACACCTATTGTATACTATAAATTTATTTATATTGTACAATAAATAAATCTCGAGTCAACGTCGAGAATTTATCGAGTCAGTTGGCACATGCACAATTTGGATCTGGTCAAACATTGGCGGGAAAAAAGCTGTCTATTTTACACAGATATTGCAACGTTAAAACAGCAACGAATTATTTTAGTAAAGCTATGTATATTTTTTAGTAAAGCCAGATATGTTCCAGGATTTCCTTGGCGGGATAAAACAAGTTTATCCAGACAAGGAACAGTGACTAAGCGCCCGCCACATATATTCTAGGATTTCCATTGTGGGATGAAACAAGTTCATCCGCCAAGGTACTAGATGACAAAGGTAAGTGTTTCATACTGTACCATTTCACACTGTTTACATTTTTAGCTAGGACTCTACGGATTTCCACTAGTAAAACCAATGAAATCCACCATCAAATAGATCTATTTAAAAAAAAAAATGTCTGCCACGCATAAAATCGTGTGGCGGTCGGTGGAGATGTGATGTCACTGTCTGCGTCGATTCCATTGGTTCTCTAGCTTTCTCGCGGAACTCTGTGACGTCAACTAGTTAAATATGTAAACAATGTGCTATTAATAGCTCGTAACGGTGGACGAAACCAAATTTTTACCTATTATTTTGTTCATTAGTGTGTTTGTCCCTATCTTGATAAAGACCTTTAAGTTGGAATATCTATTTTAGTATTTCTTCAATGTAAAAGTGCCATTTTACTGTATTTATTTATTTTATTCATATTTACTTACCATATAATATGCAGCTATACTGCAGTCTCAAGCTTATTCAAATTTTTTTAACACATACCCAAATCTAAATACAAAAAAAGTAATTTTAAAACTAAACACAGTTTTCAAATTAAACTAAAACTATTTTTAAAAATTCCAAATTCATCTATAATATTACTGAAGCACATATGGTAGTTAATTGAAGGAAATTTCTAATATGAGTGACATCTGAAGTTTGTCATTAGCAGCAACCTAATTGGGAATTCACACATGGTAAAAAATACACTATAAAATATACACACTGTGACACTTTGCTTGTAATATTTAATGTTTATCACAAAGACCTTATCACAGGTTTAAATTAAGTATTGTGACTGGAACATCACTGTACTCAGTACTGTCTAAAATTGGCATTATAAAACACAACTTTTGATCACGAAATCACAGTTATAAAAAATGGTACCACAGTACCTTAGGTACTAACATAAACATACTATGATTACATAGGCACATACAACTGAAATGTGTCACTTTCTACTAAATCATTTCTTCTTCTTTACTACTGTGGGTGCTGCTGTTCTCTAGGTAACCGTAAGTTATACTTAATATATAAATAAATGTTCATCTAATTATTCTAATAGGCCTTAATTATAAGTCACTATAATGCTAATAGTATTAATTAAGACGTTACATCTAAACTAACTCTCCCCAACCAATATCTAACAAAACAAACATTCGTGCTCCAAAATTGCACAATAGCAATTGCTGTATAACGACAGAAAGGTTGTAAATTCACTAATGATGACTAATAAAATCAATAAAAGATCGTGCACTGATAAGACTTGACTGAATTTGCAGTCGTTACCTGCACGGCAAGAAAAATTGTAGAGACTGACAAGACAAGGAAGTTACTCCAAAAAATATTTTTAAATGGCCATTGATTTAAACTTTGTCAACAAATGGTATTAAAAGAAATTGTTGCTTAAATTATAAATTGTGGCACATGATTACTATTGGAAGAAGCTTTAGAATTGTATCTACGGTGTATGTCTATATCTTGTAGTATTCTATTTGTATTCATACAAACGAGTTATCATCCTCCTCACATTAGAAAGGAAGTAATAGTTAATTTGACCTTAGGAGGTCATAGGTCACGATCACTCCTGTGTTGACCCGTGAATAATCATCTATATCTACACTACGTATGTTATGTTATGTTATGTTCCTCCAGGGCCATAGGAGGCGCATAGGGCAGAAACCATAGCTTTCCATTTCTGTCTTTGTGTTGCCAGGTCTTTCAATTGTTGCGTGTTGTTTAGGTTCATTGACATGCCTTCTCTATTAATGGTTCTTCGTAGAGATATTTGTATTGTCATGTGTTGACGGGAACGAAATCGGACCACGACATCATGTTTTTAGGCCTACTAATGCATTTTTTTCGAAGGTTTCTTGCGATTTTTGATTAGACACTTCTGACGTTAACGGATGTTTCGGGCCATTAAGGTAAATAAAACGGCGACACAGCGTATTTCCATTCTCTGGATTACATCCTGCTGGAAATCTAGTAGGGCATTGGTCCTGCAACAAGAGAAATCACGCGGGAGTTTGAGAATAAACACTGAAGAAGATTAAAAACTAGCATCACAGACGCAGGACACTAGGGACTAGGATACTCATAAGTGCTCCGTTCCAGCAGCCATCACAATGTATGTAGACTCATAGTCCTGTCAGGTGTTGATCACGCAATCTTCTGGTCTTTCCAAAAAAGACTACTTTACTTCCCTCGCCTCTAGACACCCCAGCTCTGACAACCTTTGTGTATCTGTGTTAGTCCATCACATTGTTGACCATTTTTTACATCCACTTTTGAAAATTCAGTTAGAATAATGACCATGCATAATAGTTCGTAGATGGCTACTGAGCCCTATTCTAGCTGTAAATGTTCTTGGACAGTTCGGACATGGAATGACCACTGTAGACGAATTTTGATCTATCCGTGACTTTCTATTTACTCTCTGCTGTTGGGCTGCAGCATTTCTCCTCTTTTCACAAGATGATGCGCTCTTTTTGACTGTAGAGCGCCATGTAGATCTATTTTCTGAAAATTCAACCCATGTGTCTTGGCCTATTTCAAACGCTTTCGAGGTCTGTAATGAGTCCTTGTAGCGCCTTTTTTGTCCATCTTGAGATTGTGTACCCTTCTCTAGCTCACTATAAAGAAGATCTTTGGCAGATGATGGTCTGGCATACATACCAAATGACCTGCCCAACGAATCTGTGTCTGCATCAGGATAATGTCAATGCTGGGGATACCAGAAATGTCAAGGACAGTGGTATCTGGAATCATGTCTTGCCATCTGATGTTCAAAACGTTTCTTAGACAAGTTGTGTGAAAGTGATTGTATGTGTACGTTCTTAGTCTCTTTAACCTCAGCTTCATTTTGCAATGAATTTATGACTGTATTAATCAAGTCTGCTTTATCTCTTTTCAACATTGTGCAATCTATCGCCGCATTGTCTGCCAATAAGTCGGCTCTCTCGTTTCCTCTGACCTCGGCATGACCAGTGCAGTATAAGTCTATCCATGTAATGTTCCGGACAATTTAGTTATTCAATAAATCAAACCATTCCTTTCTCAGCATGCATTTTTCTAACTTGCGCTGTATTCTTTGAAAGTAAGTATTACCGAGTCCGTTGATATATCAGTTATCAGCCACTTTAGTGCTGTTGTAACTCCCTCTATATCCATCCTCATGCTCGAAGCTACAGTGGAGTATGCAGATGATTTCTCCACCAACTTCACGCCGTTTCAAGAGGCAACAAAGCCCCCAACCGCCTTTATTTGTATTTCTGTTAACTTGAGCCTGAATTTCTTGTTCTTCATTGGCATATGTTGTTGGTTCGTTAATCATAGGCACGGTGATGATGACCATTAGTCATTAGTACATCCACTTTAGAAATTTCGGTTATAATTATGTCCTTGACTGAGTTTGTAGATGGCTAATACGTTCTATGCTGGCTGCAAAAGTCCGTGGACGATTCGGAAATGGGATTACCACTGTAGATGGCTTTGATCTATCCGTAGCGTTCTAGCTACTCTCAGCTGTTGCATTCCTCCTCATTTCACAAGAAGCTGTGCCTTTTTTATAAGCGTAAAGCGCCGTGTAGCTCTATTTCGTGCAACATGTAGGCTATCATGGTTTATTTAAAAGGTTTTTAGTGGGGTCTTTAATGAGTCATTGTAACGTTTCTATTGGCAACATTGAGCACCTTCTGCAACTCACCATAGAGAAATAGCTTTGTTAAGCGATGGGCTAGCATAGGTGTTACTTACCACATGCCATGCCCAACAAATCAGTATATGCATCACGTTAGTGTCAATGCTAAGGCTGCAAGTTCTGTCAATGACAGTATTTGGAATCTTGTCTTATCATCTGATGTTCATAACGTTTCTGAGACGTGTGAAAGTGACCACTGCTCTGTAAACTTTTAGTTTACTTTCTTAGGGTAATGCCATTTATATGCCACACATTTGTATAAATACTACACAGTGGCATGTGATAGTGTACTACCTAGGTATGTGTATCCATTCACCACTTTTAGTGTCACGTCATTTACCTTTTTTTGCAGGGCGCATAATATATTTTTCCAAGTGCTGGTTGTAATATGACTTCTGTTTTCTCCATATTAACAGTAAGCCCAAGGTTGATACATGCTATGGGAAGACTGTATGCATATTTTAATTTGTAGATCAGCCTCATAGTTGGCATTTAGAGCATAGTCATCAACAAACAGGAGATCCCTGATTATGTATTTGATTTTTGCCTATTTTCTAGAAGTTAAGACCACGGTTTCCACACTGGCTACATGACTTTTCACTTCCTTTTAAATCAACCACACAATGCTCAAGTCAGATGTGCTGGGCCATTGATGTGAATAAAACAGAGACACAATGCATTTTCATTCTCTGGAATATGTCTTGCTGGAAATCTAGTAGGAACATCCTCCTACAAGAGATCCAATGAGTATGTGAGAACGAACGCACACAAAAAAAGGAAAAAAAAAAGATACATATTACTGCTTGCTGCTTCTGAGATCTAACCTTTACACCTAAATTATTATAATATTCTTTAACCATTTTATTAGGTTGACTCAATCCAAAATATAAATTTATCAATTATTGTTACTGTGAATTACAGTTCCAGTTGGAAATAAAGTCTAGAATTTTGTGTTGAATACTACAACTTACAAAAAGTTGGGGTTCATCCATCACATGAAGATGATCATTTGTTACTTTCACTGTATGAAAATTCAGCAGTTAAAGAGTTATGCTCTTGACTATGAGTTCGTAGATGGTTAATAAGTTCTATGCAGGGCAAATGTTTTTGAAAAAAGCCATCATGGTATGATCACTTTTTGTGACGTTTCATCTGCCAAAAAGTATACACACACAAAGAGAAAGAGAGAGTAGACTACAGTAAACATTTTAAATATAATTTTTTTTAACCAATAGAAATTATTCCAACACTTTTTGTAAACAGAAAGTTCAACTTTTTGGTGATAACTTGTATGTTTTATTAATATAATTTATACAATAAATAATTACAAAACTTTACAGCAATAATTCAACTCAAGTGGCTTCAGCCACTCACATTTTCAATATGGAAGTGAAATAGACCCTGACATAACCAAAGTGTATACTCATGTCCAAAATTGAAAAAGTGTGCCTCAGCATACCTGTCAAATTCTAGAAGGATAGAGCCTATTCTGTATTTAATTTCAAAATATACATATGTGTTGTCTGGGCCTAAGATGGTGGCAAAGAATAGCGACATTGCCTCCTGCCCAAGAGTCACTGAGTTTTTTTTTAGTGGAGATGGCTGTCACATATCATACAGGGTCAAAGTTAACCAAAAGTCATGCGGAAGTTGGATGTGTCAGGCAGAAAGGTGCAGATATTGCAGATAACCTGTAAACCATTATATAACACATTCCGTTCTGCAGACTACATCCTCCTAATCAGTGGACTGGAGACTAATCCACAGATTTCTGAGAACTAACACAGAATTCCAAAATACATCTTAAAATCTGTATCTGAACTCCAAATTATGTATAATGAACATTTCACTAAAAGTAAATATACACATTAATATGAACAAATTCAATATATACTGAGTATACTCAATATAAATACAGAAAAATGTGTATTACTTCACAGGTATCCCTCACCAAAGGGATACTTTAAATACCCAATTCCATGGGACTGATATCTTCTTCTTCTTCATCGTTCATTCTCAAACTCCTGCTGGCTCTCCCTTGTAGCAAGACCATTGTCCTACTAGATTTCTAGCAGGATGTAGTCCAGAGAATGGAAATGCGTTGTGTCACCGTTTTATTTGCGCCAATGGCCCGACACATCCGTCTTCGGCGGGGGACTGATATAAAATCTCCATATATGTATTTTATTAGACAACAGAAAATATTTAGACATTGATTATGTAAACAGGAAGCTCAATGTTTTTTGTGGTTGGTTGCATAATATTTTAAATTATACAATAAATAAATGAAGAAAGATATTGGCCCATCAATTGATGAAAACATTCTAGTTGTGTGCTGAATAATGAACTGAATTATGTGACCACAATGTTCAATAGTAAATACCTCAGAAGGAGAGTGGATTAGTGTTATAATTTTTGCACATGAAATTTATGAGCATATTATCTATATTTCTAAAGCCCATAACTTGTAACGGTTATATGGATACTGCATTTGATGCATCAATACACTGCGATTTCAATCTTCAGAGATGTGGATGAGTGTAAACAAATTTATTAGTGTCATTCTTAAATGTTTGTCCATGATTTTATTTGTCTTACTCCACTCCTTCTACCTTCAACTGTTTCCCTGCAAGATTGCTTTTGATAAGGAATCTTGTTGGATTACATGTCCAAACCATGCACATTTTTGCAATTGTACTATTTCCGATTTCTCAAAGTGGAAGATCAATTATTTGATTCTGAAGTTCTCACTAGAACCCATACTCCATACATTCATACAATACTGAAAAAGGGTCCAACTGAGATGGACCAGACATGTTGTGCGCATGTCTGACTAATACATTTCAAAACAGTTGATGTATAGTGAGCTACATAAGGGAAATTACTGGCTCATGGATAGAAGAAATGTCATTGGAATCCATAGCTCAGAATTGCCCAATGTGGTGCAGTAACACTAGCAAAGTGCTTGCCTCACTGCAAAGCATACACAATGTGCTGTCCAAAAGGACAGAACAATATCACACTCATGATAACAAACTCTGACCATGCATTTCCCAAATACAGCAGGGGATTCTATGCCAGAAAGGACTTTTCAGTTATCTCAACACAACCCAGAGACATGCAACAATGCAAGTCTGAAACTATTTTCATCATCAACTGCAATGGACAACTATTACTTTTAAGTAGTGAATCTTGTGGACCTGTATGCTCTGTTTTATTTCTTGCATACACATCTGTCTCATACTCTTTATAGAAAATGAATGAGTCCATAAGTCCCGAATTTGAAGATCCTAATTTATTTTTCAGTAGATTATTACTAATTTCTTGTTGTTCTGACAGAGGCATCAATTACTTAAGTACAACAATTTCACTATTGATTGTAAGAAAAATCATGCAGAAAATGGGATTTAACCCATTCAATCCCAGTTGATCAGAAAAACTCTGGGCGTAATTCCCAGAGCAAGGGAAGGGAATAATTCTGCAAAAAAGTGACTGTACAAGAAAATTAATAAAAATACAATTTGCAATCAATTTTTATGATTCAAAGTCCAATTAACAGATAAATGGAAGACGTACTGATATGTGAACATATCTTTGTGAATGTCATGTAAGACAAGTTTATAGTGAAAGATAAAAGATAGGCCTAGTCACAATCAAAAGCAGAGTAATCTGGATGAATGTCATTTGAAGGATCTGATTTGTCATAAAATTGATCAATATTGGTTATATCGATGGGGTCTTTGTTACCTCTAATATTTTATGGTAGTGTGTCCTGATATAACCTAATTGGACTTTGTCCGCTGGTTGAAAGGGGCACGCCTCTCCAAAAGAGAGGCAAACTCATTAACTACCAATGATCAATATTGACATGGATCAGCTGTGTTGACTATTCACAATCATTGCTATGTCTTTGGGAGGGGCGCACGTCTTCAATTAGACCTACACTACAGATAGTCGCTAATTTCAACTACTAAATACTGAACTACTTCCCCATCAATTCCTGTTATCTAAAATTCCATTTAAAAATCGTGTATCAACATCATCTGAATCATAAGTAGGTCCATATTTACAAAGTTTTTAAGAAAATTGAAAGTCATATTCACAAGTTTACAACTCCTAAATGACACACGTTTTTTATGATCAGAAAACAACACTGGAAGCCACCATTACCAGTAGTCATGTTGGGGTTAAATTTAGCATGCCTATTCACATGAAAACAGTAAAGAACATCAATCTAAATGACTGAGTGTAAATCGGACGAGAACGGCTGATTCGGGAATGAATAAATAATGGACGATTTCGGCCGATATAAGATTGAATGTGCTAAACCAGGTCAGCTTAGATTGCAGCCACTCACAACTTGAGTCATCTGAGCGGACCTGGTTCAAATCCCATCTGCTGCATGATTTTTATATAAATCCTCAATGCTTCTATATTATATTATGGAATGTAAGCAGACTTTTGCAGTGATTACATTTAGAACAACTTATTGCGGAGGAAGAAAGTAAATGCATCAAAACATTTCTTAACAGAATTAAATAGAATAACGTAAGAATTATTTCTTAACAATAATTAATTAATTGTTGAAAGTTGATATATTATCATGTTCATGTTTTGCCAGGGTCTGAAAGTGGATCAAAGAACAGTGACACTGATCTAGCATGCATGTCGTAAGAAGTAAATAAGGAGTTATTTGTCCATCCCACAGGTCAAAGTATACCCAAAAGTCATGCTGAAGTAGGATGAGTCAGGTCAAATGCTGCAGATATTGCAGCCAAGTTGTAAACCATGATAAAATGTAGTCTGTTCTCCAGATTAAACCTGCTAACTATCAGGAGTTTGAGAACAAATTTAGTAGGCCCCTTTCTATCTTTTCAGATGATAATATAATAGTTGTGCTATAAGAAATATAATCTATGATCCATGGTGATGATGGATGTAACTCACAAAGAGTCTTCCACATAATGTACAAGGAATCACAAGCCATATTCCAAAACACATTAAAGCTATGGATGGAGAATCCATCTCCATAGCACAATGTCTGGCTGAAATAGAGAGACCATGTATTGCTCATGCAACATGATCCCTCTCCCTGTTTACCTTGTTAACTTCAAAGGAAAGGTAATACCAATATATTTGAACAAGGCAAGTTGCAGAAGCTGCTGGAACAATTGAGAACAAATATAGAAGAAGATTTATAATGTCTTCTACTGAATATTTTAAAAAAATGATGTCTAATAAACTGTCACACTCCCAGTATCCTTCATTAAGATTTAACAATTTGTACACCATAAACAAATGTAACAAAATGATGCTGTATAGTCATATTTTTTAGAATGGTCTGTTTATCGTGGTCGATTACTTGAACCTTTTGCGTTTTTTCTTCGAGCTGCCAGCATATCATAAAATGGATTGTCATTTATACTTGTCCTATTAAAAAAACAACACAATTCTGAATAATGGAGGTATGCGATGAATATCAATCATAACTTTAAAATATTCTCATTAAATGTTCTTCTTCTTCTATGTGACATGTTCTTTTCAGAACTCTGTTCGCACTGCCACTTGATACTTCTCTTGGTTCTGAACAAGCTGCCCTGCTTCTTCCATATCTTTTGTGATTGTTGTTTATTTATTTTTAAAAAGCTATTTGTCTTTGCTGTGAAGTTTAGCACAGATGTTCACACTGACGATCCTAGGTTTGAGTCAACAGTGAGGTGATTCAGAACATTAAAAAATGCAGTCATTCACATGTGTGTTTTTGGGGTGACAACAACACACATGCATTTTTTCACATTGTAAGAGGCAACTGAGGAGGTTTAGGGGTGGAGTTGGCTGTCTCATCTCATTTGTCAACATGACTTAAAACGCATGCATACGTAAGATGTGTCAAGCAGAAAGGTGGAGATATGCATCATAGCTGTAAACCATGACACATGGCATCCATTTCTTTGAATTACATTCTATGTACCAGTAGGAGTTTGAGAATGAATGCAGAAGGAGAATTCCCAGTTGCTCCTGACCTTCAGTTGCAATCAAGATATTTGTTATATTTAGTATTATACATCTTATTATATATTAGTTATTATTAGCTATATCACAGATAGAGGACAAACTCAGTGGTCCCATATACAAGATCATTACCATGTACTCTCAGATAATGTATGTACTGGGCCAAGAGGTGCAGAAATTGCAGTCTCACTGCAAGCAGCAGTACAAATTACTCCAAAGCTAAAGTCACACAGAGAAATCTGTGTGGTAATACTAGAAGAAGCAAAGAAAGAGATATTCTTCTTTATCTTCACTTGTTCTCTCAACAAGTGAAGATCAGAATGAAAACAATCCTGAGAACGAATTGGTCACTTTGACCATATGGGATTGGACAGCCAATTTCACCCCAAAACATCATTGTCACCTCCTACAACATGCATGGCAGGCAAAAGTATCGCTATTCTTTGCTTCCCTTTCTGGCTCAGCAACACACAAGCAGAAAAAGAGATTGCTGTGTACACTGATGACTTCTTAGATTACTTCTATTAGATTCTGATGTGGTGTCTCATCCATTCTTGTCATGGTCATTAGTTTTTTTAACTAATGTTCTCAAACTACCAATGGATCTCGTTTTAAAAAGGACAATAATCTTACCAGATTTCTAGCAGGATGTAGTCCAGAGAAATGTGTTGCCTTATGTCACGTTTTCATTTCACAAATGGTCCAACATATCCAACTTCAGCAGTGGTAAGTATAGATTCAGTGTTTTATAAATTCTACTAAGTGGTGGGCATTTTAACCACATCCCTAAATGGCCAGACTGTAACAAAATGTTTTATCATCACTACGCAACATGCTAACCTTTTTGGTCACAATTCAAAATTGTGGTAATAGTGGTAGAGAGGTAAATGCTAAAGAAAGTATAAAGGTTACTATAAAATCCTAACTATCAATGTTAAAAGTAAATAATTAACAATAAAACAAAGAACAAGGACAATTTTCCACATTATGGTCCATAGGGACCTTTCTCAAGAAACACATAACAATAAAAAAAACCCATACAAATTTTCAAAACTAGGATACTTGGACATGTTTTTCTCACCACAAAACATTGCCAAGTGAAGATGCATGTCTAGTAAATGACAAATTACGTGTGTCATATGTTTGCGCACTATTGATGGACAGAAATAGACATAGATCAATAGGCATAAATAAGTAGAGTGGATAGTGAGCTCGCCTCAAATACTGTACTCAGTCAAATTTGAAAGTCAATGGTCCACATTGTACTTGTAATATGATTGGATGTTTTAGTAGCACCTAAAAATTATATTTACACATCTAAATTAAGAACCTTACTTGAAGATAGAGTTGAAGGGATGGTGAGCAAGAGGTACTCAGAGATTGAAGTTGGAAGGAAACATCATGATATGGACAGGATAAAATCATTAAAGTACATCACCAAGATAAAAGACCAAGGAAGTTGGAGATCTCTTGCAGCCAACCTTCTATGTGGAAACTGCACTTGATAATGATGAAAAATTCAACAATAGTTGAAAAACAATGTTTTATAGCAGTGATCTGCAGCATTTTATCACCCACAACACACCAAAAGTTCTTCCCAGAATTCCCCAGAACACAAAAATAGAAGTAAAAATATATATAATATATTTGTAAATATAAATAAATTTTACATAATGTTCTTCTTCTTCTTCTTTCGTTCACTTGAAACATGTATATATCTGTAATTCTGTCTCCTTAATAAAACTCACTGTCTTTTGTAGTTCATACAGTGTCCCATAGAGCTTTGATTCCAGTGTTGTTTCCTCTGGCCAATATGTCTGCCTCAGCGTTTCATGCTCAGAACACTCTTGAAGTATATGTTTGGCACTCTGTGCTCCCTGTCCACATGTACACATGGCCGTGTTGCCAATCTTGAACTTTGTATACATGTGACTGCGGAGTCGGTTGTGTCCTGTTCTGAGACGTAGAATTATAACTTGTTCTGGTCTGTTCATAATATGATAGTCATCTTGTGTTGGTGTTTGTGGCTTTCTTATTGACTTTATCATCTGTTTTTTTCTGATGGTAGGTGATTGGTATATCTGGTTGGTCTTCGGCAGCACCTTCCTTAGCCAGTTGGTCTGCTTTTTCATTTCCTGGTATTCCACAGTGAGAGGGTATCCACTGCATGGTTACTCTATACTGGTAAGACAATTCGCTAAGTAGTTTTTTCAAGTCTGTTAGTTTTCCAGACTGGAGAGCTTGAAGCACTGACCTTGCATCTGTCAGGAATACCACAGGCTGTAGGTCAGAGTTGGAGTTCAGCAGTTTTTTAGCTGCCACACTAATTGCCTGGATTTCTGCATCATAATTATTGCAGAATTTTCCTGTCGGTGTTCTGATAGTATCTCTAGGCTTGTGTGGATATTCTATATATACACCTACACCTCCATTTCTCACAGCATTCTGTGCTGACCCATCTGTGTATACTCTGACCCATATATCTTGTGGATATTCCTCATCCAGGAAACTGAGGGTGACTGTCCTTCGCTGCACACTGTTCTGTTCTACGTAATGTTAAAAACTATATCCACATATTTATTTTCTTCTTCTGCGTTCAGCATCTGTGATCGTGCTATACCGTCAGGCCTGTCGTCAAGACGAAGTCCACTGTCTTCTCCAGGTCAGAATGGCTGCCCCATAGCTTTTGCCTAAAGTCTGTATCTTCTGGCCAGATCTACTGTCTCTGCTCATTGTATGTTGAGTAATCCTGAAGTATGTGTTCCGGGGTCTGGGTTCCGGATCCACATGGGCATTCATCTGTATATGTGATCCTCAATCGGCAAAGGTGACCCAACAGTCTGCAGTGGCCAGTTCTAAAGTGAAATATTGTGGCCTGCTTATATTTTTGGAGGTGATGTATTGCATAATGTTTGTCTTCCACTTCCATTTGTATCTTCCACTTTGCTGTGTATGTGTTCTGGATTATATTATTGTTTTTGCTTCTCCATAGGACAGTGGGTGTCTGTGTTATTCTATTTCGCTTCCTGTTTTTGATAGAACATCTGCTTTCTCATTTCTCATGATTTCACAGTGTGATTTATCCATTGAAGGGCAATAGCTGATGATTTTTGGATATGTCTTAGTTCATATCTGAAGTTGTGCAGAAGGCTTTAATTTCTGCTACTCTGGATTGATTCCAATAGGGATCTGAAATCTGTGAATATAGCTATCTTCTTTGGTCTTGGTAGTCCTGGTTTAGTGAAGATTTTCAGTGTTTTATAAAGTGCAAATGCTTCTGTTCTAAAGTTAGAGGAGCATTTCCCGGTTGGAAAAGCTTTTGATATTGTCTTTGAGTCTTATAAGAATTCCACCTCCTCCATTTCTTATTGCTCCCTCTGCCAATCCATATGTGTAGACATGTCCATTCCTTGGGATTGTATTTCTTCTTCTTCAGCGTTCATTCTCAAACTCCCGCTGGATCTCCCTTGTTTCCAGCAGGATGTAGTCTAGAGAATGGAAACGCGCTGTTGCCATTTTATTTGCGCCAATGGCCCAACACATCCGTCTTCGGTGGGGATTTTATTTCTATCATCTCTAGTGTCAATGCTTTTAGTTTAGGTGGAGTCTGATATTCCTTATTGATTATTCCAGGAACCTCTGTTATTATTGAGACGTTTTGGAGACTATTGTCTGGCTCTTCAAAATCTGTTAGTGTTTCAATTTTAGTTTCAAATGGGAGGTTTCTATTCTTTGTTCCTCTGTCAGGCTCCAGCAAAAAAAGGTGATTAATAATGGCTAATAGAAAATCTGTGTGAAAAATTTAATGGATTAGTCACCTAATGCGGCTTATCCAATCATCTTTTTCCTCTTCTGAACTAGCTGCCATTCTATACACATTATGACGACCTGTTATGAAAGAGAAAATATTATATATGAAATTGTAAATACATTGAATAGCTCATAGCATCAGCATAAAATTGTGCAATTACGCTATATTTTACTATATTAAAAACCCAGGTGTTACTAGGGCTCAAAAAGGAAGCAAAGAATAGTAACACTGTTATGAGCAGCGCATGTTGTAAGAGGTGACTAAGAATGATACAGGGCTGCGGGTTGGTTGTCTCATCGCATACAGGGTCAAAGTGACCTAGAACATTTGATGAAGTCAGATGTGTCCAAAAGGTGATGGATATAACAGATAATCTGTAAACCATGACACAATGTTCTCCGGGCTACATCCTGCTACTCTGCACAAGTTTGAGAACTAATGTAGAAGAAGAATTATACTAAATCAATATGTGCATGCCCCATTCATCTAGTTTCAACTATGTTAGGCTGGTAATACTATCTTCATGTTAGACAAGCTTCTTCCAAAGAAACTGTTCTATGGTAAATTTTTTGCAGATAAGTGTTCCTTTTGAAGACACCCCTCGGGTATTGCAGCATTGACCAAGTTCTTAAATGTCTAACCCAGCATAGCCAGATAAATGCAAGTATTAAAACATTTTTTGGAAACAGTATGCAGGAGAGAAGAACCTATTACCAGACCACACAACAATCACAAATACCACTCTCCATATCTACATATATAAAACCTACCCATCAGTTACAAAGCACTTGCATATATTTTGAAATTCACATGAGATGTAATTAGTGATTTTTTGATCTTCCTGGCATAGTGATTGAGCCATTTGCTTTGTGCTAAAGAGATCACAGGTTCAAATCATCAAGTTCACGTTTTGTTTAGAAAGTGAATTTATTTCAGAGCTACCTGGAGACTATCACTTGAAGCTATAAAATTACATGCTATGAGTTGTACTCTCGATAGGTGGCATGCCGCTTCGTTGATAAGGAAGGAGCGCATATGGGAGGGCTAGAGGGTAATGAAATCAATCCTCAATGCCTACTTTTGAGCCCTTGTTTTAATTTTCTGAACTGATTGAAGTACACTCTGGGCATCCCCAAAGGAGTCACATCTCTTTTTTAAAAAATGGCAAAAGATATGTATGCTGATTAGATGTGAAGAGTTGTCAATTATTCTCAAGTTAATGGATGGTAAATGTAAATGTGACATCAAGTAAATGTGAAATTAACTAAAACATCTACATGTGGTGCATTCTGGAAACATAACCACAATTCTCAAGAAGTGCTATAAGTTTTGGATGGGCAGTCCAAAATGTATAACTCTTCTTCATTCATTCTCATACTCTAGCAGGATGTTAATTTATCAATCTAGTTCCCCAAAAATATTAATTCATTTTCTTTTAGTGCTGAAGTTAGTGCACAGGGCAGAGGTCAGATCTCTCTAACTCTTCAGATCTCTTCTGTTTGTTCAAAGCTATTCTGTGCAGTTCTTTAATAGTATGTATTTCTGTTAAACAAAATCGGTCTGGACTTTATCATGTTAGTTGATTAATCCAACGATCGACGGAAAGACCCATACTTGATTAGAGAAACGCCATCCATCAACTGATATCACTAACGTAAGCCTTAAAAGTATCGGCCACAAAAGAAATCTCTTATCTTCCCTGTACTTAGATTTTCTCTACAGGTTTTTCATATGATGATAATATCCTTTAAAATTTTCATCATCTCTTTTTTAAAATTTAGTAGGATTTAGTCCAGAGAAGGACGTATGTTGTGTTATGGTTTATAGTCTGGCTGAAATATCTGCACCTTTGGAGCCTAACACATCTGACTTTAGCACAGCATTATTGGGTACTGAATTGTATTTGTTCTTTTACTTTTCTTCTGTTCTTTTAAATGACAACATGCCACAGATGGCCATAACACATAGACATAATGGCTATAAAGCCAGAGGCAGGCCATATAAAAGATAGATCATAGAAATCAAAGAAGCCACAGGAACAAGCTTACAAACAACACATAGGAAGGCCATCTCCAGAGAACTCTTCTACCCCTGACGCTGCAAAAACAAACAAGGGCTACAGCTTATAGATAGATATTCTTTTAAATACCTACTGGTTAGCAGATGCAGTCTGGAGAACTGAATGCAGTGTCATGATTTACAGCTTTACTGTAAGATCTGCTCCTAAGGACCTGATATACCTGACTTCAGTATTGGTTTTTGGATCACTTCAATCTATGGAGTGGGACAGGCCAACTCTTAAATTTCTATACATTGATTGCAATGATTTCCAGGATCCTCACCTTTGAGGTGGTGTGCCTGAGCAGCTTCGGCTCTGATGCTAGCAGTCATGTTCATAACCATTATAACAAGGTATTTGTCAGATTTATTTCACACTTGGTATTGGTCCCCAAACTGTGTGATTTGTTCACTGCAAGCATCACTTTAGCTGTTGGAACTCAAATTCCATTCTATTTTATATTCTAGTTATAGTATTCATTCTATCTTCAAGGCATATATGTGTACAAGCATCAACTATTTACTGAGACACTTCCTCTGCTGAAAACTAGTTCTAAATAATGAAGCATTCCTCTCTCCAGCATTGATCCTTAGTATATGTGCTTTCATTCACCAGATCGTGGTGTGACCCCTAAATGCTGCCCTCCATCTCCATACTAGGACAAAAGACATTAACATAACCTGCTGGAACCAGAAAATTTGCCATAAATAGGTAAGTATCTGCATTAATCAGGCTGTGGTGTTTGGGGAAGTTATTCATTAAGGATGTATCAACATTGGCAGTTGAAGTTCAGATTATACTGACTCCAGGATGCAATGCATGGAGGTATTTTAGGTTCTATCTTGGTTAATCATTTAACACAGAACATGAGAAAAGTTAGTGTTATAATTCTGTGAGACACAAATAAACAATATGAATCTCACTGAACAAATAAATGTGGATATGGAGGACAGTCTTTTACAAACCTTCCACCACTTTCCCATCAGAATCTACCTTGCATGCCTTAATAACCTCTGAACTTCCTGAGGAGAACAGCTCAAAGCAGTTTGCTCGTGACTTTTCCAGTGGTACTTCTCGTACTTGAATGTTCTCTAAAGGAATAATTCCCTTGGGCTCTTTGTCCTAAAATTGGTATAATGTTCACAAGTTAAGCATAGAATTAAAACTTGGTCAGTAAGAGGTAATCAATTAGATCCTTGCTATGAATTAACAGTCTTTGTCATCAAGGTACTCTATGCTAAGGAACATTGTTGAATAAAATATGCAAATTTAGCTCAAGCTAGTTATCAAACATTGATGAGAATTTTAATCTAGTATTATTTTATATTAGTTTGTCTTAAAGGTGGTAGAAGGAAGCAGAAAGTGGCATGCATACCAATTGCCAAGGTGATGCTCTCAGTGAAGAAAGATCAGAGTTCAGGGACAAACAGTATGAAATAAGTTCCTGACAAAGAATCTACTATCAAGATTCTGAGTATGACTTCTAGCATCAGGCCCAGAGAACCAGTTCTGTCATGGCACACCACCTCCAAGTAGTGGTGATTGTGATAACAGACTGTAACAGAACAGCCTGGCCAAGGAGTAGGAATTGAAGAGAGAAGCATTCTGTGTGTTATCTGGCCCAAAATGGGAGCAAAGAATAGCAACACTAGTTACTTTCCATGCCTGTTGTAGGAGGCGACTAAGGAAGTTATAGAGTGGTTGTCTGTCTCATCTCATTAGAGTCAATATGATCCAAAAGCCATACTGAAATCGGGTGCGTCAGGCTGAAAGGCACAGATATTCTAGCAAAGCAGTATACCATTACACAATGCATTCTGTCCTCCCTACTTAGTTTGTTCCTTTCATGCCACAGGTGGCACATAGGGCAGAGGTTTTGATTCTTAATGCATTTATGTCTGCTGCCTGTACTTTTAGCTCTTGTATAGACTAGCAACCTATTATTTCTCCTTCTTTAAGTATGGTGCTGCTTAGGGTAATTTTGGGTTTTGCTCTTTTTCTTTTCCCCATAGGTGGTCACATAAGGGCTTGCTGATTCAGTCTGTTTTCATCTACGGTAGTCTAAGAACGTGTCCCAGGTATTTCCATGTGTGTTTTCTTATAACATTTGAAACATGTGTATTTTATTTCTTTGGTTGCTATTTGTGATGAAATCACTTCATTTTATGTTCAACAATTTTTGGAGACATTTGTTTTCAAAGCTGTTTAACTTTTGGTCAGTTACCTGTGTTGATTTCTAACTTTCACTACCATAAGTCAATGATGGAATAACACAGGAGTTGAATAGTTTTAACTTGGTGTTTCTTCCTATGTCTTTGGATTTCCAGATGCTTGTTAGTTTAATAAATGTGCTTGCTGCAACTGCTATGTGTGTATTGTTCTCCCCACTACATCCTGCTAATTTACAGGAGTTTGAGAATGAATGCAGAAGAAGAAAAGGAAATAATATCTAGAAAATGGAGTTGGATACATTGACTATGGTAAAAAAACCTGTAGCCTATTGTAAGACAGGCATTGACATAGAATCAATAGGGAAATAGAAGATAGGGGAGACCTAGAACAACTTGGAGAAGAGAGACAATTAAAGTTCTCAATGATTAATTGAATTACATGAAAAGACCTGGAGAGAATATCTAAAAAGATAGTAGGCTGAAGAGAATTTATCCATGGCCAATTTGTTCTTATGTGGAAACTTAATTGATTGATTAATGTTTAGTACCTGAGCAAGGTAACCTTTTATTCTTACTTAGGTTATAAAAAACAAATTACTGAAAAAAGTTTTCTGAGTCTGTTCTCATTTATGAATAAGTTGGATGTGCCGAACCACTGATGGAAATTATATGGTGACACAATACATCTATAAAAGTTCAATTGTGCCAAATTTTCACATTCCCTCTGTCAATCCTACTGTTATATTCCAAAGATGGGGTGAGGGGTATGGTCCCAACATTTGCAACAGAGAAGGATCTGAAATTACTGAATTAGATGTAACTAGATTTGCACAAGAGTAGTGTAGATACCGTTGGAAATTCAACAGCACAATGAGTTAAATTAAAGTGATTGCACAGTGGTAGTCATAAAAACTACATTAAGTGTGATGATAATGAAAAAACAACAAGGGAAAATAGCGAAAATTTAAACTAGAGCCTCATGGCAACTTTGAAGTATCCAAAATTAAAAGTAAGGAACAGATGTATGGCTCATTGGGGCATCATATAGATCACATCATAATGTTTTGTAAGAAAAACATAATTACAAAGATATAATGACATGTTGTTTTATCAACTATTTTAAAATTAATCAGATGAAAATGTGAATTGTTTAAATGTAAACATTGTTCTCATGTCATTCAAAGTAGTTTTGGACATTCCCATTCTCCTTTTAATTTCTGTTTTGCATATAAATTATATTTAGTCATTCTTATTCTCCTTTTAACTTCTATTTATCTACCATCATTTGTGACTGTGTTCAAGATAATATAAACTGTTTACTTGTTGCAGGCTGACACAGATACCTCCAAATAGATGAAGTTTTTGATGTGTTTGGATGCCTCAGACAAAATCATGAAGCATGCCTTCTCACACATACATTGGCCACATCTGAGTGGGAGGCTTCTTCTCAAAGCATCACATACCACTAGAGTTTTATGGGTATGAAAAACAACTCAGCAGAAACATCCCATTGCCTAATGAAAACAAGAGCTTCAATGCTCAAAGTTCCTGGGGATCGAAACAAACATTATATATACTTTCAAGTCAAAACAATAGCACTTACGGTTGTGTACTGGAAGTAATACAAGCAGTTGTCATTAAGGATAAACCATCGCCGTTTCCAGCTCCTTACTCGACCACCTGCATATTAAAAATACTTATTGCTGTAACTAACAATATATATTACTGAAAGGCAAAGAAAGTATGTAAAGTGCTTCAATGGTAAAGATGTGTGTATATATATATATATATATATATTATATATCTATCTATGTGATGTGTCCTTTGCTAAAATTTGTCCTTACTGCTACTTGTAAGCTTATCGGTTCTGTCCAATCTGCCCACTCTCTTTTAGTGTAATGTTCAGAAGATCTTCGATATCATGTGTCTATTATAGTCTTAGTTTGCCTCATGTTCTGTTACCTGGAATCATTCCCTTCATGATTATTCTTTTTAAATGTTTGTCTTTTTATATGTCCAAAATATATTAGCTTGCATATTTTGATAGTTTTGAGGAGATGCTATTATTCTATGTTTAGGTCTTTATGGACATCTGTGTTAGATCGCCTTTCTCTCCATATTTTTAGTGCCTTTCTATAGCATTTCATTTCAAATGCTGATATTTTCTTTTCTATTGTGGATATCATTGAGAGTCTCATAAATATTAAAATATTGTATAGTAAGACATATTATTACAGGATGACTGACAGAACTGATCCCAACTGGTGATGTTTAATGTAACTAACTTCAGACATGCTCATCAGATATTGCAAAGGGCTTGTCTGATAAGCAGATAGAAAGTTAATGTAGTTTTTATGACTTGCACTGTGCAATCACTTTAATTTAACTCATTGTGCTGTTGAGTTTCCAATGGTATCTACACTACTCTTGTGCAAATCTAGTTACATCTAATTCAGTAATTTCAGATCCTACTCAGTTGCAAATGTTGGGATCATACCCCCTGCCCCATCTTTGGAATATAGCAGTAGGATTGACAGAGGGACTGTGGGAATTGGGCATAACACAGTTTCTTAAATAATTGCTTGGGCTACACATAAAGATTTAATTTTTATGCTTAAACGTTGCCTGCACAAAAGGCCATCTCTGAATGATTATTATATATTTAAACATGAAACCATTAATACTTTATAGAATTTAAAACAAAGAAGACATAACATGATATTACTTTTAAAATGATTACATTAATATTTCTCATATTTTATTAGCTGTTTTTCATTATGTTTTTTTTTCTTCTTCGACATCTTCCTTTGTCAGTTTCTCTTTC
Organism: Meghimatium bilineatum; assembly: GCA_034231615.1. Taxonomy (NCBI): domain Eukaryota; kingdom Metazoa; phylum Mollusca; class Gastropoda; order Stylommatophora; family Philomycidae; genus Meghimatium; species Meghimatium bilineatum. The sequence continues at coordinate 33,581,793 of CM067321.1, forward strand.
CAAAAATTAACAATATTTTCTTATACTCGCATATTTCTTTTATCTTTTGCATATAACTAAACAAAATTTTTTGCTTTGAGGATACATACTTAGATTTATATTTGTAATCTGATTGAATCTTTAGATAAGTGCAATAAATACCACAGAACAAAAACAATTCTAGGCAAATTGATTTTTAAGCCTTTTCTTGTGTATATTTGACATTCTTATTCCAAAAATGACACAGATTTTTCCCTACTAGGTCTCATTTTTGAGATACAGGTACACAAATAAGTCTTTAGGCAATTGCAATAAATAAATAGAAATGTAATAGGACATAAGAAGAATATTCAGAAAGTAATGCACCACATCAATTTTCTCAGCTAATATATCTATAATGTAGATAGAAGCTTTCATATAAGGAATGTGCTGATGGTATCCACCAAATTTCACCACAATTGGCAAAATATATAGTTGCCTTAAACCATTGAAATAGAGCCTGTTAACAATTTGTGATAGAAGCAGTTGATTGTGAAATAGTTTCTTGTTACAAAGGAAACTGTTGTTAACATCCAGAAACATCTATGTGATGTGTATAGAAGTTTTTGCAGTTGATAGGAGTACAGTCAGTCCCTGGGTTCAGATAATCTGTTAGGGAGACACAGATCTGCTTGTTAGGTCTTGCTGTAGTGATCCTACCACAGCTACCAACGCAGAAATGTTGAAATGCGCTGAGGGCATTATTTATTTTGGGACAATGAAGATGTGGTTCTGGTGGATGTTCTGCCAAGAGGTGTGACAATAAATTTGCAAGCTTACATTAAGACATTGAAAAAACACAAACAATGTTTCTGCAGAGTTCTGCCGCACAAGAAACCAGTAGACCCCGCTTCTCCTTTATAACAATACGCAATCTCACACAAGTCTGGCAACATGGGAAGCAGTCACAGAAGTGGGTTTGACATTCCTATCAAAGCCACACTATAGTTCGGATATGACACTATCAAATATTTATCTGTTTAGTCCACTTAAAGATGCAATCTGTGGGACCAGGTTTCAGTTGATCATTTTTATCTAGGTGTATTATAGTTTTTGTGGGTTTTTGATTCAGTGCATACAAAGTCAATACATATTTACTTCAGATCTCTCTTCATTAGCCACTGAATGTCCAGAACATGAATGGGTAGCAACATATTTTATCTCTCTTTATTTAGTCCCAACCCTTCAGACTGTCCTGTATTGGGCACTTTGTTGTAACTTTAGCAACTGTGTCTAGCTGGAAAAATCATAAGTAAAGACTTTTTGAGCAGTTATGAAATAATGAGATGGTTGCATGCAAGACTTGAACACTATACATCTATGAAGCATTGACCACAAAGGCATTTTGAGGACTTTGTACACATTCTTATTTTATGAGTGCTGCTGGCTAGGATGCTAAAAATCGGCTTGTGTCACATTGCTGACAGTTATTGTCTTATAAATGTATCTGTTTCTAATGTTATAGAAAAAAAATACCTTCTCAACTTATGGCAATGTAAAAAAATATGTTCAGTTTGTATATATATTAATGGAACAAAAAATATGTTGAGTTTGTATATATATTAATGGAACAAAAAATATGTTGAGTTTGTATATATATTAATGGAACAAAAAATATGTTGAGTTTGTATATATATTAATGGAACAAAAAATATGTTGAGTTTGTATATATATATTAATGGAACAAAAAATATGTTGAGTTTGTATATATATTAATGGAACAAAAAATATGTTGCCTACTATATCCTTCACCTTGTTTCATTAGCCACCCTTCTTTTACTGGGTTGAAAAATGTGTGCATGAGGTCATTGCCATCATCTTCTGGAATCTTAAAAGGTTCTTTCTTGATGCTCTCATATAAGTTCTGACAATGAAAATGAAAGAAAATAGATATTTCAACAGAATGATTTACATGTAGGTTACAGCAGGTTTTGTAAAGAGAGTTGAAATACAGCAATTAAGAAGTTCTATAAGCATGTTCATAGCTATACATATACATGCTTAGAACAACCAGGGCAAAAAAAAGAAATTGTTTAGGCTTGTGAAAAACTGAATAAGCAAAAGCATAAATACATTAACTAATATAAATCTGTTTTCAAACTCTTACAACTCACAATCAATAGTTCCTCAGGCAGATTTCCACCATCATTAATGCCTCTGTTCATCTGTATGAACTTGTCCACTGTAGGCTTCTCCTTAACATTTGGATTGTGTAGGCTGGTGTTTAACATGATGATAGCAAAAGACAGCACATAACAAGTATCTGAAAGAAATTACCATGAATTTAAGATATGTTTATCACTTACCATATCTGTACAATAGTTTTTTTGGCTACTGTTATATTTTGTTAATGTTATCTTGTTATGATTATTTGTTTTGTATTTGTGTATCTAAACAAAGGCATAAAACTGAAACCTGATTGTGTTTTTAATAAGGAAGTTCTACTGGCTACATCATTCTAACCACTTCACTATACCATAACCCTTACCTGTGTTTATAAATACACCTGGGTTTAAAGAACAGTAGCGCTCAGCAAAACACTCCATCATTCTGTCAATTTTCTGAGCCTCGCCAGGCAGACGGAAACTCCACAAGAATTGTCTGAATGAAACACAGATATGTGAAACAATAATCATTAAACTCATAGCAGAGAAGCTTGAACTGATTCGTCTTCTTTTTCCTAATTTATTCTGAAAATTATATTTTCTGTGTTGTCAACCTTATGTTACCAGGAAGGAAACAAGTAGACTAACACAGTGGTCTACCATGTATGTTATGTATATTGACTATAAAGATGTGGGCATGTCATGCTCTCCAGAAGGCATGGTGACTAGATTACCAGAACCATGACCTCCACTATTTTTTTTATTGTTACAAGCTCTGATATAAACTAAGTGGACTAACGCTTGTGGTTGAAAACTGCATTCCTCATCATAAGTGGTACTTTTTATATAACCAAAGGTTGGGCATGTGGTTAGACTACCTGTTCTACAGAAATCAAAGCTCTTCTCTTTCTACTGTGTTCTTCTCTATTTCCGCAGACTAACAAAATATAGTCCAGAGAATGAACTGTATCATGTGTACATCTTCTCCTTATGGTCCCTGCCGCATGGCTTTGGTTATCAGGTCTTTCCGCAGCCTTCTATTTTGTGTGCTCTCAATAATTTTCTATACCAATATTCTCCCATGCCACAATGCTAGATTGTCAAGTATCTTCTCTCTTGGTCTTCCCCTGCCCTTCGTGCTCTTCAACGTGCCTGTTATTACAATGTGTTCCATCTTTCCTCTTCTTATGATGTGTCTAAAAAATGTGGACTGTCTATTTCTGATGTGGGTAAGAGTTATAATTTTTTAGCTCTTACCTAATAAGTCTAGGTCTATGTCTTTTCTGAATTTCAACAAGTCCGTAATCTCCACTGTCAAAATTGAAAACACTGTAGTTTACCGATACATCACTTGAAATAATATCTCCAATTATAAAACTCACAGAATAATAAAGCCCAATATTTGCTAAATATTTAAGCTCTCTTATTAGTGAAAGATAAAGCCATTTTGCTAATTTCAGGAAAGTTGAACCTACCTTGTTTTAATTTTAATTTGAAATAAATATGCCACACACGTCTAATCACACAGTACCACGGGGGTTTCATTTCGTTAGTCAGATCTCTAAAGTTTAAACAGCTAAATAAGTTAATATTAATTCATTTATGATCCAAACAAAGCTAATTTAGATGGCATATCTGCAAGACTGATACATCATGGATATGTTCAGAATGGGGGGGGGGGTCTATATGCAAAGATATATAATTTTTACAGGTGGATTGAGTTAAGAGACTAGCTAGTACAAACTGGACAATAGACAAACAGATTCTCCACCAACTGTATCTTGGCTATGTGATAGCAGTAATGGAATATAGCCTTTTCTCCAGACCAATGTGAGCAATACTACTACCTCATCCCTGAATAGGGTGCAGAACCAAGCTCTAAGATTAATCTGTGGAGGAATGCGATCAACACTCACATCAGTATGTGAGATAGATGAAAATGTAGATCCGCTGGATATCAGATGGAGAAGAGCACTGACAGAAGCAGTGGAAAGGTACAAGAGACAAAAGAATGACCATCCAAATAAAATACTTATTGACACTTGGAAACAAACAATAAGACTAAAACAACTGTCTCTACTGGATATATCCGGAGAAGAAGATGACAAACACCATCTACCACAAAGAGAGAACTAGGAAAGAAATATCTCGGACCACCCCTTTGGGAGAACTTGCACCAACCAACTATCCAAACAAAAGTTTTACTAGATAAAACAGCCAATAAGGGAAAACTACCAACAATCCTGAGGACATGTGCTCTAAAAACTATAAACAGCTACTCATCAGCAGCAATCAAGGCCTACACTGATGGATCGGTTCTCAAGGCCACCTGTTTTGCAGGATATGGCATTCATATACAATACCCTGATGGATGTGCCTGTGTGTTTAGTGACTCTTTTGAAGAAAATTTCTCAAAAAAATTATGAAGCAGATGCTGAGTCCACCAAGACAGTCATTGAGTTAATAGACAAACAGTTTTTTCAAGGAACAAAAACTATCAGACATAGGAATTTTTACAGACTCTATGTCTGTTTTGGAAGCACTTAATCACCCCATATGAAAATCAAGATATTTTCCACATAGCGTCGTATCTCTGCATATCCAATCAGTGTGACCAATTAATTCCTGGACACAGCGATATAGCAGGAAACAAAGTAGAGTACAGACTTGCAAAAATAGGTGCCTCAAAACAAAAAAAGCAAAGACCTTGTAGTATATGGAAACAGTCAAACAAATTATCAGAAACAACACAGGGGAAATCTGGCTCACCAGATGGGCATGTGGGCTGACTGGTCGAAATATATTTAGTGAAATGACATGGCCAAAGGACAATAACAACATAAACAAACTCTTAAGCAGAAACCAATCCCTTATCTTTCAGTTTTGAACAGGACATGCAAAGATCAATAGCCATTTAAACCATATTAAACACCAGCAACTACCCACTTGTAGACATTGCTCTCATCCCAATAAAGCAATGGAACACCTCCTTATTGACTGCTCTTATCTTTCAACTGCCAGGAAAAAACTTCTACAGACACCCTTAACAGACTTAACTTACTGTATGGATTGTTAAGTCAACTTCAGAAGACTTGCAATTTTTTAAGAATAGCATTGTGCTAACATTACTCATCAGCATTAGGATATCTCATTCGCGAACAGTGGATTGAGACCTTGAGAAAGGCGTGGCTGAAAGTGGTTACATTTATTTTCGTGTTGGAACATGTGGGTGCTCAAGGCTATGGAAGAGCAGATCAACTGGTGTCATGTGCAATTGTGGCACAGAGCGATGAGGCAATGGATCGAGCTGACATTTTGAACTCCGTAAGAGATATAGCACGTGAGAGTGAGACTAGTATTGGTGATGATTCCTTTTCAATGGTCTATTGAATAGCCTATGACTATTCAATGGCCAATGATTATTAAAGATCAGGGTTTCAAATGCAGTGTTGCTAGAAGTGAACATTTTGGAGGGCGCAGAAGAATGATGGTCAACCAGCATAGGACCCATAGTGTCAGCAGAAGTGTAATGGTGGGTACACTCAGGGAGAGATCGGAGCAACTATGGACATGTCCAGTTTGCAAGTGATGATGATCTGATGACTAACTAACTAACTAACTAACTAACTAACTAACTTAAAAACTATTAGGATATCGACAACAACATCAACAACATAGATTGTAACTTATACTCCCTTTATAGCACAAGAATAATATTGTCTGAAATCATATAACAATAATAAGAAAGTAAGAAATAAGCATGGATTACCTCAGTGCCTGTACAAGTATCATATCTGTAAATTCATGTAAGTTGACAAATGCCCTCAGGACTGCTATACTGAAGTCACTCCTGGGGGATGTAGCAAACAAATAAGGGGGCTTGATTTTTAACAATAGCGGCTTAAATTCACTCTGGGTAGACCCCTTTGAATAGTTAGTTAACAATACTAATTTTACCTTACTCTGGGCAGACCAAAAATACTATTTTTAGAGTTCCACTTTTTAAAATTATTTTTTAGTGGGGGGGGGGGCAAGGTTGTATCTACAGCCCTGTTGGATCGGATGTGACTCCTTCCAGCAATGCCTTTAAAGATACTGCTCACAAACACAGTCCACTTCTATTTTTATGATCAAACTCATGTTTGCTTGTTTGTCACTGTCCCAAGGAATTACAAGCAACTTGCTCTTACTTTCTATGTGGAGTAGGGTGGTTTTTCAGAGCTTTATTTCATACCCAAGAGGCTTAAACTAAATGCAATGCTTATTCAAAAAAGCCTTCTACTTGTGCTACATCTATGTTACAAGATGATTTGATATTATGCCTTGGTCACTCATTGCACATTTTTCCTCCAACACGGCACTTGACAACTGGTAAACTATTCCCTTAACAATCCTATAACAATCAAGTAAGAATTGCATAGCTTTTATCAACCTCTTTGTACACCTACAAATGTTTAACTAATTAGAAAAATAAATTTAAAAAACAGTCCAATGAATTGACTATTCTGAAAATATTAAAATTAAACATCCTGAGTTTAAGCAAAAAATCCTGCTTACTAATAAGTGCCATGTCTATACTAATAGATATATATATATATGTGTGTGTGTTATCTATTAGAACAAGATTTTAAATACAATGTCTGACCTCAAAGACAGAGAGAGAAATACTCAAACTATGTATACTGACCTCTCTCCCAAATAATCTCCAATAGCTGTCTTGTTTAGCCCCTCTCCTTGAAAAAGAAACATAGCAATGTCATCTGCTGTGTTCTGAAGCAGTCCATGCTCTATCAAGTACTCGATGCCCTAGAAAAAAGTAGACACCACAAAAATATCTATGTAAATTCATTAACAAAACTGTCCACTTTCCCAAGAAACATAGTCTTTTAGAAATTAAAACAAAATAACTTAAAGATATAACAAATTGATTACAAGTAAAATCATCATTATCAAAGTCATAATCTTTCAGGGTCATATCAGTGCCATTCTTAAAACATTACAAAAATGATGCCATGCTGCTGACAGAGCGACAGTCTGGTCCATAGGAGTGTCTCTGCAAACCAATTTGTGGGAAACCCATAGTCACCTAATATAAACCACTCTAAACATGACAAATATCAGACTGGATGTATAGTAATTGATTTAAGAAGAAAGCACAACAGCAAGAAAACATCAAAAAGTGATCTTCATATGTACATAATCATAGACAATACAACATATAAAGTATACAAAACAGCATTAGTGTGCACATACAATGAAAGATCAATGCAAGTTTAAGATAAGATAATTTAATTTAGACATGTTTAGAGAGAATAAGTCTAGTAGTGACTACACAATTTAGAACTATAAGGTTGTTGTGTTTTGGTTCTGCCTGAGTTGATTTTCAAAACTAAAAATTTAGCAATGAACAAGAACATCAAGAGATAATGGTTACTCCATAAATTGAAGGTCAGAAAGTCATTAAAAATGTTTACTTTTCAAAATTCTTTCCGCCAAAGACATGGCTCAGTTTTTTCTAAAGTTCTCATTCCAGCTTCATGTAACACAGGAAGCAAAGCACAGTACACTATAGAAATTTAATGACACCCTACAAAAATAGAGACAACTTTCTAATATAATACTAGGAGGATATGTACAAGAGGGAGACAGACTAAACTAAAGAATGGACAGGAAATTGCACAGAATAAAATATGAAACAGCTTAAGTTTTATAGATATTACATTACAATACATATCTATTTGATTAAGAAATTAGAACAGCCATGTTGCAGCGACTGGAAATGGGGAGGAGGGGGTCACAACACATTTAACTGCTATGCAAACTGTAAGAGGTGACTATGAAGGTTTTGAAGTGGAGTTGGTTGTTCCATTTTATAAAAGGTTAATGCAACTCAGACACTATGCAGTAGTCGAATGTGTTAGACCAAAAGACACAGATATTGAATCCAAGCTGTAAACACAACATATTCCGTTCTCTGACCTACATCCTGCTAATCTGCAGGAGTTTGAGAATAAACACAGAAAAAAAAGAAGAGAAATTGAGTTAAACTATTCATTATCTGCTATTTTGTTTTCAACTCCCGCTTAAACTTGTACTCATTAGCAGGATGTTGTCCAGAGAACAGTGTGCATTGTGTAATTAGTTTACAGCTAGACTGTGACATCTGTTAATTTCAGTCTGATACGTCCTACTTCTGCATGGTATCTGTGGATAACTTTTATCTTATCTATGAGCAGGGTTTGTCTATACTAAACCCAACCCTTCTTAGTCTGTTCTCTAATTGGATAGCAGCAGCATAGCTTTACAATTGTTTAATGAAATATACCCAGGTAGAGTTAAAATTGTAGCAACAGGGATGATTAAGGAGGGTTTGACCTGGACTTGGTTACTATATCATGTAAAAAATTAACAGCTCAAATCCTTTCAATTTCTTCTTCTGCAATAAGTTTCCTTTGCTCAGAAGTCTATACAGGCAGGAGGGTCACCTCCATAAATTCAGACGTCAAATGGAGGTCATCGTGGTTCTCCTACAGCTTCACTTCCAGTTGCATCTCTTGGGGGTCAATGTTTCAGTCCTTAAGTCACTAAAGGGTGAACATATCTGCAGAATGTGCTCTGTATTATGGGGACCCTTTTGACAAGGACATTGGTCATTTTGAACAGCCTTTGTTTTGTGCAGATGTGCTTATAGTCTAAAGTGTGATGTGCAGAGCCTAAAATGGTAATCTTCTGTGATCTGTTCAGCTTTAGGATGGGGTCTTGTGGAAAGTTGCTGCACATATTCAGACTCCATTCATGTTTGTATTTTCTTTTGATAAGAGTTTTTGCTTCAGTCTGTGATATTCTGTGATGGAAATGTTCCTTTTTTGTCTACACTAAATCTTTTTCATAAAATATTACCTTTTTTGGATCCATGTTGAATTTCTTGCGACCAATATATAACTGTTTGATTTTGTGGTCTGATTTGCTGTAAATAAAACCAATATAAATATATAACATCTATTTTAATATTCCAAACAACACAATAACCCAGAGTCACAATAAATAATGGGATACAATTTGCATGCTAACACCAGGCAATGAAACAGCAGACTGCTCATTATAACCAATCAAGACAGGGATCTCCCTGGTGTAGTGGTTAAGCCATCTCTGTGTGCTCAAAAGGTCATGAGTATAAATTCTGCTCTGACACCTGTTTACAAAGGTGAATTTTTCTGAGATCCATGGGGGATTGTCAAATGAAGCTACATAGCTGTGTACTATAAGTGGTGCTCTCGGCAGGCATCTTGCTGCTTCAATGACAGGGATGGAGCACATGAGATAATAGAGTACAATAAAGTTTAAAGAGTAAAATAAACCTTTTTTTCAACCATTAAGACACTTTGCTCATAACAACCAATGAGACACTTTTTCACATCAACCAATGAGATGTTTTACTCTAATAACTAATAAAATCATGCAGTAAACGGGATTTGAACCAGCTCTGCTCAGACGGGTTATGGGTTTTATTATTGTTATTAAAATGCTAAAGGTTTTTGAGGAATTTACATATCTGAGCATTGTGTATGTTGTTGTTTCCTGTGTGTCAATTGACTGCTCTGTAGTCATAGTAGCTAGAGAATATACACTTTTGAAGATTTGATTAGAATCACATCTTTTTCAGGGATACACTGTGGTCGATGATGGAAACATTCAAGTTGTGAGGCAGGTGGGTGCCATCTGAGTGGACGTGGTTCAAATCCTATTTGCTGCATTATGATATTTCTTTGCTAAAAAATACATGTGGGACAGCATGAGGTAAACATGAGATGGATAAGATCAAGACCTGGATGGGTGGTGGGGTGTTCAAAATCTGCCTTAGTTAATAAAAACATGACAATTAGTGTTAAAAATAAGTGACCCCATCCTCCTTAATGTCCCCGCCCCATCTCCCAAAAAAAATAAAAAAATCATAAATCTTGCAAAATTGAAGAAATAACTCTGAAAACAAGGAATTTGCCTTATTTTTTTTTAGATACCCCCACCCCCTTTAACTGAAGACGTATTTACGACCCTGGATAAGTCTAGCTGCGTACATCACCACGACAAATAACAGAGGAAGTTAGTGGTCCCTTTCAGCCAACCTTCGATGCTGAGTCAACAATGATCCAGATAGCATAAATGTAGCATATGATCAATCGCTTATTGAGCACTTGTTAATTGACATCGATGAACGTTGGTTATTGTTTAACATAAATTGATGACATACCTATTTAACTTCTCTTCTGTGCTCGTTTTTAAACTTCAGCAGATTAGCAGAATGTAGTCCATACAACGGAATATGCCGTTTCATAGTTTAAAGCTTAGCTGCGATATCTGCGCATTTCGGCATGGCACATTCAACTTCAGCATGACATATGGGTCACTTTGAATCTCCATGGGATTGGACTTCACACACAACCTTATTAGCCGCCTCTTATTATATACATGCATGCACCATTCTGTTTCCCCCTGTGGGGCTCCGGCAACCAGGGGCGAAGTTATCGTATTTATGCACGTTGAACAAATCATTGGATGATAGAATGAGGTTAAAAAAGCAGGAATATCAAACACACAAAGTTGAAAGACTACTATCATAACATTAATATTTAATACACATTAGATGATAATGATGAAGTAATCCCTTTAGCTGTGAGCAGGTAGCTCTTAATAATACATGGCCTGACAAAAGCACATGCCCTCCTCAATCCAGTAACCAAAGTGACACCCGAACTTGTGTAGGGTTTGATATCTCAGTATAATGATTGTGTTATCGAGGTTTATGGATATATGCTTAATTTTAGAAATGATGCTTTTCAGTTTGGCAGTATACCAGGATCTTCAAGTCCTGCTAGGAGCACATCATATACTTGTGGGCCAACTAGTTTATCATTCTTTTGTCAGATCTGTTGGTCCATCCTACAGATCTGACAGAATGATGAACTAGTTGGCTCATTATTCTTCTGTCACATCTGTTGATCCATCCGTAGTGATGGAACATCTACAATTTCCCATCACCTAGGAGTCTACCAACAGAAAGAAATAGAAGGTGCATGTGTGTCAGCTGGCCATCATCTCTTCATCATCAATGGGTACCATTTGATATATGACAAAAGTAAGAAATTTGAGAAAGACATGCAATGACAACGATGATTTTTCCCCAGGTGACAAGGTTGTCATCTTATCCCCTAACGTTCATTACTCGCCTCCTACAACATGCCAGAAAAGAGTTGTCCTATTCTGCACACTGAACTAGAAGTGCAGGCCTCAGTTGCCACACTGTGACTCGCCTTAAATCAAATACTTGGATCTGATGTGCCAAGAGAATGAAATTAGTTACGGATTTTTTTCTGCTAAAGAAGAATGTGTCTGCCCAATGGCGTAAAAAAACACCAACACACCACATTTCCATTCTCTGGACTACATCCTGCTAGAAATCTAGGAGAACCATGGTCCTGCTACAGGAAAGATCCAGTGGGAATTTGAGAATGAATGCTGAAGAAGAATTAAGGATTTATAACGTGAGCTAAATTAATAATTTAAGTTTTGTGATTTACAGTAAAAACCGAGATACCACCAAAGAACATTTTAAATGAGAGGCCCCATTACAATGACTATATCTTTGTGGGTATTTACGGTTGAATAGACATATAGTATTGGCTTCATTGAACTTGAGTTTCTCCATTTGTACCCTGTCCCTTCTCAACGAAGCGACACGTTTCTGCTGAGAGTCACGTGACTCCTCATGACGCAACTTCGTAACTTCAAAACTTCAAGCGATAATCCCAAGGGATCTCCGAAAAAGTACATTACAAACAATATTCACGAACCGGATCCGAACCCGCGAACGAGCATAAGGTAACCGACTTAACCACTATGACACATAGATCCCGATGTTGGTGTTGCTTTTTCATCCATTTGTGACCTTATAGTCTAGGATCAATATCAATCATTACTGCACGTGCAAATATTGTTTAAATGGAGACCTGGTGTAATATTGTGCTATAATATTTATTTTCAAATTAAAAGGTACCTATTCTGCTGAGGTTAGCTTTTTTTAAACAGTGAACGTTGGTCCAATTTGGCTATATCAGTGTAATAATAAAAATAATAGGGGTCATACGATGGGTAATTCTGTCATGACAAACTTCGAGGATATGTAGGGCCTACTAAAAGAATGACTTGTTTGTTAGTTATGAGATTGAAGTTTATGCAAGTTGAGGCATACCTAGGACTCTTCAACCTAAGACCGGAGTTCTGCAGATTAGCATAATTTAGTCCAGGGAACGGAATGCGCCGTGTCATGGATTGATCATAGATAATTACACACCTAGCAAGTGTGCAAGATGACAACGAACACTACAAATAATTTCAAGTGACAACAGTGTTAAATTGTGTTACACGTGCTGCCGCACGCGCTCTTTAGTATGGTGCTCTCTGCTATGTTTGGTACTGCTTTCCGGAGTAAGAGTGCAGGAATCCACTTTCGATTCTGTACTGATCTGGACTTCTCAATCTTCGCACAGACTGAAATAAAAGACGAAACACAATGTGGCAGACATTGCTCGCGACATCTTGTTTGCGGACGACTGTGCGCTCAAAGATATCAGTAGGCATATGCGCTTCGGCATGTAATTATTTCAGCATCAATACACAAATATCTAACGCGATTTTATGTAAGCTTTCTCCAAGAAGTGTTGAAGAATTATCGCAAGACGCTTGCAACAAACTCTCATGGTGGGTTATGTTGAAATATATAATGTAGTTATTTTATCTTTTTTCTCTTCAATTTTTGTTTGTGCTAGAAAAAAGGGGGGATGGGAGATATATGCCCAGTTTACGAAACTAAACAAGGGGGTGGGAGGCCTTGAATTACTGCCATTTACTAACAGGGGGAAAAGAGGTGGTAAAAAAGTCGTAACAAATTGTTGACATAATTTATGGCCATCCCTTTATCAAGGCACCCATATATTTGTAGGCCCTATAGGCCTCTGATGACGTAAATTATGGAAGTCCCTTATCAAGATACTCACATAGGCCTACACATGATGACGTAATTTACGGTGAGCCACCTTATCAAGTTACCCAGATATTTACATATGATGACGTACTTTATGGAGAGCCCACCTTATGAAGGTACCCACATATGTACATATGATGACGTAATGTATGGAGAGCCCCCCCCCCCTTATCAAGTTACACATATTTACATATGATGACGTAATTTACGGAAAGCCCCTTATCAAGATACCCACATATTTACATATGATGACGTGATTTATGGACAGCCTCCCCCCCCCCCAACAAGGTACCCACATAATTACATATGATGGCATGTTTTAGAATGGTACCATCCACATCGTTGTTGCATTCTAGAGCAGATTTGTTGTATGATATTTCAATTACTTCTTAGTTTCTGCTATTCATAATTTGTTTTGACTTTCTTTTACAGTTATGTCTATCGCTTCTTGTAGATATAAATACCATAACATACTTTATTTTAATATTCGTATATGTATAAGCGTGTCTTTTTTCTTCTTCTATATTTCGTGAAAATATGTCATTTTTGGCTAACAACATTTTCATACATGACAGGACAAGCATAAGTCCTGTTAGGGATATCATCAGTTCTCTTTAAATATAACATTTCCGTTTCATGGCTAAATACTCAGACAACGTAACAACCATTGATAGCAGAACAGAAACAATACCAGATGAACTTTCACCTCGGCAGATATCATAAATCACGCAACATTTACGCATACAATAATGATTAGTACTGGTCCCAAACCATAAGATGTCGCGAACAGGTAAAATGTCACTACGCCCTGATGTAACCATTAGGGACCTCGGTACTTGATTGAAATAGACGTGCTTCGACTTAAAATAGGCTTTAATCCTATAGCTAATAAATAACAAAAAAAACCTGCATTTCAGTAGTCTGACTATATAAGAATGTTAGTCCAAATTATGTCAAGAATTTCCTGTAGAAATTTGTGATTTGAATTCTTTGGTTATCTAAGATGTTACCATTTCACTGGCTGCTTTGCTGCACGTCTCAAAGTGGTGACACCACGTTTCGTCGCATGCTTCTAAGTTCAAGTCCTTTAGTTGTTGTTTTTTTCATATCCTGGTAGAGGCTGGTTGCTGTGTTTTTTTGTGTTGTTGTTTTATTACTGTATATCCGTGTGGGCGCCTCTGTTGTATGATGTGAAAGTTGAATTTGGACAATATCAGTCTGTGGTCAGTTCAGCATTCTGCACCACACATACCATACGTAAATCTCCCATCTCCCTCCATGCTCCAGGTGATGGTATAATCTGTCAAGTGCAAATGTTTGGAGCGAGGATGCATCCATGATGTCTTCTTGCGTGTAGGCATTCGAAAGAATGAATGAGTGATGGTGAGATCATGAGTGGAGCAGTCTCAAGAGGCGCAATCCATTACTGTTGCATTTGCTGATCCCATGTTTTATTAGTACTCCATCCCAAGACAGATGATCATTTCCAAATCTTGCGTTAAAACCACGTAAATTCTCACGTAAATTACGTAAATTCGAAGGGTTCTTCCTCCTCCTCTGATAGGGTTAAACTGGTTCTTACCTTCCATCCCCATAACTCGACTGTCCGTCGCATCCTGCTTAAACATTATTCCCTTCTCCAGTCTGATTCTGACACCCGTGACGCTTTCCACAACCTACCTCTGGTGGCCTATAGGCGCGACAAAAATCTGAAGGACATCTGGTCCACAGCCACCTCAGGTCCTCTGCACCTGACCATTTTGGTACTGTTCGTTGCTCACGCGGTCGTTGCTACACATGTCCTTATGTGGTTCAGATGCGCTCCATCTCATTTCCCAAGGCCAGTTTCTCCATCGATGAGGCCTTTACATGTGAATCCCGCAATGCTATTTACGTGATCATATGTAAACGCTGTGGTAAGCAATACATCGGTGAGACTGGCCTTAGACTGAGCGACCGCTTCTGTATCCACCTGCATGATATCAAACACAGAACACCCACTCCTTTGGCTAATCACTTCAACGGCGATGGCAACCATGGTGTCCTTGATATTCAGGTCACTGCCATCAGATCCTGCACCACCGATGATAGATCTAGATACGCCCTAGAAAATCGTCTCATTTTCGAGTTGGGTACCATCAAGCCATGTGGACTCAATTCCGACCACTCTTTCGCTTAGTTCTCGGTCGGATTGGTCTTTGTTGTTTTTGTTCATTTTGTGCCGCCATTTACGTCATCGTTTTGTTCCTCTCGTTCCATCTGTATTATCGTCTTTGTGTACTTCCTGTTCGTATCCTTCCGGTATCTAACTACCATATTTCACTCGGACACGCATTTATTTCTACTTGTGGTATTTGTATGTTATGTGCGTATCTTGAAAAAGGCATATTGGTCCGAAGCGTCGACTTTGTCCTGTGTATTGTCATTTGTATGATATTCTGTGTTTTGTTTTGTTGTATGTACCATATTTATTCATGTTAACATCCGCTAGTGATAGTGTGTTAGTCGTCATCAAGTAGGACTTTATTACCTGTCTTCCACGTGAGTATTATTTTCAATTATGTTCTACTAGCAGTACCACTGTCTATTGATTATCGTTAAAACCACATAGAACGATACGTTTTTATCAGTTTTGGCATAGATAAGGTCACTGTGTCAAGTTTCTTATAAAATGTGTCTTTTTCTTCATATGGGTTTGTCGTTGTCGGAGCATAGGCGCTAATTAGAGTTGTAAACTCCTTGACCACTTGTACAATTAGTGTCATGAGACGGTCGCTTAGTCCCCGGGGAAGACTTGGGACCCTTTGAACAAGATCGGCTTTAACTGCAAATTCAACTCCTGATTCCCGTGGCTCTGAGCTTTTGTGAACAAGTAAAAAAAAATGAGTACCCTCCTCCTCTTTCTGTTAGCTAGTTATCATCCGGAAATCTCGTGTAGCTCTGTGCTACAATGCCAAGCTTGTACCTGGTCAATTCTTTTGTAACTAGCGCCGTTTTTCTTTCTGGTCTGTTTGCAGACGTTATATCTGTCAGTGTGCCGACATTCCACGCTCCCACTAGTAAGGGTTTGATAATCTTTTTTGTGTTTCGACCGCAATGCAATGGTTGTTCGCCAGATGACAGATCCAGTGATGCCGGATATTTTAGGGCACCTTTTCTAGCCCCTTCCCCACATGAGTGAGTAGAGCTATCCTGAATAGGACTGCCGAATCCCATTTCCATCTTGAATTTAAACAGGAAGCGACCATTTGCCTTGCTACGTCTATGTGCTGGGTTGTGACTGCAGCTTGAGTATTCCACACTTTCTGGTTCGCTACTTTCCCATTACCACAGGACTTGTTTTGTCATTCATGAAAAATATGACGACGATAGTTGAGTGATGAATTTAGTTTGAAGTATAAAAGAAGCGCCATTCGCCGACAATACTCTCCCTTTCTGATCCAACGGTGTTTAGTGGCAAGGTACACCAAGAGGAATGGAGATATACCAGGATGCAGTGGATGATCAGAGTTTTCTACGTGTTTCACAAAGGCTTTTGTGTTTCACAACGCTCTGCTGGCAAGTACCTTCCAGCCCGTTGAACATCAGATGTTTCATTCGCGCTGTCTCTCATATCCAGGTTTCGCATATTCGGGAAGATATGCCCTGTGTTTACCACAGGGCCGGAGCTCCCCCAGTTATCCTCAATTAGTTTGGCAGTTACCATTGACAGTACTAAATGCAAAAAGTGAACAGGTCTTCACTCGGTATGTTTTTGATTATTGTCACGTTTTCCATTGGTTACTATTTATATACTTGAAATAGCCTTGTCTATTTTTGGCATGCGATTTCAAAGTATATAAATACTGACCAATCGAAAACACGGGAATAATTAAGAAAATGAACGAATAAAGGCCTAATTAATTTAGAGAACAAGTCTTCTACCGCCGATAGGTGGCAGATTGGCCTACCTGTCAAAGCTGTTACTGGGGTCAACTACTGAGAGCCACAAGTGACAGCTGAGTCATGGCTCTCCACTGTACAGGACTTCTTCAAGCTGAATTAATGAGGACTTCATTCGATATGTATTTGCTTATTGTTACGCTTTCCATTGGTTACTATTTATATACTTGGAGTAACCTTAGCTATTTTTGGCATGCAATTTCATGTATATAAATATTGGCCAACGGAAAACATGTAAAATAAAATCAAGAAATGGAACGAATGAAGACCTCATTAATTCAGCTACAAGACTTGTACAGTCAAGAGCCACGGCTGAGTGCCAAGTCGGGGCAAGGAACGTGAGAATTACTCCAAGGGAGCACTGTCCCCTCAACTTCAGAGGTATTATCCCTCTCGGATACACCCCAACTAAGCATATGAAGAGAATGACTACGTGACCACTTGTTCATGGATCACTTATTACATCATTGATGA
The DNA here is from genome assembly GCA_034231615.1 of Meghimatium bilineatum. Lineage (NCBI taxonomy): Eukaryota > Metazoa > Mollusca > Gastropoda > Stylommatophora > Philomycidae > Meghimatium > Meghimatium bilineatum. Next base: position 33,599,370 of record CM067321.1, read on the forward strand.
CGTCTTCACGTTCATCGGGTGCTGGCGTAGGTGACGCAGCATGGGTGGTTTTCATTGAAATACGCATTGTAGGTACCCAATTGTCTGTTCTTAATATTTATTAGGTGTGTGTTCAGTAACCAATTGTAACTTTATGTATAACGTGTCTTTTATTACACACACGGTCACATGACACAAAGTCAAATATACTCATACGTCACTCGTGTAGCAACCGGGTCCTGCAATCCTAACTCAGGATGCAGAGAATGGGGCAACCGTCTTCTATCCAGACATATCGTAGGAGGCAACTAAGAACAGTTAGGGTTTAGCCGACAACATTTCACATATGAAAAAGGTATTGTCACGGCATGTCTTGTCTCAATTTCTTACTTTTGTCTGTCATCAAATGATCCTCATGGATGATGGAGAGATGTAAGCCAATGACTATTTCATTTCTGTTCTTTTGTGGCGGGGAATGCTATGTGTGGTATCGCTGCAGATGGGTCCACAGATATGACAGGAAATGATGATTCTAGGATACTGCCACACTGGAATGATGATCCTGGGATACTGTCACACTGGAATGATGATTCCGGGATACTGTCACACTGGAATGATGATTCTAGGATACTGTCACACCGGAATGATGATCCTGGGATACTGTCACACCGGAATGATGATCCTGGGATACTGTCACACTGGAATGATGATCCTGGGGTACTGTCACACTGGAATGACTCCCATCGGGGACTAAACACGCACCCATAAACCCCCTTAAACACATTTATGCATATTAGACAGCAAGCCTTTTGTGTTTGTCACCTCGGTTACTCAACTGATGAGGACCTATGCTTTTGTCAGAAAGGTTATGAACTATTAAAAGCTATTTTCTCCAGGCTTTTCATCATCACCATCAAGTAATACGCACACATAGCACTTACCTCATGATTCACAACCATTTTGTTGTCATTTATAACAAATTCAATCCTGAACTTCTACTATTCAACAAAACAACGAACTTGCACAGCGGAGCCTCACAATACAATAATGTAGAGCGCAACAGTATTTCATACACGATGAACTAAGAACGGATGAATACAGAATTAATACGAATAAATACAGCCAAAACTCTAGCACTTATAAATGAAATATATATAATCGAACAGATATCCTTTCTACCATTGTGTTACTAATTGTGCTGTTGCTTTTAAGAAGGCGTTCTGAAATAATGAGTTAAAATCGGATCCACACCGAGTAATTTGATTCTTGATTTGGAACAATCGTCACAGCACTGGGGGCATTCCCATATATGCCCTGCTTGCCGTTCCGTCAGCCATTTCACCGAGTAATTTAAAACATGCAGACTAAACGTTTAAAATTGATAACCTAAAATAGATACAGTACAACATAAAAGGAGCTAGACAACTTAAAATAAATATAATAGAGATGTACGTCTGAATTAGGTAACCTAAAATAGGTAATATACAGTTAATGTGGAAACTACTGTGAAACAGTTTTAACTAAATATACCAGTAAGTAATATAAAACTAAACGTTTCATTAGTTCAACTAGATAACGTTAAATAGGTAATATAAAACTCAATGTTTGAACTAGATAACTTTAAATCAGCAGTATAAAACTCAATGTTTGAACTAGATAACTTTAAATCAGCAGTATAAAACTCAATGTTTGAACTAGATAACTTTAAATCAGCAGTATAAAACTCAATGTTTGAACTAAATAGCTAACTTATACATCTTAAAACCAAACTAAATAATATAAAATATATAGGCATATCTAAAATATATAATTTAGGAAAAGACAAAGCTATTTTCAGCACTGAACAACACAACTGGTAGCAGATACATTGAACAAAGTGGGTCTGGTTTATGAAATTTTCCCAGGAAATAGAAACAAAATAAGTGAGATTAAGTGCCAGTCTTGTGAGCGAATAAAAGGCCCAGACGCTAACAATTGAACAGCAGACCACCTGCCACAACTCCGTGTTTGGTTGGGGTACATCAGCCTTATCTGACTCACGAAGCTGTGAGAACTGCGGGAAAGGGGTGAGGAGTCGAGGGTCATGGAACTCCTACTCACAGAAACGTACGCACGTTTATAGGGGTGCATGTGAAACTGATTTGTATTAAGTGCGTTTATGTGTTAGATGCGTCTTCAGACAAGTTTCACTATTATAAAACACATCGCGCAAATATGAAATTGGGATCTTATCGTGTAGTAAGTAATAGTGAGCAGTATTTGTACCCAACGCTATCATATAATGAACAGATCAGAACAAGTTATAATTCTACGTCTCAGAACAGGACACAACCGAATCCGCAGTCACAGGTATACAAAGTTCAAGATTGGCAACACGGACATGTGTACATGTGGACAGGCAGCACAGAATGCCAAACATATACTTCAAGATTGTTCTGACCATGAAACGCTGAGGCAGACATATTGGCCAGAGGAAACAACACTGGAATCAAAACTCTATGGGACACTGTGTGAACTACAAAAGACAGTGAGTTTTATTCAGGAGACAGAATTACAGATATAGACATGTTTCAAGTGAACGAAAGAAGACGAAGTACCCACCGCACGGTATTCAATTCCCGTACAATCAATTCTCCTACTCGATTCGCTGATGATTATATAATCCCTTTCTGAGATAAAAACATGTCTCCCTCAGTGAGTAATCTAGATGACATCGGAACTTGTATACGGCTTGATATCTCAAATGCATGATTGTGTTTGGTGAGGGGTATCGATGTATGTTTAATCCTCGAAGGGGGGCATTCCAGGGCAGCAGTATCCCATGATACCGCACAATCCCATGGTCCTGCCACGACGAAGCATACGCCTTCTGGCCAACCAATTCATCATGATTCTGTCAAATCTTTTAGCCCATATGCAGTAATGGCACATGTATGAATCCTCGCCACCTACAAGTATTCTACAAAAATACAATGGTGCAATGTCCACTGACTTGAATCTCGTCGTTAACTATGGCGACCATTCGACAGAATGTAAAAGTAAGAAATCTAGACAAGACATGCTGTGACAATCATGATTTTTTCACAGGTGACAGGTTCTCATTCTATCTCCAACCTTTCCTTAGTCGCCTCCTACGACATGACTGGAAAGAAGTCAGTGGCCCTGTCTGTGCACAGTGAACTAGATAGAAGTGATGGCCGCAAGGTTGTTACACAGGCGATACTCCTTAATGGCAAAACTACAGACTAAGCTGAAAGTTTACAGAGCAGTGGTACTTCCAGTTCTGTTATACGCTAGTGAAACATGGACCGTGTATAGACGTCATGTGAAAAAACTCAATCATTTACATACAAATTGTCTCAGAAAAGTTATGAACATCAGATGGCAAGACAATATTCCAGATACCACTGTCATTTATAGAGCTGGTATCCCAAGCATTGACACGATCCTGATGCAGATACAGATTCGTTGGGCAGGTCATTTGGTGCGTATGCCAGACCATCGTCTACCAAAGATACTTCACTATGGTGAGCTAGAGAAGGGTATACGATCTCAAGGTGGTCAAAGGAAGCGCTACAAGGACTCGTTAAAGAACTCACTGAAAGCATTTGAAATAGACCACGATACATGGGAAGAACTTGCACAAAATGACGTTCTAAAATAAAAAAGAGCGCATCATCTTGTGAAAAGAAGAGAAATGCAGCAGCTCAACAGCGGAGAGCAGCTAGAAAGTCACGGATAGACCAAGATCCGTCTACAGTCGTCATTCCATGTCCGAACTGTCCAAGGACATTTACAGCTCGAATAGGGCTCATTAGCCATCTACGAACTCATAATAAAGGAAATAACTAAAAATTGAATTTTCAAACGTGGATGTAACAAATGGTCATCATCACTTGTGATGGACGAACAACTCCTTAATGGAATACTTGGACATGATGTGCCGAGAGAAAGACTGAAATTAATTAAGGACTTATAACCTATTTAGTTTATAGCTGAACTGATCTCATAATGAAAGTTTCCACATTGGTGGTCAATCCGCTAAAAATGGCTATACCCGTGTTCTTTATTTTTAGTGAAGGTGGTTTAAAAACATCGCTACTGATACAGTGTATGCGTAAAGAAATAAAACGCCAGTGACGAGCGAAACTCGATACTGGAAATGCGAGGGATGTGGTAACACAGGACAAATACGTATTTAGTTCATACAGGTCACTTCAATTCATTTTACCGGTACTTATCTCGGACTATTATTTTAAAGTCACAGTAGTTAAAAATACATATCATAGAAAAACTAGGCATGGTTGCTTGTAACAGGGAAAACGGCAATTCAAGACGACGTTGGATAAAATACGCTTAAGAAAGAGTAGTTGTAAAAAAATAGAGCAATAATGGAAGGTATGATTATACGCAAAAGTAGCAGGCCAAGAAGAACTGGTTGGGGATCGAAAATCTAGCAGGAACGCTGTGACACGATGACATAATACAGTGGAATTCCTCTATATGGCATACTTTTATAACACATTCCTATATTTAACAAACTTTTCAATTCAAAATCCCCAATTATATATATACTAATCGACTACTGATCAAGTGCGGTAGGCGACTCTGGTGATGCAGTTTCTGGTCAACCACTGACTAGACAGTTGAGCCACGGTCGAGCAAATTATATGAAACCACGTGCTATGACGCTGGTTCACAACTCAATATTATTTTACCGTACTGCTCAAAGCTGAAATCCAACAGGTAAATCCAGGAATATGGTAATGAAGTTTTGCTAATCACTAAAGACACATAATAACACACACAAATCGACGTTTCAACCAAAAGGCCTTAATAAAGTCACACATTAAAACATGCAACAGAAAACGGACAGTAAGGATTATATGGACGTTCACATTTTTCACTGTGCATGGAACATTTTCGTTATTACATAAATATTTCGTCGGTTTGGACAAAGTTACTATAATGAGATTTGCCTGTAAATATAACGCTAAATGATTAAGTGTGATGGGGATCTCACTAGAATAGTGGTTAGACCGTTCACTTTTTGCAGACGATGTCGCAGGTTCGATTCCAGCTTGCTAGGTCTTGTCCATAAAGTGGATTTTTTCGGAGATCCCGAGGATTGCCGCTTGAAGATACGGAGTTACGTGCTATGAGTGTTACCTTCAGCAGGTGGCGAGCCGATTTGTTGAGAGGGACGGAGTACATATGGGGTAACCAGAATGCAATGAAATCAATAATCTACACCTCTTTTTAAAGATGTGTTGTATGATACGCTAATAACGATAGTACAAATCTTAGAATAAAGTTTACAAATTATAAACTGGAACGACTAGCATTAAATTGGAAATGAAGTGGAAACAGCAGTTTGTCAAGGCTGCGCACAATTTTCTAAACACACAATCGTTTATATTTTATTGAAACATTTTAATTATAAAATGTAGGTCACATATTGATATTGCTGCACACAAAAACTGCACACATTACGCAGAAAAATATCACGAGCACCAATAAACATATTAAACAGCGCAGTCATATAGCAAAATACGAGTACAATAATGACACATACAGAGAGTTTATTGATCAATTAGTAAAGTAATGAGTTGCTTTACTGTTACCGTTCTCCCACCTTGAATGCCCGTGTGACAACCAGGGCCTGGACCTAGTTCAGGGTGCAAAGAATAGGAACACTGTCTTCTTTCCAGTTATGATGTAGAAGGCGAGTAAGGAAAGTTGAGGGATATGACGATAACATGTGAAACAAATCAACATTGTCACTGCATTTCCTGTCTCGATTTCTTACTTCTGTCACATGGCCCCCCATGGATGACGAAGAGATGCAATTTCTGCTGGCTTGTATCTTTGTTATTTTGTGGCAGATTTCTAGGTGGTGGGGACTGTTGGGTGTGTCATCACTACAGATAAGTCAACAGATCTGACAAGAATGAAAATCTAGTTAGCACGGAGGTGTGTGCTGTGCTCCTTGCAGGGTGCAGTAATCCTGAGATACTGCCGCACTGGAATGTCTCCCTTCAGAGGCTAAACATACTTCTATAAATCCATCTCCCCCTAGCACAACCATGTATTTGAGACAACCGTATACGAGCCCCTGAATCACCCCAGTTACTAAACTGAAGAGGATCTGTACTTTTGTCCGAACGGCTATGAACTGTCAAGAGCTACCTGTTCACAGCTAGAGAGATTATTTCATAATCATTCCACTTTCAAACTTACACAAAAGATTGAGGTTCATGATCTCAAAAATACAGTGGGAGATAAAACATGGATCTCTATATCAGAGTCGGGCAAAATGGTCATTTTGTATGACCAGTCAAGCTGATTCCCATGACTCTATGCACGGACACATGTTTAAAAAGGTTGAGAATCACTGATCTACATAACTCTTAACATGAGAAAGTTCTCACAAGTTAAGAAAATATCAGATCACATCTGAGCTCAACTGTAAAATGAAATAATAAAGAGTATTTGAGAGAAAATTAATAAGTCCAACCACGATCCAGTTAAACCACGAATGTTACCAGCTGAAAAAAAGTTGTTAGCTGTCAGTTTTCGGTTTATATATAATAATAGAGACTTCAAACGCAGCAAACTTTACGGTGTATAGAGAGTTTTCAGTGACTGACGACAATTAATAGCCTTTTAGAACTCATAACACCTCAAGAAACTTTAAATACATAAAGCAGAAACGTCAAAAACTTCTAATTAGAACCTAGCTGGCCCGTGACATCAAAGAAAAAAGACATAATACGGGGCGCGAACTCTAGAAGGCAGCTTTCATCAAGATAATCTTGAAAAAACACGGACTCAATAATGCAACCAAGGTCTCACAACACCTAACATTGGAACGCCAATTGAGGTTGCCACACCTACTCTTAACGGCAAGTGTGAATACTATCAACCATCACTCACCTGGGAAAAGACAATAAACTGTGTATTTACTTGGAGTCAAATGCCAAAAATAGCCAAGGCGACTCCAATTGTATAAATAGTGACCAATAATACACACGATAAGTCAAAAACGTAACGAACGAAGTCATAAATAATTATATAGATGACCTGGCCTAACTCTATTGTCGAGTCTTCCTATACCGGAAATACACCTGCAGAGAGAAATGGTTCCGTACCCGATGGGCTCAGGCACAAAAGGGACAACGATTTTAGCCCTGGCCCAACTCTACTGTCAAGCTTTCCTATACCGGAAATACTCTTCCAGAGAGAAAGGGTTCAGTACCTGATGGGCTCAGGCGCTATTGGGACAAGGTCGCTCAGCTCGAGAACGCCTTGCTCAAACGCGTGGTGTGAGCCTCGAACTTGGGCGAGGGGTTCACGATGTTGGTGAACGACACCTCGGCTAAGAAGGCGAAAGAGCCAGGGTCCGACTCTCCTGATGAGTTCTTCCTCCTTAGGAAACAGGCTCACGGATGAGAAGCGGTACAGTACCCGATGGGCACAGGCACAGTACGCCCAATTACACGAGGCAAGTTCATAGACAGTGGAACACCTCGTCCGAGACAGACGTGAGCAAACATCGTCTGGGCGAAGAGTAACCACACAGACGCGTGCCTGGCGACAGATAGGGAGGCTGTCACAGGCTAGCCCACCCGAATTGGCACGGCATGCCGAAATCGGATGCGCTAGGCCTACAAGGTGCATAACGGTAGCACAACGTAAACACGCTCCCGGCGGAAATCGTACGGATATCCATTCTGGTTACAATGGAGCGAACGCAAAACAAACAAACATTATATACATATGTTTTCTATACTGCTGATGGAAATGTAACAATTGAGATAGAAAATGTATATACTATAAGGGAATTCCCATTAATGGCTGTGTTTACAACCAATTATTGCCGTGGCGTTGCACATACTGTATTATATCATCATGAGACGCCATGCCGGCTGGTGTCCAATGATCTCTATCTCCAGTATTATGTTTCAGGAACGTTGTTGTTTCCCTTTCGCGTCAGGTTGTTAAACTGTCTAATATTTTCTAAAGTTTTCGCTCTCTGTCTCTGTTGCCTTCAATTTTGCCTGTTGTGACTATGTTCTCCAAACCTCCTTAAGTGGCCAAAAAAAAAAGAAAATTGTCTTTCTATTATTGATTAAGCTCCGTCTCGAACTTGACTCATTCAACACCTCCGCATTAGTTTTCCTGGCAGTCCATAGTATTCTCAGCATTCTTCTGTAGACGACATCTCTACTTTCCTGTTTGTTTATTGTCCAGGACTTACATCCATGTTAGTATATTCATTATCTACATTACACATGCCAATGTAAACGTCCATAATTCTTACTGTCGTTTTCTGTTATATGTTTTAATTGTTGTCTTGATAAAGGTATTTTGTATGAAACACAAATTTTTGTGTGTTATTATGTGTGTCTTTATTGATTAGCAAAACTTCATTACCATATTTCTGGATTTACCTGTTGGATTTCAGCTTTGCGCAATAAGTACACAATAAAGAGAACAGGTTTGATGAAAGTACGCATCCCTGTCTAACTTCCTGTATTATTTATTGAAATGGGCCAAATGGATATCTTACTCTTAATGCTGCTGTAATACCCCATTTTAGACCATTTAAAAGATGGATCACAGAAATCAAAGAAGCCACAGGAACAAGCTTACAAACAGCACACAAGAAGGCCATCTCCAGAGAACTTTTCCACCCCTGACGCCGCATGGCAAACAAGGGCCACAGTGTATAGATAGATAGACTGTTGCCAGTATATATTTTTGATGATTCTTAGATCCTTACTGTCGATGTTCAAATTCTCTAGCATATGTATAGCTTCACTATGTTTAATTTTATCAAATGCCTATGTGTAGTCTATAAAACAGAGGTACATGTCTGTTTTACCTATACAGACATCTCTATTATTGTTCTCGAAATATATATAGCAATGCTGTACATTTTACCTTCTATGAAGCCACATTGTAATGGACTTAATTCTGTTTTTATTTTGTTTCTTACTCTCTTCATGATGATTCTGAGAAGTATTTTTGTTGTCTCATGAGGCTGATTGTAAGGTCGATGTTTTTCCACATTCGGTAGTCCTTGGTTTCTTTAGTAAGGTTACAAATACGGATATCATTATGTCATCGAGTGTCCGCGATTATATACGCCATTCGGCAATTTGGTGACTATATATACTCCAAAGTCACCTAAAACTACGAATTCCTCTATTTCATATAGCATATTGCATATATGGGAAATCATTCTGCAAATTTAATGTGCTTCAGGCTCTTCTTTACTTCTGCTTCCAGTATTGATGGAGTCTCTTCGTTATCTTGTATGTTTATCTCGGGTCTATTGTCGTCATAAAGTCCTTTGATATATTCCGACCATCTTTGTACTATGTGATCTTTTCCCATTAATACCTGCCATGTCTTATATTTTAGACACCCTGTAATTGTTTGTGGTCTTTTCCCTGTTATCACATCAATTTGCTTATGTAGTAATGATGTGTCTTGGTTGTAATGTAATTCAATTACTGTGCATTTCTTGTTTAGCCATCTTTCTTTTGCTACTTTGCATTTCTCTCTTATCTCATTATGTATTTTCTGATATTCCTCTATCTTGTGTTTATTGTTTCTTCTGGTGCTCATCAATTCTATTATATCTTCTGTCATCCATATTTGTTTTGATGTGTTTTACTTTTGGTATTATCTTCTGATTATCTTTTGGATACTTTTATCTCAATACTTTGGACACATTAAAAGACATGACACCTTATTGAAGACCTTACTTGAGGGTAAAGTCAAAGGGAAGCGAGCAAGAGGTAGGCAGAGATACAAGTGGGAGAGTAACATTACACGATGGACAGGTTACAGTCTAGCAGAGTGCACCACCAAGACAAGAGACAGGAGATGTTAGAGATACGTTGCAGCCAACCTTCGTTGCGGAGACGGTACTTAATGATGATGATCTTCTGATTTCAATAATACTAAATCTAATTTCATATTTCTGTGTGATCTCTTGATTTTCATTCATCTTATACGAAATTTCCCCACCAGTAGTATATCACCACGGTTTCAGTCAGCACCTGATCTTGCTTTCGTAGATATAATGCTGTTTCTATGTCTTTTAGAGACCAAAATGTAATCAATTTGATTCAGTGTACTATCTCCTGGACTAATCATTGTACACAACCTTCTTGCATATTGCTTGAACCATGTATTCCCTATTATTAAATTATGTGCTTGTACCCACTCTATCAACAAGTCTCCTCTTTCGTTCTTAATCCCTAAACCAAATCTTACAGTTGCATATTTCATGATTTCTACATTGTTTAATTGGAATTTCTAGTTCTCCATAGAAATTTTCGATATCATCCTCTGAACTACTTGATATGGGTGTGTATACTTGTACAATGATATATCCAATAGTTACCTGTTAGTTCCACTAATATTACCCGATGTGATATTGCCATGAAACCCTTCACAGTTTTTCCTGTTTCTGTGTCTACAAATACGTCTACGCATCACTTTTTGTCTGCCTGAGTAAATGACTAAATTTCTCTGATTGTATCTATCCTGCCACAGTCCACCTAATTTCTCTAAATCCTAAGATATTTACTTTCATTCTTTTCATTTCTTGTTTCTATATATTGTCTTGTCTTATGTTTTCGGGCTATTACACGTCTGGTCGTTTGATATGCAGTAATACTGTGCCGTGTCAGAATGATGGTAACTCCTTCAATCTACCTTCTTCTTGGTCTCCCTATGTATCGTGATGTTTCCATTTTCATGTTGTATGCTCTTGCCGCTGGCCAATATCAGTTCATTCTCATTAGATGGACTAACCATATCAATCTATTTTTCAATATATTTGACCACTTATGTTGTTCCAACAGCTCTTGTAATCTCGTTTTTCACATGATCTCTTCTTGTTCTGTTTGCTGCTTTTCTTAGATATCTTATTTCACACGCAGTAAGCTTTCTCTCTTGTTCTTTCGCTAGAGTCCATGTCTGACATTGAAAACATAATGTTGGGATGAATATTGAATTTATGGTTTGCCTTTTTGTTTCCATCGGAATAAATTTATGTTTCAAAATTGGTGTAAGTTCATCATTTACGTAGTTGGCTTTTTGAAATCTTGTCACGAGCTCTCTATCCATTCTTCCATCGGCTGTAAAAATAATTACTAGATATCTACATTTCTGCACTTGTTTCAGTAGTTTATTTTTGTGTTGAATGTATTGGGTTTTCTGCTATAGACATAACTTTTTTTTTCTGTGTTGATCTTCATGTTGTGATCGAGGCAACTTTCGTTGAGTAGGGTTATGTGATCTTGAAGCTTTTCACTTGAGTTGTGGAGTAGGCACTGAACGTCAGCAAATAGTAGCTCAGTTATGTCACTGGAAGGTAAGCTTCTGGTGATGTTTCTACTGCTTCTGTAATATTATACATATACATGATAAACAATAATGGTGATAAGACACACCCCTGTCTAACTCCTGTTCTCACTGAAAACCAATTAGTAAGTCATGCATTTGTTCTAACTGCGCTTTCACTATCTTTGTATATGGCTGTTTGACTGCTCTTATTTCTTGTTTGATGTTGTCTAATTTATCACCCTATGCTAACGATCTGACGTTCCACGTTGCAATATTAACACTACATACAGTGGGCCTACTTCTGTGTGTCGCCATGACTTTCTTCTTTGGAGAATAGTGTGGTAGTTTCTCGTTGCTTTCCACATCCATATCCATTTATATCTGACAATATTATACCTCAATATTATATTATACTGCCGTATTATATATGTATCATTGTATCGAGATACGACCGGCATCTGTGCAGCATGGTGTAAATTAATTGATGTATTTTTGTAAGAGATTCAAAAGAACGTATTACTCATATCTGTATTTGTAAGAGCTGAACGCGAAAGAAAATAGCTACTTTTATATAGTTAACTAAAACCGCACTCAACTCGACTGGAGAGATAATGGTTAACTTCATGCCATTAACATACTAATCAGTAATCTGTTGTCTCGGAAATCACAGAAAATATTCATTACCAGAAACAGACACTCATCCGCTAAGTGTAGGAGTAGCGCGTACGCACCCGTGCGTGCGTGTATGTGGAAGAAAGGGCGATACGTTGTGGTTTAAATGTATAATCAATACTAGTGAATTGGTCTTAAGTGGCAATAAATTCCCCGCGAAACTGACTTCTGAATCTGGAGTTTTTGAGTAAATCGAAGGTAACACATAAAAATGTGACCTCTACAAGAATGATCGACAAACTCAATTCTGGATAGCGTCAGGCTATATTTCTCATGTTAAGAGTTATGTAGATCAGTGATTCTCAACCTTTTTAAACATGTGGCCCACTTTTGGGACAAATCTTCTCTTCCCCCCCCCCCGGCGTCTTTATAAATTTTTTTTTTTAAAGTCTGACTTCCCGTGATTTCCTTCTGTTCTTCGACAGGCTACTCGGAATGTTTTATTTATTATTATTTTTTTTTTAAAAAGATTAGTTTTTCTTATTATTACATGTTCGTTCAGACGAAGATTTTTTAATCAAGAAATAGTCTTGTATATTAAACTAAAACCACCCTGATAGTGACAGCAAAGTAAAGTGATATTAATTCAGACAGAAATTTTTGTTTCTGATCGCGTTCTTATTTTTCTATGTAACATGTTCTTTGAAGAATGTTTTCTTATTACCACGCTGTGAGCCTCCTGGTTCTGTGCAAGCTGCTCAGTTTCTTCCAGTGTAGTACTCAGGTATTTGATATCCCGCGTCCATTCTGGTTTTGGTTTGTCTCTTGCTATTTTCCTGGAATCTTACCGCTATGATCATTTTTTCCAACCAACTGTCTTTTTATTGTCCAAAATATATTAGCTTCCTTTTTTGATGATTTTGATGAGTTAAATTTGGTTATATCAGAGCTTTAAAATCATCAAAAAATTGTGAAAGTCGCGGTTCTGTTGTTCAGGCACCATGACCTTCGGAAATCATGAAAAGTTTTTAAAATATAAAAGCTTGATTGTATACGTTAATGTAACTAAGTATACATTAAAATATTGTTTAACATTTAAATATTTATATTTAGTTACAAACAAATGTAGGCATATACAATTTATTAACATTATGTGATTCTAGACCAGGTTCGAAATCTGTACTTGCATCACTTGTTTTTATGAGCACCGTAGGTTAGCAGTTAGAAACTTTGAGTACTAGCGAGCAGGTAATTTGGGCTGGCTTGCGGGTTCGTAGGTTTGCCGACCCCTGCTATAGACTATCACTAGCGAATCGGTCTGTACAACAAGTCATTGCATACCCACGATGGTCTCAAAACTCTGAATCACCAACAAATGAATGAGTATACAGTATACCCGTATGAAGTTATTGGCTATAAATAACTGTAAGTTCACTTTCCCCTTCCTTATCTACGGAGTGACATCACACCCATATAAGGTAGAAACTGTATATAGATAAAGCGCAACTTCTGAGGTTTCCACAAAAACAAATCATCACTATAATGCACCCATGTCGTCTACTATGGACTTACTGTTGCTTAGCGATTGATCTGGCGGGCCACTTGTGGAAACGTAATACATTCGGCAAGAGAGAAGAAAATTGGTGGATATTCAGAACTTTCCCATCATTTTTTATTTGTAATATATAATATACATCGGGCATATCCTACGCGCAGACACCAACAGAATACACCACCAATCTCTTGAATGGATACCTACAGGCAAAAGAGCAAGGGGTAAACCAAAATAAACACTCAGAAGAACAATACTTAGAGAAAGTAAAACAACCAACATTCATACTATTCAAGAACTGCACAGAATAGCTTTGAACAGACATAATTGGATAGATCTGACCTCTGTCCTATGCGCTAACTTCAGCGCAAAAGGAAAATGAACGAATGAATATATAATATAGAATGCTGAAAGACACCGAGAAACAACGATGACAGAAACTTCCATCTCATTTATACAGTACAATGACTCATTGTGACGATACATATTTACAGATAAGTCTACTACTTATAAAATGTCAAACTATTCAAGTCAAATTAGATGACATTTCAAAACCAGCCAATGATGTGCTTATGATTATCAGTTAGGATTCCGTTCATAATTCTTACAAATTACCGGTACATATGTTTTTGACGGTTAAATATCAAGACACGGAGCTACCCCACACGTGACTATCACTTACACACGCCCCAAGTATCGACTACAAACATGCTCATAAATGAATTGGAAATTTTACTCTGTGATAACCACAAGTTTTCTTCTTACAGCATTGTACACCGCTGAGAGTTAGTAGTATTCTGTGTATAGAATAAAACTCTGGAGAAACCACCTTCTTTTTTTTTAATACGCTTCAATTATTATTCTATATTATACTGAATAACACTGATGTACCGTGAATGTAGTTTTACATGAAGCAGAATATGATGATGGTGTTTCATCTTAAATCACCACATTTCTATTTAAACAATATTTAGGCCATATGTTTGTCACCCAACGGCGCGAGTTCTACTGCAGCGCATTTAGGAGTGCAGAGAGCTACACATCCAACTTAGTTGTCAAACTGAAACCACGCCTGATCCAGACGTTGGCACGAAGGCTCCAGAATTCGGCACTGGCACAAGCAATACGCATGGCAACATCCTATTCAATTTTCGCAGTTTGCGATAGGGTGCTTCCGATATATACACACTTATTGGCAGTATTGAGTTTTTGTTCCTTTACTGTGATTACTGGTTCTGTGTAGGGGACACCTGGCGCAGGTTGATACGTCACTAATGTCTTTGCGGTACTGATGGTGAGATCGAACGCATACAGGCCAAAGAAAAGAGGCCCATGCTGTACTGAATGTCTTTAAGAATGGTATCGTTTAGTGCACAATCGTCGGCAAACAAGAAGGCGAGAACAATGTCCGTATTAGTTTTGGTTTTCAATCTAATAAGACTGAACAACCCTCCGTCAGTTCGATAGCGAAAGCAATTTCATGCACTGTTATTCCAGAAGGCATCATTTAACATGGTAGAGAACACCATTTTGAAGAGCGTCGGAGCTAGGACGCAACCCTGTTTGACACAGTTAGTTACTGGAAACGGGTTTCAGTGTGAGCCGTCATCTTGCACACACGATGTCATACCATCACGGACTGGTGAACCGTATTGATGAAGACAGCAAGTAAAATGGTTCGGTCACCTTATGAGAATGAACCAAAACCAAATACCAATAAGAGCGTATAACAAAAGAATATCAGAGAACAAGGCAAAAGGTAGACCAAGAAAACGGTGAACAAACATGGACTTAATGCAACCAAAGCGATACATCTGGTCTTCGGGCGACAACTTAAGCTCCCATCCCTACGCTTAATGGCAAGTGTGAATACGATTAACCATCATTCACCTGGGGACAGACAATAGGATGTGTTCTATTGACAAAAATTTCAATGGACAAAATGTGTGTTCTGTTGTGTCTGCACTGTTATATATATTTCATAGTTGCGGAAGAAGACGTGCTATAAAATAATGTATTGATGCTGGTCAAGTTAGTGAAGCACATTCCTTCTTCTTGTAGCAAGTCAGTTATAACTTAACTGTGGTTGAATAGCAGACACGCACTGACTTTGTAACTGTGAGTTTGGATAGCAAACATGCACTTACCGTGTGACTTTGTTGCGTGTTCAGATAGCAAACGCATTGACTTTGTATCTTTGCTATGTGTTCGGAAAGCAAACACGTATCGCTTTTTAAATATACCGCATGTTTGGATAGCATAGGCATATATGCGCTACTTTATAACTTTGCCGTATGTTAAGATAGCAAACATGCACTGATTTAGTATCTTAGCCTTGTGCACGGATAGCAAACACGTGCTAATTTTGTAACTTAACCTTGTATTCGGATAGTAAATATGTGAAGGCGTTGAAATTTAGCCATGAGCTTGAATAGAACAGTCCAGAAAAATAAAAATTTAACAAATGTGCACTGTTTAACAAACAAGACCGTAAATAGATAGTGAAGGGGGGGGGGATGCTGAACCGTAGCAAATCTGAAACAAAAATTTTGGTACTGGATATGCAGCCAAAGGGTTGGATAAAACGCCCCCATAATGATTTCTCGCCAAAAAGAGGACATTACATATGAATACGGGCGAATGGTATATGTTTAGTTAAAACCTCCACATTACTTAAATCGTACCTACGGTCCTGCTGATAACGTAGCGGTTCGGTAGGACAGGCGAGACAATGACTAACAAATACGTACTGATTAGAGTCTATAGGTGTGATGATTAGGCCTATAGTTAATGTGTGTTTTCACGTTTTTTACTGAAAAGTGTGGATTTGGTACATTAACAACTAAATTCCCTGTGATTGCGCATACGACGATTTAGAAATATTTCCAATTATATATAGGTGTTGTTGACAAGGGGACTTCGTCTGAAAGCATTTCATATTATACTGAGAGTTAGTCTTCTATATGTGAAATAATGTTCTGCAAAAACTTTCCCATTGCACAAAATGATTCAAGAGCTCTATTGCTTGTAATTTATGAGGATCAAAATAAACAAACTACTCACAACTTACATATAACAATTTTATTAGTTAAACCACAGATAAAAATAATTTAAAAAATCGTTAGAATACCTTTCATCGAAAATATCCATTCCTTCCAGCTCGTTTGTGACATCTTCAATCTGTCTTTTTAGGTCCTGTTACATTCAGTAAAATGAGAGAATATTGACGAGGAAGTTTTAAAAGTGATGCCAAGTACTTGAACCAAATATATTATTTCTTGATGCAACTCATCTATTACTTTGAATGTTACTACTGTACTTGTGTGCACTATTATATCTCAGGAAATACTGATGTGGAAGTATGTGGAAGTACAATTTGACCAGATTATATTAGGTTATGCTAAAAAAAGTCTTTAAAGTGACACCGAATCGATCAGAAAGTAGGATCCGCAAAATTAATTTCTTGGAAGTATGAAAGGGTGAACAGGTTTCAGAGTGTACATAATTCTGAAAAAAAAGTACCGAACAGACAGTCCACGAAAAGAGCTGATTGGAGGTTATCATTATATTCTTGCGCGTCCACAGACTGCAGATAGTAGAATGACCTCCAGATATGGAGGGTAGCTGTGATATAAGTCCGATGTTCCCTGGATGAATAAACAGGGTGGGATATGAGGTGGAACTGATACCCCCATTGAAATATTCCATACGTCTATTGATGGGCCGCATTAAATGAGTATAAACTGTTATAAGCTCAAGTCACCAGCTGGGGTCGCTGACCCCAGCCAGGTAGATAACAGGGTGGAGGATGAATATTGGGACATTGGGAATGACTACCCCCAAACTACCTATGGAGTGAGGGAGTTTTAAAGAACCCCAAGTTGTGCATGAACCCTATTATTTGAGGAAATAAAAGACACATGAGTGTGTGGACATGACCCAAATCACCAATTGGGAAGCTACCCTGAAAAAAAACTAATGTCCAGGAGTAAAACCTGCCAAAAATCAATTGTACTTACGTAAAACACAGGTTTTTTATAACAGTTCCACTCAGACATGACAGACTATCCCTAAAACTAAAAAAAATCAATGTATGTGGATCTTGAAAGTCTTGGCTGACAATCTATCCAACTTTAAACAAACATCTGTAGTAAAGGCTTATTAGTCCAAAAAGACAGTCTTCCTCACAGAGAAAAATCTGAATAAAAAAAACAACTGTTGCCTTACAGACAGATACACATCGGGGACTGAAAAAGCTAAGGAAGATATCCCAAACAGAAAATCATAAACCAGCCTGCCAAAGATGGAGTGTATCAGCCACCTAAGGGGTATATAATGGGTCAGATTTGGGCACGAAATTACAGAAATGAGGTCATCATCATAATTCTCCATGATATTTGTGCTATGAGGTAAGAAATGAGTTCATAACAATTCCTATATTAATTCTCCTATGATTAAGCTAAGTTGACAAGTAGGTATTACTGAGTATTACAATTTTACATAATTGTTGAAATGTATCAGCCTGTTTCAAAGTTTTGATTGTTACATTTCAGTTTTGTGGCAGTTATTACCTATTATCAATGTATGCATAAATTATTATGATGTTTAAAATATTACATGAATACATCAGGAGCCACAATAATAACTGACTCACAGAGCATTCATATGGTTGGTTGATTGGTTGCTGATCCAGCTGTACATGGGCTCATGCCCTTGACCCAATGCCATTAAATGGCATTATATTGCTGGGGAGTCTGTGGATTTTCGGCCCACCCCGGGACAGAGCATAACTATCACACCACCAGGAAGGCAGGCTTCAACCTATACACTGCTCCAAGCCACTGCAACCATGATAGGGTTCACTGTGTCCATTCCCTGCCACCAATTGACTACTGGTTATGCCAAACTTCTCTATTGCTCACGTCCTGAGTCACTGTGCCACTTACGATGGGCCTCAGTCATAGGAAAAACAGTGCTGTCAGTTTCCTGCTCCCAAATGCTGTGCAGCACATCTCTGGCTCTCTCCAAACCCCAGAGGGTGCATACAAATATAATAACACAGTGCAATAACAAAATAAAATCATGAGAAACATAATTGTATAGATGACGTGCCATGAAACTTCTGTAAGAAGATAACCTCAATATAACGGCATGTCATCTACTACAGTTTTCTGTTGCATGGGTGGTTTGTTGTCTAATGAGCCATTGGTGAGACCAACAGACGCAACCACACGCGGAGAGCATTCTTATAGAATTGGAAATATGTTAAGAGAAAGCTGAATGTGTCACTGTGTGATGATGCCACACACGAAATGTAACAAGATGCATACAATATTCAGAATTATAGCAAATATATGTAAAAGGTCCAGAAACTTCCACACAAGAGTCATTGGCTGATGCTCTTTTGTGACTGTCTAAAGCACAATCTGGTCAGCGCATGAGATATTTTAGAGGGAATGTTGATTAATGAGTGTGTCAGAGTGCAACACCAAGACAAAAGATGTTTGGGTTCAAAAAGGTATGCATTGCTCATGCAATCCCTGAGTTAGCAGATAATCAAAATCCTAAAAGCACTTCCTTGTGGTGAGTCCTGGAAACTGATTGTTTAGAAGCTTGTGTCAAGCAATGTGGCTAACATTTTACGGATAGTGTCCAGGCAGTGTAGACTGAGGTGGAATAAGAACTGTTCCCATTAGACAAATAATATCTTTGAATAGAACCTCGGCCCACATAACCAAAA
Source organism: Meghimatium bilineatum (assembly GCA_034231615.1). Lineage (NCBI taxonomy): Eukaryota > Metazoa > Mollusca > Gastropoda > Stylommatophora > Philomycidae > Meghimatium > Meghimatium bilineatum. Next base: position 33,618,620 of record CM067321.1, read on the forward strand.
GACATTGGCTTGGAGTGATCATGTCCTAAGCTCACAAAAGCAAGAATAGTGAGGATGTCTTCAGAGAATTACATTTTGTTGGTTGTGTAGACGCACAGACAGCACGAGTGCTAAAGGGCGGCTGTGCACAAGAATAAGTGAGAATATCATAACCGAAAGTAATGTTCATGCTTGAGAACATTCTTTCATCTGTCTTCTGGAAGTTTAATCAAATGGTAATGGCAGGATACCATACCATACTATAAGAGGCGTTCATGATGTCAATAAATGAAACCTCGGCAAAGAGGGCATAGCAACCCTAGTTCAACTTTACTGTGAGTAATTACCTGTACAGAAAGAGGCTCACAGAAGAGATAAGGGATAGTACCCGAGGACATAGCATCTAATTACATGAGACAAGCTCACTAAAAGTGTAATACTTCGTGTGAAATAGACGTAGTCGACCCAAGTCTAAATCCCTTCACACCATCTCAGAAACTGCCAACCAGAGAAGTTTTGGTTTGCAAAGTTCAGGGGACAGTGAGTGATAAACCATTAGGATATAGAGCTGATAGTCACTCATTTATTTGCGTGGCAACAGATAGGATGGCTGTCACAAGTTAGGGAAACTCACCTGAATTAATAAATAATAATAAACTCATAACCCATCAGTGTCATAGGGGTGTCTAAATGAGACATTTGGTGCAGAAAGATCACAGTGCATATCTATCCTCTACCATCCTGATGAGTTTGAAAACTTCATACCCTGTCCATTCTTTAATATTATCCAGCCATATCATCTTCTTGCTACCTCACCTTCTTCCACTTTCCACTGTACCTTGAAGAAAATGTTTTATCATCGAAGAATGTCTGATTACGCGCCCGTATCACCGGAGTTTGCGAAGTTTCATGACTGTTAACAAATGGTTCTTGTTTACCCGCTAATACACTAATTCTATCATGCACAAACACATTGGTATTTATGTTCTCTGTAACAGAAACCAAACACACATCTATAGCATTTTTTTCTTCAAGTGCATGGATTCTTCTCTCTAACACAAAACATTCAAATATATCCTATACATAGTGTAAGTCCTTAACAATAAAAAAAAACATGTCAAAGACAAGCTAATTTGGTGGAATTATCTCATTCTTTGAAATATATAAACAAAAACAGAATGTTGTATAAGAGGAAAAAGTTGTGACACAACATGAAAAGAGACCTGGAAATATAACGAAAGAATGATAATGATGATGCTAAAGATCAAAGAAAAACCTTTTGATCTGGCCATTGTGCAAACATATGCACCAACTACAGACTACACAGGAAAGAAAATAAAAAATTACTACGAAGACCTACAACAACTACTCAAGCTACAACTACATACATACCAGTAAAATTAACAGATATTCTAATAATCATGGGAGAAATTAATGCAAAAATAGGGAAAGGAAGACACAAGAACATTGTACTACAATTTGGACTAGGGACAAGAAATGACAGAGAAGAAAGACGTATACCATTCTGTGAGGAGAACAACATGACCATATGTAATACATTCTTTGAACATGAAAATAGAGGATTAAATACACGAGAAAAGTCCTAGAGACAGAAAGAGGAACCAAATAGATTATATTATGATCAACAACAGATTTAGAAATAGTGTTAAGAACACTAAAACATATCTCGTAGCTGAAATCAACTCTGACCATAATCCAGTGCTGTGAAAAATACATGTTAATTTTAAAAATATAGAACATAGAAGAAATCAAGATCCACAGATAGACATATCAGCACTAAAACAACCAGACATACAACAAAATTACCTAGTAGATGTAAAGAATAGTCATGAACATTTAATGGTAGAATGCATGGAACAATACAGAAAGGAAAATCCAGAAGAGAAAATATACAATAAATAGGATAGCCTAAGGAAAAGTATTCAAACATCAAATGAAAATTTATTAATAAGAAAAGCCAAGAACAAAACAACATGGATGACAGATGAAATATTAGAGAAAATTTCAGAAAGCTAAAAATACCCCAAAATATTCAATTACAGACAATGAGATATTTAACATGTGCAGAACAGCGAAAAAACAATGGCTAGAAACAAAATGCAGTGGAATAGAGGATATGTCAGTACATAGAAGACAAAAGTAATGCATAAGGAGATAAGGCAGATCACAAATAAGAAAAATTCTATAAATGAGGGTTGCAGGATTAAAGATAAAAATGGAAAAATTAAATTTTATAAAACAGACGTACTTAGAAGATGGGCAGATTATGTGACAGAACTGTTTGATGACCAACGGGAAAAAAAACCTACAATACACAATGGACCAGAAATACTGAAAGTAGAATAGAAAATGCAATAAAATTTGGAAAGGCTGCAGACTCTGACAACACAACAACAGACACAATTAAAAAATATAAATTAATTTGGTGTGGAAACTATCACAAAACTTTGCAATGACAGAAGGCAACACACCTAAAGACTTGACATCATCAATATTCATACCACTACCTAAGAAGCAAGCCAGGGCTGTAGACTGTACAGAATATAGAACAATAAGTCTAATGTGCCATCTAACTAAAATACTTCTCAAGATAACACATGAAAGAATTAAAAACAAGATAGACACTGACGTCAGTGAAGAGAAATTCGGTTTTAGGAAAAACAAAGGAACCCGAGAAGCTATACTTAGTATCCGACTGTTGACAAATATAAATATATAAAAGTCCAAAAATATCTATATTTTCTTTATAGAATACAGCAAGGCCTTTGACAGAGTCCAACATGAAAAATTAATCAAATTTCTTCAAGAAATAGGCACAGATGGAAAAGACATCAGACTGACTATAAACATATATTGAGAATAGACTGCATCAATGTGTGAAAACAGCTACTCTCCATACATAAAAATAAGAAGAGGGGTAAGACAAGGATGCATTTGATCACCACATTTATTTAATATCCACACAGAGAATATCTTTAAACATACAGAAGGAATGCCAGGACTCAAGATCAATGGGAAAATAATAAACAACCTGAGATATGCAGATGAGACACTGTTATTTTAGCAGAAAGTGAACATGAACTACAAAGACTAATAGATCAAGTCAGTAAATCAAGTAAAGAATATGGACTGGATATAAATATCCAAAACAAACAAAAAACCATCATAATCAGCAATGTCACAGAAGAATAGGTGCTAAACATAAACATACATGGGGAGAAGCTACAACAAGCAGAATATAAATAACCAAATGGTCAGAGGGTGTCCGACAAAGTGGATGGTGCCGCAGTAACCTAATGAACAAATAGTAACGCAAAATGATGTAAACAGGTTACTAAAACACTTACCTAGCCTATTAATAAAAATATATTATAAAAAGACATTATAACAAGCAGAACATTATCAATATCTTGTACACATAGTCACAAATTATGGCAGATGTGAAACAGGAGTTAAAAGAAGAATAGGAATAGCTACAAGTACTTTCAATGACATGATGAAAATATTAACATCTAAACAAATTACAAACAAGTTAAAAATGAGAATTATAAAATGCTTTATCTATTTTATATTAATGTATAGCTCAGAAACATGGACACTAAACAAACAATAAGAAGACAGAATTGATGCCTTTGAGATGTGGAATATATATAGAGGAATAGATAGAACATCATGGAAAGAGAAAAAAAACAAAGAGGTTTTAACAATTATGTAATATGAAGAAAGAATTATTAAGAGAAATAAAGATCAGGCAAATAAAATATTTTGGACACATTAAAAGACATGACACCTTGTTGAAGACCTTACTTTTAAGTGGTAGGGAGAGATACAAGTTGGAGAGTAACATCACAAGATGGACAGGTTACATTCTAGCAGAGTGCACCACCAAAACAAGAGACAGTGAATGTTGGAGGTCTGTTGCAGCCAACCTTCTTTGCAGAGACGGTATATGATAATGATGAATACCATGTATTGAACACATCAAAAGACAGCAAGTAAAATGGTTCTGTTACCTTAAGTCAAACCAAATACCAATAATGGCATATAACAAAAGAATACCCGGATATACAGCCAAAGATAGACAACAAAAATGGCGGATAGAAAACATCAAAATACTTTAAAAAGAAGATAGACTCAACACAATCAAGGTAACACATCTGGCCTTGGAACAAAACCTGAGGCTCCCACCCCTACACCAAATGGCAAGTGTGGATAATATAAACCATCATTCACCTGGGGAAAGACAATAGACTAAGGGAAGATATATGTATAGAAGACATTGTCAGTGTGTTTGAGAGTTGGGGGGATAAACAGGAGCAAAACATTTTAACAGTGACCTTTCATGCATGTCATCAAAGGCAACTAGAGATGTCTAGGAAGTGTAATTAACTGTCCCATCCCATTTGTCAAAGTGATATGGGATGGGGAGAAACATTAACATAAACAATGGATCTGCCAAATAAAAACACAGGTGACATACGTGTATCTCCAAAAGAAGCTGCTTTCTCCTTTCTTGAAGTCTTAACAGAAGCTCTTGTTCCTCTCTTGGCAGATCTGAAGAAAATATTTTACTTTCATTGCTAAGGATGACACAGTGCTTAACTAATAAACTGACTACTATTAACATAATCATAATCATCAAGTGCCGTCTCCGCAACGAAGGTTAACTGCAACGGATCTCCAACATCTCTTGTCTTGGTGGTGCACTCTGCTAGACTGTAACCTGTCCATCGTGTGATGTTATTCTCCCACTGATTCTCCCACTGATGGTATCTCTGCCTACCTCTTGCTCACCTCCCTTTGACTTTACCCTCAAGTAAGGTCTTCAATAAGGTGTCATGTCTTTTAATGTGACCAAAATATTTTATTTGCCTGATCTTTATTTATCTTAGTAGTTCTTTCTTCATATTAAGTGTCTTTAGCAACTCTTTATTTGTTTTCTTCTCTTTCCATGATGTTCTCCCTATTCTTCTATATACCCACATCTCAAATTAACGTAATAAACCACCACTAAAAAACTAGCCATTCAGCTGTACAAATTTTAGTTAATGGATGTGAAAAATAGAGTTATTTGATTTTAAATAGAGCCATACTTGACAAAACAATTTCAATGCAACTACCTTTTCCGTTCATTTTCCAATTGTGTTCTGCATGGTTATCATCCGATATCACTGCACCTTTGTGTGCAGGCTTGGGTAATGGAATTAAGTAGCCAGGTAACCAGTCCACTTCAATATTGCTGTTCAACAATCTATTGTTAAACATGTTTACTAGCTTCTCAATTTCCCCATCTATTGTTCTACTTATGTCTTCATAACTCTTGCTATGTTTGTATTAGCTGTTGTCATGCTTATGGAACATAGGCCAAAGTGATGTCTTTATTAGAGCTGGAAGAACAGGTAAGTGATCTGACCACCATTGTAGTAAAGTGTAAACAAAGTAAGTTCATCACTAACTTCAGTGTACTGTGTTACAACAATTAAGTACACTGCAGTGAATTAGTGCGCATGGATAAAATCAACACTACTGTAGACGTAAAACAGAGAATTCATCATGAAATGGTATCTTCTTCTTCAGCGTTCATTCTCAAATTCCCGCTGGATCTCTCTTGTAGCAGGACCATGGTCCTATTAGATTTCCAGCAGGATGTAGTCCTGAGAAAGGAAATGCGCTGTCGCCGTTTTATTTGCGCCAATGGCCGGACACATCCGCCTTCGACGGATAGAATGGTATAGGAAAGGTTTTGACAAGAATGGAAAGTGGGTTAAATTCATGATTCTAAAACCTGTATCTGGTCAGGGTTTTTGAATGGCCAATATATTTTTTCCTAAATTTTGTCCTTTGATAAAAGACAGTGCATTTTGTAACCTCCTATTCTCATCATACAAGGTGTTGAAGACACTGTCTCCTCAAGTTTCAATTAGTTCTGAAATGTGTTAAACTTTCACGATTAAATATTTGATGTAATTATTTCCTCTTGTCTTATCATTGTGGTTTCCATTACAGCTTGGCTGGATTTTTGATATTTTATGTGATCAGGAGTCAGAAAATATAACAATGTAAAATCAGACTGGCTGGCCAGTAAAAATAATTTGACCAAAGGGGCTGTGTTTTGTCAACCACTGGTCCTATATAGGTTTGCTTATTATTTATTGGCGTACCTTGGCGGGCACATCTGCCGTTTAAGACAACACTGTGACCTTTGTTCTAGTTTTGAGGTATGTCCTAACCTTTGCAAGGCAATATGTGATGTGAATAAGAACAAGGCTAGAATCGGGGCAAGGCACCCCCCCAATTATTATTTCATAATGAAGTAATTGCAAAACAGATACATTTCGAGTCTACATCGAGAGATGATCCTGTCTTATGCTATGATTGCACATATGCTATTGCAGGTGAGAAAACAGGCAGACAAAACCAGTTCCGGGAGCACGGAAACATGACCTGTTCTGTGAAATACATTTTGAGTTATGTTATAAATTTGTATACTAGTGGAAATAAATGTGTTCTGGACTGGTGCATAAGCGATTAGGGAAGGAGATGCACAAGACAATTTCCCCGCCTATGTGTGCGAATATATGTTGAGAAAAAAAACATTTGAAGTTGCCAGATATTTTCATGGATTTCCTGTGCTGAATTAATACTGATTTCCTGTGCTGCACACGGAAGGCGGGGGTATATGTCAAGATTTTTACCATTTGCTGTACGCTAATGGCAAATATATTTGCCGCCGTAGACAGGTACACTTCAATCAATTAAAAATTCCCAATTTTTAATATTTCTTTTTACCAGATTTATTAAATCTGGCATTTTATTCAATTGACTACTTTTTCCAGCAGTTTTAGTGGTAACCATGTGCCTAATGTCATTTAAATATCAATATTTTTGCAATATATTGACAATTTCATACAAAATCAGTGCCATGACAGTGAATTTGGTTTTATAGACTTTTGTTTTATCAAATTTTTTAAAAATCATTATGGATTATGATTATTTATGGAGGTAAGTTAAATACAGGTAAGTTATTTCCACACTCGAAAATCAGTTACACCATGCTGCTTTATCTAATTTGATATTAAAACATCAACCAAGTTCGAACAAAACATTTATGGACTAGATCTAGATTTATAAAAGGATTTTATGACATACCTGTAGGTTTAATCCTTTTAATCTGTGAAATTATGACAATTTGACCATAAATGTCACCAAACTAAGACTATGTAAGACTGTTGCCACTCCAGAATAAATAAAAAATAATGTCAGAAACTTCGTATTATTATATTCTCATTTTTATGGTCAAAAATTGTTTGGTTTTTTTTTTGCTTATTTTTTGCAAAAATTGTGGAAACACATCTTTGAGACTATCTTACATGTCTCATATCACACAAACGGGCCCAGAGATGACATGCACACCAGAGTGCACAGGCCGGTGCTCCATAGCTGGTTGAGCATCAGGGTCAGCGAAACACAGCTGGCCAAGACCTTCAGTACACTTCCACGCAGTGGGCCTGGAAACAGGAGTGCAGCAACCCTGCTGTAACCTGGCAAGTACTAGGGATAGAAGATACGGGAATGCCAACTCGGCCCAAAAAAATGCTGGTGGAAGACGGATGTGTCAGGATGAAAGGCGCAGATAAAGCAGCTTGCTGTAAAACATGACACAACACAGATAACTCTCATACGTCCTTCTCAGGACGGTCAGCGGAATGCTTTCAGAGGGTCCGCCGCAAGGCGTACGACGAAGAAGAAATTACACAAACACAACTTACACCAGTATATGCAGAATTCAATTCTTTATTTATACCTGCAAAAAGTATTTAAATATCTCTAACAACAAAAAAGGTATCACAATTTCAAAACAGCCACCAACTATTACGTAACATTTCCAAAAATTAATTCAGTGGCAGGAGAGAATATTATGCAACATGTAAACTAGAGTGCTAAAGGTTAAACAAGATTATCCACCATGCAATGATGAATAAGGTAAGTGTTTCATTTAATATAACACTGTTTACATTTTAACTTACCATGGACTTCTGTGTAAAACTAAAACTAAACAAATTGATGGATGCTGAGACTATGCCACCTAACTAAATTTATTCAGTGCAAAAACTTGATTAAGCCCAGGGAAGAGGGGGGGGGGGATGTGACGCCATGGCATCCTTATATTTGATTGGTGTTACATGGAAATCTGTGACGTCGGCTACTTAAAATGTAAACAGTGTGCTATTTATAGCGCAGTGATGCCTTAAACAGGAAATTTACCTATTTATTTAGTTTAATTCTTAAGACTTACCATCTGTGTTCAAATTGTGTCCCAGAATTGCGTCCATTATGCCGATTTTATAGGCCCCATTATTTATTGCTTATGATGTCCTATCCTATGTTGTGCATGAATCTAGAAGATGATAGATATTGAATGTGGCACAATTAGTATTACATATCACTAATATCAGATATCACGTTGTCATTGTCTGATTTGATTTATTAATGGCCTCTTTACTTTTTAAGTTTAAGACCCTACCCACTCGGTGACTGGACTGTTTCTTCACAACACTATACTATGCAGTATAACTTACTATAACTGTGCCTAATTAACTTATAACTAGGTTTTACATTATAACGATGAGGACCTAATAATTTTATAAATAGACAAGACTTTTATAGCCGGCAGGAAAAAAAAATGCATCATAATCATAGGCCTATATCTGCTTTGTATTTTAAGGAGCAAACACTCTAATAGTGTCACATAAACACTTTGTTGAAAAAAGTGTCTGACAACAAAATTAAAAGATTGAAACATCAGTAAGCATACACTTTTTTTTATTAAAAATCCAAATAAACTAACTTTGAGTTTATATGATACGTAACGGTGGTTGGGGAATGTTTTCCTTAGTTACATTCATTTAGTACATATACTGTGATCACCGTGCTGTAAACTTAAGTAAAAATGTATCAGATTGTTTTAAAGATCACGTTTTAAACTTTTATGTCACTATTTTAATTATTTCATTGACAATAGCGACAGATCTATCAAGCAAATGCGAAACTGGAGCAGAGAACTGCTTACTTTATTGACCCATGACCTTACAGGTGATAGATCAAAGAGGGTGGGAATCCGGATACCTGGTACACCTTCTGCCATTTGAAAAAAATAGTAATGAACGTCATTTTTGTAAATTTATTTTAGGTGAGAGTTCTTTTGATCAATATTTGTCATGAGTACTTAATATAGTATATTATGTAATCTAATTTAGAAATATTATTGTGAACTTTGTCGTTTGCATTGAACGAACAATTTGTGTTGTTTATACTTTAACAACAATAAGACCAGGTAGACTTAGTTAGTACTTCACTAACTCAGGTAGGCAGAGTTAATCATCCGAGCCGTCTTACTTATTGTATCTATCCCATCATGCCGCAAAAGTAAAAGCAAACATTGAAGTTGTCACATATATCTGCTCTTTATGTATTCTGTATGATAGCAGTTTTGTATCCGGATTGGTTTTTATACTTTATTGCTGATAACAGTAAATCTGTTACAGTTATATTATGTTCCTCCAGGGCCATAATCATAAGTTGCGCATAGGGCAGAAACCATAGCTTTCCATTTCTGTCTTTGTGTTGCCAGGTCTTTCAGTTCTTGGATGTTGTTTAGTTTCATTGGCATGCATTCTTTATTAATGGTTCTTCGTAGAGTTTCTCTAGGTCTCCCTCTTTTTCTTACTCCTGGTGGCACCCAATTTACTAATTTAGTGACTGATGGGGAATTCTTAGGCTGTTCATTCTGAGAGCATGGCCGATGTAAGTCCATCGCCTTTGTCTAATGAAGGAAGATATATAGGCTTTTCTCTCTTATAGTAGTGTTAGATTTAAAGTCACACACACACTAGATCTAACTACTGTATATTATATGTATACTTATGTTGGCCCATGACCGAATATTGGTCAGGTATAATACTAATAGGCAAAGGAGACCTGTCATCTAAAATGTAAACATGAACTAGTTTCCAATTTGCATGAAATCTATTGGTTGGCCTTGGCTATTTTTGGCATGCGGCTCCAAATATGTAAATAGTGACCAATAAAAATTCCAACAATAATAAAAATTGTAACGAACTGGGTCCAAATTAATTCTGTTAGAAGGTCTGCATCACAGTAGATTAGATCACCATGGTTGGTATAAGCTTCATCAGGTAAGTATATCCTGAACAGGATGTGAAGTAGTCATCACAGTATTTCCATACTCCTGTTGATCTTGAACCAGACTTCCTGCTTCTATTAGTGTTATGTTCAGGGTAACTACAGCTCCTAGGAAACTACAGCACTTGATTGCTCAGCCTGGCACACTCAGATCACTGCTGGCATCACGAAATTTGAAAAAGAAAGAACACTGCGGGCAATCCACAAGCACAAGTAGTGGAAGGACAAATCCGTAAATTCTCCTACTCCAAACCTTCAGAACTCCTACACGCATTGCAATAGAACTTTCCGTGCATGAATCGGACTCATCGGGCATCTACGAACTCACAAACTAAATTAGTTAATTAATAATTGAATTATTATATATATTTTATTTTTTTTCACCGCATTTAATGTTTTTTCATGTCATGCTCATATTCGCTTGCGAAGGAGGAACATCATCATCATGTTCAGGGTTCAGGTGGTCTTTGATATGTTGCATCCATCTTCTTCTTGGTCTACCTCTTGCTCATCTCCCTGGCATCATTCCCTCTATTATGCCCTTCTCTAGGCTTTCAGTGTAATGACTTATGATGTGGCAAAAATATTATAGTTTTCTCGAAAGAACCATGCTGTTTAGCCAGTATTATTTTACATTAATTTCTCTCAGGATGGTGATCTTTTTGGTCCAGTGGTATTCTGAGTTTTTTTCTGTAACACTTTGTTTAACCTTAAGCACGCTCAGGTGGAGTGCATTTGATAACAGTTTACACTGTATAAGATAGCCATGGTCGAGTGTACAAGCCCCACAGAAGCCCCATTGCTAGGTCTGTAAATAATAAAAGAAGCCAAATTTAAAATAAATTTGGTTAACAGATTATTTGAAATCTATAAATTGTACCGCATAAATAAATTCTCTGCAAACATCTGTATAGCATAAAAAACCATTTTCGGGTTTGCCTGTTGACGTCCACTTCAATCGCACGGGCCATCGGGGCATCCAGGACATTTAGGTTACAGCCATTAAGTTGTGCTTCTCTGACGACTGGGCCCGTCTGGCACTTGAGAACAGATGCATTTACCAATATGGCACTCTTAAACCCGACGGCATTAATGAGCGCCTGTCTCATGTATGACTTTAGTTGATCCATAGTTTCTGTTTGTTTCGTGTCACATGTTTGTGGTCATTTTTAAAATTTTTCTTGTCCGGTGTCATTTCGCCTCTTCCGTTCAATCCATATTACTCATACCAATGTGTCAGTCGATGTCATTACTGTTCACTTTCTGTTATATGTTTTATTTTTGTTTCAATTGTTTGTCTTGATAAAGGCCTTTTGGTTGAAACATCATTATGTGTGTTATTAAGTATTAGCAAAACTTTATTACTCTATTCCTGGATCTACTTATTTAATATCTTGCAAGTTATTCAATTTGACTTCCTTTTTTCTGCAAGTTTAGTGGGAACATGAACCGAATGTAAGTGAAATATAGAAATTTTCACAATTTGTCCACTTCTTCAAAACAGCGCAATACCATGAAAGTGAATTGGGTTTTATAGACTTTTATTTTATCACATTTTCAGTAAAATCATTATGGATTGTAATTTGGATGATGATTTCTTGAGAGGTAAGTTGTTTTCACACTAAAAAATACATTAGACCATGCTGGTTTCAATATTTTGAGGTCAAACATCAAATGTTTTGGAATGATTCAGTTGTAGACTAGATCTAGCTTTAGAGAACGATTTTTATGACAAATCTATACGGTTTATTCATTTTCCTCAGTGAAATTATGACAATTTGACCATAAATACTGTAGAATTAGTTATGTATCACACTGTTGCCACTTCATGAAATTTCCCAAAAAAGGTCAGATTTTGTGTGTGTTAAAATTTTTTTTGTTTTTTTTGGTCAAAAACGATTTACGACTTTTTCACATGTCTCATATCACAAACAAACAAAACTTACACCAATATATTTAGACTTCAATTCTTTATTTATATGTATAAATATTATTTAAATACCTCTAACAACAAATCATGTCATTGCAGGTTTTTTTTATCCATTCCTATTGAGATGTGGGTATATAGAAGAATAGTGAGAAAATCATGGAAAGAGAAGAAAACAAATAAAGAGGTGCTAAATACACTTAATATGAAGAAATAACTACTAAGAGAAATAAAGATCAGGCAAATAAAATACTTTGGACACATTAAAAGACATGGCACCTTATTGAAGACCTTACTTGAGGGTAAAGTCAAAGGGAAGTGAGCAAGAGGTAGGCAGAGATACAAGTGGGAGAATAACATCACACGATGGACAGGTTACAGTCTAGCAGAGTGCACCACCAAGACAAGAGACAGGAGTTGTTGGAGATGTGTTGCAGCCAACCTTCGTTGTGGAGATGGCACATAATGATGATGATGAACAAACAAAATTTATCTTGTTTTCAAAACAGTGATTATTATCAAAAACAGTGCCATTATTCAGGTACATTTGTATAGTACTTTGAAAGATTGCTTTTGGTTTAGGTATTGAATTAATCTGTTACCATACACTTTATTTACAGGTGGAGATTATCTCTAGTTTAGCCATGTTTGCTGTGGTAGCTCTCAGTATTGCATTTCCAGTATGTTTCATCATCATTCTGATTGGCTGCCTTGATTGCCTGTTCAGAAGAAAAAGCAAATCAGAGGTTTTTTGTAGTTGTTTATTTATTTTTCTTTCTTACTTTAAAATAATTTTTTTAGGCTTAAAATTTTTTTAACAAAAAAAAAAACCAAAGGAAAATTATTGTATCTGACATGATGATGATAGTGCTAGAACTCCATAGGAATACAGGTTTGTTACTCTTATTCTCTGTGCCAAATATGATGTCCTTCACATGCTCCATCCATGACTTTCTCATTTTAGTCTACTACCTTTCACTTTCTGAATTTCAGAATGCCATAGATGTTCTATGTCAACTGTGATTTGTAGACAGGCTCATGCTCTGCAAAGTGTGTGTATGTTGGAAGATGTAGCAGCTGGTTCGGAATGATGTTTAAGTGTGCCTGTGGATTGCCAAACCTCCTTCAGAGTGAAAATAACTCTCAATAGACAATGCAAATAGTTGTGCATTATTGTGATGGTCTGAGATGCAAGCATTGATCAGCGAGAATTCAATGGAAAAGGACATTATTATGTACACGAATGGTTCGGTTGTTAGATACATGTGTAGGTGTAATGACTCGATGAACATGATCAGAAAAATACACATGTGTTGCATTTGAGAACAGTGGCTTGAGGCAGTTGAGAGTTCAAAGTTGGAATGTCTCACATTCATTTTTATTCTGGTCATGTAAGTATTCAAGGTAATAAGAGAGCAGATGAGCTGGCTTGCACTGCAACTGTGTTTGGGGGTAGAAAAATTGATCAAGCGGACATTTCGAATTCCATACGAGAAACAACACATGCAAATCAAATCAAATGAGGGTAAGGATATCTTTTCTATGTCCAGAATATAGGAATTGGGCTTGAAATGCGGCACTGTCAGAAAGAAATGGTACTGTGTGTTAGAAGAATATTTGTCAATCAACAAAGAACTGGAATTGTTAGTCATCGTGTAATGGTGGATACACTCAAGTGGAGATTGGAGCACCTATGCACGTGTCCAGAGTGCAGTGATGATGATTCTATAACAAACTAATAACTATTTGTGTCAAATGGTGGAGTTTTAATTTCAGCTCCAGATTGGTGTTTCTCTGGCATTATGTGTTATAAGGGTTTTCCAATGATCTTACTATTCCCACATGAATGTTTTACTCAATATGACTGTATGGGCGCAGTGCCATGAGCTGGACAGTCTTCTACTTTGAAAGGGACACTATCATGACTTTCTTACAATATTGAGATATTCTGCAGATAAAATGGTTGATTCTCTCCCATCATTCCAGGCATGGATCTTCAACAGATTTTGGCATAAACAAGGTCGTGGGGTGCAGTAACCTATTCCACTCCCAACCTACTTAGACACCTCTTACAGCATGCATGTCAGGCTGTATTGTTACTATATTTTAGCTCCCCTTTTGGGTCCTGGTGATACATTGGTTGTCTGGCATGATATAACTTGGAAATGTTTTACTATTATCATATTTTTAAATTTTACATAAATGAGTACCAGATGAATTGCATAACACAGTATTTGCTTTATGAATAATTTTTATAATAAACAGATTGAGTATTCAATCTCACACTGAGTTGTAATTCTGTTTACAAATTTATGTTTCAGACTGTTAGAAGCAGAGATACTGCAGATGGTCGACATAGCACAGAATTTTCTGTTGATATATGCAATATTCCCAGTACATCAGACCAAGTCACTATAGAACCCTTGCCAGACATTTTATCCAAGATCTCAGTGGCTTTGCCTCAGCGCCCATATATAACATATGCAGAAAGAGGAAAATTAGAGGTCAATGTTCCTGAAGTCAGTAAGTCAATATTTAGTGTAGATGTAGCCAATTATTTTTAGTCCCCAAGTTAAACAAATTTATGCTGTATTTACTTGTACCAGACACAGAAATTTTGGTTTGCTAAATGTTAATTTGTCAGCTTGATGAGAGTGGTTAGTTAATCTACCTCATAAACATAATCTGTCAAACTTGTTCATGATTCAAAAACCAATTATTTATATAAATCATCACTAGTGATGTGACCAGATGTATCAGTGGGGCTAGAAATTCAAGAACAGTTGAGTAGCAATGTCTTGTGATGGATATATTTCAATTATTTTATATTCAAATGTTAATCATGTCATGCATTCAGTTGTGGCATAGATTAGGTATTATGTATGTTGATTATCATCTGTGCACACCATCAGAAGTTTTCCATATAGCAGCTGTTTTGGAAGATGATCTTTCCTGCTAACCATGTGCTGTGCCTTCATCATTTTGTGTATGTTTACAGATTTAGATTTCTTCAGTACTTCAATGTCTGGTATTTTATCCCACCAATGGATGTTAAGTATCTTACGAAGGCAGCTTAGGTAGAAATGGTTTAGTCCTCTAGTCGGGCATATACTATCCATGTTTCATAGGCATAAAGAAGTGATGATATTACTGCTGCCTGGTAAACTATGAGTTTGGTTGCCATTATTCCCCTTCTGTCCCACATATTATTGCATAGTCTTCTAAATGTGGAACTAGCTTTCTCTATTTTGTTGTTTACCTCAGTGTCGATGTTTACAACTTGGAATAGAGTGCTGTCCAAGTATGTGAAATTATTAACTGTTTGAAGCTTTTCATCTTTTATTTGTAATACAAGGATTGTAATGTGGATAATTTTGTGTGAGTTGATACATCACCTCTGTTTTCTTTGTGATGGTGAACCCAAAGTTCTCACAGGATTCTTCAAATTTCAAAAAAAAGTTTAGGATGCCCTGCATACAGTACACAGTCATCTACATATAAGAGTTCACTGACTATCGTGTCTTGCACCTGACACTTTCAAAGTATCAACAAGGCAGCACCTGTGCTTAACTCTGAATCAAAATAGTCACATCCATTGCATACAGTTTCTGAGTAATTTTCTTAGGTTAAGTCTGTTTGGTGATAAAATAGCAACCAAGACATTTAAAAGATGTTTTCTGTGTCTGTTACTGTCTCTTAGAACATGAGTTTTCAGAATTCTGAACAACCTTCTAGTCCTGACTCATATTCTCAGGAAACTTTTCAGCTAGTGGTGTTTTCCCCAGCTGAGATCCCTCTGAGAATTCTCTGAGCAGGCACAATTTTTACAATATTTGCTTGTCACAGTTGCTGATGCAGAATCTCCTGAAACAAATCACTGATTGGTTTATCCAGGCAATGTCAGGGACACTGCACTTTAAGAACTGACGCTCAGTAACTGGTGGATGCAAGACAGGAAACAGATGGCTACTCGGGTTGGCAGAGGGTGTTCAGATGTTGTCTAATTTGAAAAAATATATTGCACCAAGTACAACCCAGACATACTAAAAAAGCTTCTTGATTCATGATCTTTGATTAAGCAAATCAAAAAAGTTACAATCTATATGTTTCCAGGATGAACCATGTGGATCTTCCTCGGGTCTTGGTTAGTGGTATAATCATGGAATGCACGGAACAATCTTTATTTGCTTTATAAGTTATTAGTAGTTTTATTCCTTTCTCTCCAATAAACTGTCCTGAAAATGTGATTAATTTTAGATTTACATTGCATTAAGCAGTGTATTGTCCTGAAATTTGAATACTCTTTCCACAATATGTGCATTTTTTAATAATGAGAGCTTTTAATGTTAGGCATGTTTGTTTACAGGCCTTAAGAATTACTAGACTTGTCTTTAGATTTTATCACAGTAACTTTGATAAATAACTTTTGAGGGATGATTTTTTGTGTGTTCCAGATGTACAGAGGTCATTTCCAAGAGATCATTTGACATATTTGAATGAAATTGGCTCTGGTTGGTTTGGCAAGGTAAAATAAACATAAATATTTTTGTCATTTACCTTGTCATTTTAAAGAGTATATCAGTTTACGTTATTGTCATGTTATCATCATTTAAAATTATTAACTCCTGTTATATCAAGTTTATATTGTTTTAGTTTACATGCAGTAATACATGCCTGTCAAATGTTTTCATCATGTTCATTATATGTGGGTTTAGGTGTAGGATAATTCAAGTATTTAAAACTGATGTCATTGCACTCTGGGAACACCCATATGTGCTCCGTCTCTTTCAGCAGGTGGTGAAGAGTATGTATGCTTATCACTTCACCTATGGTGATTTATTCATCTGCTTATTTATCCCCTTCCCCTGCTCTTCCTTGCTTATCCCACATTTTTTTCCTTATTTCTTTAGTCTCTGTACCACTGATTCATTCAGTTTCATTATCAAATAAGAAATCCAGTATTACTTCAAGATCTTGCCTTTCATAACTGAAGCGCCCATTGCAAGTTTCTTTTTGTAATCAGCGTGTCAATTTGCTCATTTTCACATACTCCAGCATGACCTGGACAGTATATACATACAAGTTCCTTACAAAATCACACATCTATGCATGCCATCCATTCATAGTACAGCCATCGATTTGGACGATCTGAAGTATAGACTGCACAGATATGACTGCTCTGTTCATTGTGGATTCCGAGAGCAATTGTAAAGCTAACTTCCTTAGGATAATATTTTTATACTAAATATACTAAAACCATGTTTCTATATGATGCTTCTATAAGACAACTATTAAAAACAATTTCAGTTAGGCTTTGTTGAATTTATACACATAACGGCCAATTTCAGGTGGAAATTTGTATTGTAAGTGTTAAACAAAGAATAAACCTACTGTGCCTTTGCAATAAGGTACTTACACGGAACACAAGGTAGTTAGTTTTACCTACCTAGTTAGTTATTACAAACTAACAAACATGAAAAAATAAAGATCAAAACAGACTAAATCAACATTTCAACCATAAAGTCATTCTCAAGATAAATACAGAGAAAAGATGGTAAATATAAATTCTTCTTATGGTCCGTACGCTGTGGTTTGGTTACCATATCGTCTCACAGCCTTCTGTTTCATGTGCTGTCAGTAATTTCCTATGCCACATTTTCTGGTTGTCAGACATCTTCTCTCTTGGTTTCTTCTACTTCTCTTGTGCTTCAACTTGCTTGTTGTCATGATGTGTTCCATCTTTCTTCTTCTTATGATGTGTCCAACAAATGTGAACTGACTCTGATGCGGATGAGCAACAATGTTTTGGAAATAACTTCTTTCAAGATGTCTTCATTACATTTGTTATCTGTCCATGTTGTTATTAAAACTCTTTTATAAAACGACATGTCTACTACCTTTGTATAATTTTTTACTATTCTACTGATTGTCCAAGATTCACTTCCATAAATCAGAATTGGTTCTATATAACTTCTAAGAACTTTCTTTCCCACCGTAATTGACAAAGATATATTACATAAGATGTTCTTCATTGTATGAGATGTTGTCTTTTTGTGGGCAATTATACATTTGACTTCTTTAACACACTGCATTAAAATTACGCAATTCCCCCCCCCCCCCCCTCCCAAGCTGGATTATGTTTTGACAATTTGCATTATTTTTTTATGGGTGTTTGGAAAATACCTTAGCTTTATTGTTTTTAGAGTTTTATAGATAAGTATTTAAAATGTAAATAAAGGATTGGATACTGAATCTAATGATGTAAGTTTTGTTGATGTATGGATCATATTTGATATGTAAGAACCTGATGAGGATTTTAAAAAAAAAGATAAAAAATCAAAGAAAAAATATTGCTGACTCACTTCTGCTTGTCCGATGTGTGGCAACCCTGATATAATTCTTCTACTTATCTTCTTCTTATGGTCCATGCCATGTGGCATTGGTTGTCATGTCTTTCCATAGCCTTCTTTTTGTGTGCTGTCAATCTGATGTTCTCCCATGCCATAATGCTAGGTTGTCACGCAGCTTCGCTCTTGGTCTTCCCCATACAGCTCTTGCTCTTCAACTTGGTTGTTGTTACGTGTTCCATCTTTTCTCTTCTCATCTAACCCTAGCCCTAAGAATTCCTCATCATTAGAATCCATAAAAATTTCATGATAAATGACATCCCATTTCAACAGATTCCTTTCAATCGGAACAGGCAAATTTAAATTAGATCTACAACTCTGATCTCCTGCCTCTACTACGTTGTCGAAAAAAGAAGTTCAATGCAACTAAATATAAGTGGTGCCATAAATGGTCACGTGAACCATGCGCATCATATAGTTCCTCATTGGTGCATAGCACCAGGATCTGGAGTCGCTGACCAATGTATATGAAAAGACATCTGTTGGGATTACAGTCGTTGACTGTGATTTACAAAGTATATGGAAGATGTATCTTCCATTGGATATTAATATATCTAAATATTTGAATATATTGACTGCTTCAAATATATTGGAAATAGATGCATCTGCTTATTAGGTTGTGTTTTATTTCTTACTATGTAAATGTGCCTTTTAGTCTGCTATAGCCTTTCCATCTCACAATAACATACTGCAAGGCATAAATGGGTATAACGTGAAAATAAAGAAAGAAAGAAGAATTACACTTATGATTTGTCTCCCAATGTGTCATTTCCTTGTGGCATGACCTTAATAGTGATTTATATTTGCTTAATTTTCTGCTGTGAAACATCTGGATTATTTCAGTGAGAAAATAAGTGCTACTTTTTCCATCTTTATGAATAGAATCACTATTTTGATACATAGCTCTTTATTTGTTCTAAAAAATATAGCTTATATTGCAGCTGACACACCATATCTGGAGGTTTATACAATTTCTACCACCTGTAGCTGTTCATCTTATCTCAAAGTCAAGCTGCTTTTCAGTAATCTGGTTACTAGGTATCATACTATTTTCTGCCTTAGTTACCATCAGTATTTTTTTTTAATTTTGATTTTTGTGTGTAGGCCATTGAGTCTGAAGCTGTTCAAATTGTGGGTGGAAGTTATAAAAGTCATGTGGTGGTCAAAATGCTCAAGGATGATGCTTCTAAATTGGAGCAGAAGCAGTTCTTGGATGAAGTAAGCGCATTCAGGTAATTTTTTCTTTTTCAAATTGTTATTACACCATAAATATATTTTAGTTATTGGAAGTGGATTATAATCACTGTTTTTTAATATTATCAATATGAGAATATTATCAATAATTTAGACAAATCTATAGGTTTTTCAAATTTCTCATGTTCTTGAATACATGTTGGGAGAATTTGGTATTAAATGTGACACAAGTAGAACCAATTCTGAGGGGAAGAATGAGAAGTGAGTTTAATCAACAAGCAACATGTATCATCAGTTTGCATACACTTTGACATCTGCTAGAGGAAACCGAGAATCTATGGGTTTGCTCGGTGACCAATCTGGTGTTCTGTAAGATGCATAAAAAGTTATGAATAAAAAGCATCCGGAAAGTTATAAAAAAAAATAAATTCACCCTGAAAGTTGGGAGTAAGTGTATACTGAATTTTCATGTTGAAAATTATGAATAAATGCATCTTAAAAATTATGAGAAATTAATAAGAAAGTAGTAATTCATACATTTTATTGATTCCATGAATCAATGCATTGTAAGTACCAATAAATGTATGCTTAAAGTTATAAGCACATTCTTATTCACAAATATGAATAAAGAGAAGAAAATGCTCACTGACATACAATTCACTGTAAAAATTGCAAATAAATATATGATGAAAATTGTAAATCTTTGAATAAAAGATATGCTGACATGTTTCTTCAAGGTTAAATTCTGTAATTTAATAACAATTTTTGTACTACATGTTTACGTCTTCTACAAATGTCCCAGTCATGTATTTAATAGAGTAGATAAAGGTAACAACAAAAAGTGCTTGTTGTGGTCGAGATCAAGACAATAATTAGTAAGGCTTATATATAAAATTAAGGGAAACAATATTTAAATGTAAATAGCTAATGTATATTTTCTTTAGTTAAATAACTATTTAACATTTTCAGTATTTTGTTAATTGAAAATTTGTGCTCACTTTGTTATATAGACTTTTTCTGGCATGATTTGTTGTTTGAATGCACAATTCTGTTGATATTTATTTTAGATCTTTGGAACATGGAAATATAATGAGTATGCTAGGTCAATGCACAGAGGCGACACCATTTCTTGTAATCCTGGAATTTGCAGCTCATGTGAGTTATTATTTCCTTATTTATTTCATGTTTGGAAGCAGGGACTAAGATAAGTTGATGTATAGACAATAGTAACGTCTTTAATGACAGTGCCACATTTACCAGTTTAATCAACTGTGTGTTACTGGGGGCCAGGGGATGAACATAGAATATCAATACTGCTGCCTGCCATGCATGTTGTAGGAGACAACTAAGGAAGTTGTGCGTTAACCCCTCAGCTGCAGTGCGGGGAAATTTGAAGGGCTGTTAAATATTTTCCTCGAACCAATTTCCCCACTACATTCTCAAGTTCAAAACTTGAGTGTAGTCTTATTACTGTAAGCTCTAATTTATGAATTTACAAGCATAAGGCTTCTTTATATTATGGAGGTGACGTGAAAATCTTCATATAATAAAATTGTCTCACATAATAAAACATTATTTCAATCAAATAGACCGAATCATAATAACCCGTTTTATTCTGGATGCAAAGTCTGTCCTATCAACAATATGCTTGTCAGCATATTTATTTGTTGCATCACAAATTTGTATAATAGTATCATATGATACACATTCAAAGATTCTGAAAACTTTTGCATGATTAATGTTTTGAAAAAGTATACTTTTATTTACAAAAAACAAAAATGTTTACCTTACACTATATTGTGAATTTGAAACACGTGCATTGTATATAAGGACTATTTGAATTACCAAATTAGTACTAGTATCACAATGCAAATTAGCACTTTCTAAATCACTTTCTGAATCAGATAATGAATGCTAGAATTATCTGAGAAACTTTCTTCCAAATGTTTATAAATTTTCAAATTCATTGAGTGTACATTGTCACCATAGTATGGTCATGGGAAAATGGCTACACAAAGAAAGGCCTCTTGTGTCAACACATATAAAGTAATAATTATTCTTCCAAACGTGTGCAAATACGAAATTTCAATTGTTAGTTGACCTTTAGACAGCTTGAACTAGACAATCAGAGTATTTGAACACTTTGAGGTGCTTTCAGGGATAAATTACATGAATACTTGGTCCATCGCTCCTTAAGGAGATGTCTGCAAAATAGAGGTAGCTTTTCATTGTATCCCTAAGGATCCCTCTGCAGGGAATGGGTTAACTACCCAACCCCATTATTCCTCTTGAGATGAAGCCTGCCTGTACCATGCCTGTACTATCTATCTATCTATCTATCTATCTATCTATCTATCTATCTATGTTCCTTCAGCACCAAATATGGTGCATAGGGCATAAACTAGTGCTCTTCAGTTCGAACAATATGATGTTACTGTGTGTAACTCTTGGATGTTGTTGAGGACCATAGGCATACCCTCTTTGATGGTTGTTCATGCCTGCACTACTAGGAGAGAACCAACCCTTTTATCTGCAACATGCATTGAGATTGCAAGAAAGGAACAGCAAAGTCCTCTCCATAGTATAGGATTGTCCAGTTCATGGCATTGCAGCCAAATTTAGTAAAGCAGTCATCTGAGACTTGCAAAAACTGAAAAATCTCCATATTAAAAAAATGTCAGAAAAACTGTAATCTTGTGCTGAAAGTAAAACTATTGCCTGACATAGGGACAAAATCACTCTCTAAGGGTTCTATAATTATAATCATCATCAAACAGCTAAATAAACATGCGCTACTAATGGCCCATTATCAGCTGCTCTGACAAAGGGGCTAGTTAGTCTCACAATTCCAGCTCACTTAAAGAAGCTTGAGGGTAAATATGAAAAGAAGTCAGCAGTTTACATTACACCAGCCATGCTACTGAACATATAAGTGGGGTCTTCAGAATAGTTGTAAAGTAATGCCCCATGCAGGATATGTTAAAATTATTTACCAATAATGAGTAGATTAAATATGTGCAATGTTTTAAGTACTCGTAAAAATTGTAAAAATACAATTAATTATAGGTATCAAAAATAAAGATATCCATCATTGTAATATACAATGGTTGGAAGTTTTTATGATGGTTTTTAGTCTTGAATGTTAAAAATTAAATGAACTTCTCATGACCTATGTGCAGCATTAAAACCGTCACTATTACTATTATGTATAATTCTCTCATGCTGAAACATCTACATATTTTATTTTGTTCTGTTTTTGTGTGTGTTTAGGTTACAAAATGTAAGGGTTATTATGTTATTAATTCATTGCAAAATGGATATGAAGAGGCTGAGAACGTACATATAAAAAAGAATGTCTTTGTACTTTCTGCAGATTGTACGCAAATGTTTGACGTAGAAATGGCATTAACTTACAGACTAAGCTGAAAGTTTACAGAGCAGTGGTACTTCCAGTACTGTTATATGCTAATGAAACATGGGCTGTGTATAGACGTCATATGAAAAAACTCAATCATTTTCACACAACTTGTCTCAGAAAAGTTATGAACATCAGATGGCAAGACACGATTCCAGATACCACTGTCCTTGATAGAGCTGGTATCCCTAGCATTGACACGATCCTGATGCAGACACAGATTCATTGGGCAGGTCATTTGGTGCATATGCCAGACCATCGTCTGCCAAAGATATTGTTTCTCTATGGTGAGCTGGAGAAGGGTACAAGATCTCAAAGTGGCCAAAAGAAGTGCAACAAGGACTCGGTAAAGAACTCACTGAAAGCCTTTGAAATAGACCATGATACATGGGAAGAACTTGCACAAAATAGATCTACATGGCATTCTAAAATAAAAAAGAGTGCATCATCTTGTGAAAAGAGGAGAAATGCAGCAGCTCAACAGTGGAGAGCAGCTAGAAAGTCACGAATATACCAAGATCCGTCTACAGTCATCATTCCATGTCCGAACTGTCCAAGGACATTTACAGCTCGAATAGGGCTCATTAGCCATCTACGAACTCATAATCAATGACATAACTCTAATTGAACTTTCAAAAGTGGATGTAACAAATGGTCATCATCACTTGTAATGGACGAACAACAAAAAGAATGTCAGAAATGGGAGTGTCTAGAGGTGAGGGAAGGAAAGGTAGTCTTTTTGGAAAGACCCAAAGATCGCGTAATCAACACCTGACTGGGACTTTGAGCATACATACACTGGGATAGCTGCTGGTACAGAGAGCAGAGCACTTATGGGAGTTTCCCACGTTGGTGATGCTAGTTTCTAATCAAGAATCAAGGGTTATTATTGTTCTTTGGGAGAGTTTTTATAACTGTGATGTGTTTGTTTCAGGGCAGTCTCAAGAGTTATCTCCTACAGAACAGACAGGATATAGATGAAATGATAGCCAAAAATAGACTTGTCAATTTTGCATTGGATGCTGCTGCTGGACTGGCCTGCTTGCATAAACATGATTACATACATAAGTGGGTAGCCTCATTATACTTCTATTCATATTTCTTACTCCATCTCAATCAAGTGTTGTTAGTCTTGCAATTATTTCCTCATAGAGATGGAGATAAAAGTACAAATATCATGCTGAAGTCGGATGTGTCGGGCCGAAAGGCGCAGATATCGCAGCAATGCTGTAAACCATGACACAATGCATTCCTTTCTCTGGA
The DNA here is from genome assembly GCA_034231615.1 of Meghimatium bilineatum. Classification (NCBI taxonomy): domain Eukaryota; kingdom Metazoa; phylum Mollusca; class Gastropoda; order Stylommatophora; family Philomycidae; genus Meghimatium; species Meghimatium bilineatum. The sequence goes on from CM067321.1 coordinate 33,643,029, forward strand.
CTACATCCTGCTAATCTGCAGGAGTTTGAGAATGAACGCAGAAGAAGAAGAAAGTACAAATATGGTGCATGACTTCATGTGTATTGCATGAGTTGTTGTTTTGAATACATATTGTTTCCAGAGGAAGATTCAAAGGAAAAATTGACAATTGGGGACCACAAACTTATCTGAGAGGATACAAAAGATAATTTCCTGTAATAGTTTAGACTATATAATAAGTTGATTATAAAATAATCCCTTTAGCTAGTAACTAAGGACATTTTATAGCTTTCAGGATACAAAAGGAAATTTCCTGTAATAGTTTAGACTATATAATAAGATGATTATGAAATAATCCCTTTAACTAGTAACTAAGGACATCTTATAGCCTTATGTAACTGAGACAACACCTGGACTCATATAAAATTGTTTGTGAAGGTGGGTTTATGGATACATGTTTAGTTCCCTAATGGAGGCACTACAGTGTGCCAGTATCCCACAATTACCACATCCTGCCAGTAAACAGCACACACTTCTATCTCATAATTCTTCTGTCAGATTTGTTAACTCATCCACAGTGATGGTACATTTAGCATTCACTGTCACCTAGGAGTCTGCCACAAAATGACAATGGTGAAATGTCTGATAACATGCACCTCTTTGTCATCCATAGGGAATATTTAATAGAAGACAAAAGTAAGAAATTTAGGTAAGATGTGACTGATTGTTTTACAGGTGACAGGTTGTCAGCTTATTCTCTCAACTTTTCTTAGTCGCTTCCTACGACATGCCTGGAAAGAAGACAGTGATCTTATTCTTTGTACTTGAATTCGAAAAACAGACACCGGCTGACACACGGGAAAAGATAAATTATAAAATTTCTCATACACAGATTAAAAGTTCTTTGTAAGTCCTTTGGTAGGTCACTGAAACAAATTTAATCTGAGTGATCCATGGGCAAAAAAAAATTAAGAACTTCTGTGGGTCTGCCAAAGTGCAATGTTGTCCGTTCTGCTAACTCCGCAGAAGACGGATGTGTCGGGCCATTGACGCAAATAAAACGGTGACACAATGCATTTTCATTCTCTGGACTACATCCTTCTGGAAATCTAATAGGACCATGGTCCTGCTACAGGAGATATCCAGTGGGAGTTTGAGAATTAAACACTGAAGAAGTTCTGCTAACAGTTATACTCAACAGCTAAAGATTAGATGTAATGAGAGGGAAGTTGCTGTGTGATATGAAATTAGCTACTATCTAGTGGAGTAAAATTGATAAATATGAGAATAATTACACTAGAATTGATAGTTATATTAGTAAAATTATATCAGAAGGAGAATGACAAATATTTGCACCATCACTAGGAGTGACAAAATGATAAAAATGGTGTCTTGAGAATTACATCAGGAGGGACATAATAATAAGTATCAGGAAAATTGTTGTAACACTACCTTGCATAAATTGTTTAGAAAGAGAAAGTAAAGTGTTTTGGACATAACATAAGAATGGATACCAGTCAGTTGTCATTACTACAATATTAGAAAATGTGATAGATTACAAGATAGATAAATTATATAACATTACAGAAGTTGTACAAACATATGAACTCATAGCAGACAATGTGCCACTTGATTACCATATTTTTAAAACATTTGTATTAAAGGTAAAGGTTTGTCCCATGGTAGCAACCTGCCTGCCGTCGGGGATGAAGATAACTCGTCATGTACTAAGCCGCAGCAACTATTAGGTGGAGTGGTCAGTTCCCTTCTTTGCTGTCTTTACCTCCCTAACTCATGCGTCTGGTGCTCATTTACAGCTGAGTCAACTGGAGGAGTAGTCGTGTCAAGCGAGAAATCACAACCTGGATTTTGTGTGTGTTCGGACGTGGTTTCGAACCTGGCACGCTGTAACCTAGTGATAGAAAGCAAGCTCACTATCAACTTGGCTACCACGCTCCCCATTTGTAAAAACATTTGTATTACGTAGTTCCAATTAAGTAACTGTAAGTGACAAAGAATACACCATATTGATCATAAAACTCATTTTTTGAGGTATTTCTTCTTATTTCCAGTGATCTTGCAGCAAGGAACTGTCTGGTAACATCAGATTATACCCTCAAGATTGGAGACTATGGTATCTCTGATAACCTTTTCAAGGTAAACTTTATATAACTATTTATCATTCATTTCCTCTCTGCATTCCTAAGTTCATATTAAAATAGTGCTGTGATTAGTACATTGGTAGTGCTCTTCTCTGTATATTTTTTTTCTCTCTTGAAATATGAATAATATAAATAGGAAGTGTCGATGTGTTGTAGAAACAATCAGAAGGCAGTAGACAGGATTTGAACCAGAACAGTTCAGAAAGCACAACTTAAGTAGGGAGCGGTGTTGCGTAGTGGTTAGCACACTGGCTTCGCATATGAGTGATTCTGGGTTCATTCCCCAGTTGAGAGGAAAATGTTTTTCAGATTGTGTGGCTTCCAGGTTGATCCAGCCTTAGTAAATGCTAGGGATTAACTTTACTTTACTATACGTAGGTGCCATCTGAACAGAGCTGGTTCAAATCCCATCCACTGCCTTCTGATTTGTTCTTAGTATAGGTCTTTTACAATGTCAGAGGAAGACCACGGAAAAGATGGAGGGACATCCTTAACAGACACAGTCATAGCACAACCGAGGCCACATTTGCGGCTTTAGAACGCAAGCTCGAGCTCCAATCACTCCTATGCTTAACGGCAAGAGTGGATAACAAACCACCTTGGGAAAGACAATAAGTAGGTCTTTTGGTCAAAATGATTTTGTGTGTTATTTTCCTGTGTGCTTTTAGTGATTAATAAAACTTCATTATCTTGTGTTTTCACTTAGCTGATCAGGTTTTACTGCAATCCCACTTGTAAATATAATGTTTAAGCTTTTACTTTTTGAGAGAACCACACTTAACAGCTTATATTGTTGCTGATCCAGCGGTCCATGGGTTTTGACCCAATGCCATTGTGTGATATATATGTGTTCGTGAGCTGTTGTTTTGTTCAATATAATGTGTTCCATTTATAATGCCTTAACAGCTTATATCAAATTAATTCTTTTTTTTCATAACCAATGCCTGATACATTTGTTGGTAACTGCTCAGATCTCCTAAAGTGGACCATGTATTTGTCGCTAAAACAAAATTTAACCACACTATGATTTGAAATAAGACAAGTTATTTCGTTTCTTTAACTTCCTCTGTGTTTTGTGAGCACAGTATGGTATGAAAAAGTTGGCCCTTATCTCATACAAAAAATGAGACAAATTCATACTACCTCAGGGATGTATCCTCATTCCATTTTAATTTTTTTTAAAATATTATGATGATGTGTTAAACTTATAATGTTAGTGTTTTATTACCGAAAAAGAATTAACTTTTTATATAACAATTTCTTTTCAGAATGAGTACTACAATACAGGATCTGAGTTGCTTCCAATAAGATGGATGGCACCAGAGACACTTAACAAAATAGATGGTGTATGGACCACACGGTCACATGACAAGAGTTCTGACATATGGTGAGTAATTTATTAAAAGGCTTGCTATTATGTAACAAAGTCTCCATCGAGACCAGCACCGTGCAGAGGTGATGGGGCTTAGTTCAGCCATCAGGGGCTGGAAACTAAGACTGGTCGGGCAGTCCCACTCGAGCAGGACCATAGTCCTGCCCTAGTAAGCAGAGTGCTGAAGACGGAGGCATCCAGCCAAAAGGCGCACAGATAATCAGGATGCCACGCACAAAACACAATGGAAACATGTCTACATCTATAAATAGTTATGGTGCCTGCCCTGTGGCGGACGTTCAGGCAGGGACGGTGCCGGGCCCTATACCTCGAAAGGGCCCAACATCAGTTACTGGAAGTCCTTCTCAATTGCCCCGAGGAGCCAGGAGGCAAGGGAATAGAGCTACTGGCCAAACAAACAAACGACCAATAAAAATAATGCACTGGAATGCTGAGGGTGTCAACAGTAAAAGAGATGGATACAGCAAAAAATTGGAACTTGAAAATGTCCTCAGTGAAGAACAAGTTAACATATGCTGTATCCAAGAAACACACCTCAGCAGCGACATAGCCTTCAAAATCAGAGGCTACCAGTGCTACCGATCTGACCGAAAGGACAGGCGAAAGGGTGGAATTCTGACACTTGTTAAAAACAATATCAGCGCATGTCAGCTTGAAGTATATATGGAAGGGGCAGAATACCAGATGCTCCACCTAAAAACAGACAGTGCAGAATTCCATCTCCTGAACTACTACTGCCCAAATGATAAACCATTGGCACTAGACACAATTCCAGACAAAGAGAGACTTATGGTGTGTGGTGACTTCAACAGCCACTCTCAGAGCTGGGGCTACGATCATATCGACAAGAGAGGTGAGGAACTTGAGAGCTGGCAGGATGAAAATAATCTCATCCTTATTAACCAGCTAGCAGACTCGCCAACCTTCTACTCGAGAGCATGGCCCACCACCTCTACACCAGACCTAGCATTCCACTCACCAGGCTTGGAATGGAACATCACACGTGTTGTTGGAAAGCAGCTTGGAGGTAGTGACCACAGACCAGTATTTCTGGAAATCCACAATGAATTTACCACGGACAGCAGCACGCTCACTAGGTGGAACTATAAAAGGGCAGACTGGAAAATGTACCAGCATTTAACCAGTGTTCTAGCTAAGGACATGAACTTGGACAAAGACATCAATAGAGCAGTGAGTGAATTTAATAGATGTATACTACATGCTGCTAGTAAAACCATACCCAGGGGGGCACGCAAAAACTACAAACCCTACTGGAATGATGAACTGGAAAAGCTGCAAAATGAGATGGAAACATCTAGACAGCAGGCTGAGAACAGACCTAGCCAAGAACATCACAACAAATATCAGCAAACAAAGGCTAAATTTCAAAGAGCCAAGTTACAAGCCAGACGGAGCAGCTGGAAAGAAAAAAACAGAGTCGCTGAACCTAGAAAGAGATACTAGGAAATTATGGAAACTTGTAAAACAACTAAATGATGAAGGTACAGGGAGAAATACCAGGATCACACTTTATAAAGATAGAAACATTTTAACAGGTAAACATGCAGCTGATTACTTTGCAGATTCCTTTGCAGAAGACAATAATGTCAAAGTCAGCCCAGACAAACAACAGGAGGTTCGAGAGAACCAGCAAAACATTGGACAAGGTGAACCTATACCTGAAGTCATGGAGGCACCAATCACAATGAGAGAACTGGAGCATGCAATATCCAAATTGAAAATGAAAAAGTCCCCTGGAGCTGATGGAGTGTCCAATGAAATGATTAGAAACCTGGGAAGTGCAGCAAGAGCAAAGCTACTGCAGATTTTTAACACAAGCTGGTCCACAGGTAATATACCACAGGCATGGAGAGAAGCAATAATGATACCACTCCTCAAATCAGGAAAAGATGGCAACACAGTCTCCAACTACAGGCCCATCAGCCTCACAAGCTGTCTATGTAAAACAATGGAACGCATTATCAATCTTAGGATGCAGTGGTACCTTGAAAGTGAAAACCTTCTGGTATCACAGCAAGCAGGTTTCAGACAGTGCTACTCTACTGAAGATCAGGCAACTTACCTCTCCCAAGAGATTGAGGATGCCTTCCAAGAAAAGAAACTGGTACTAGCAGCATGGATAGACCTCAGGAAAGCATTTGATAAGGTCTGGAAAGAAGGGCTCCTAAAGAAATTGCGAAATTGCAGGGTTAGCTCAAGAATGTACAAATGGGTAAAAGCATACCTGCATAATAGAAGAGCCAGGATACAATTAGATGGTCGCAAGAGCAAGAAAGTTCTACTGCATCATGGAGTCCCCCAGGGAGGAGTCCTGTCACCCACACTTTTCTTGGTTTACATCAATGACCTAGTTGCTGAACTACCACACGGGATCAAAGTGGCAATGTATGCTGACAACCTGGTGATCTGGTGCACGGAAGAACATGCAACAGTGGCCACTAAACAAATACAAAGAGCTATCGATGCCCTAACCTTATGGGCTAATAGATGGTGCGTCAGCATTAACACAGATAAGTGCAGCACTACACTCTTTACCCTCTCACCAAAACAAAAAGCAGGTCATATCAAGATAGATGGAGAGCTCTTGAAAGAAGACAAACAACCCACATACCTCGGAGTTACTTTTGATGATAAGCTGACATGGAAGCAGCACATAAACAAAGCAACAACAAAAGCCAGGAGGAAGCTAGCTATCCTGAGAAAACTAAGTGGAACCACATGGGGAGCCAGTGGAAATATACTCAGTAAAGTTTACCAGCAAGGCATAAGACCACACCTGGAATATGGTACAGCTGCGTGGTGTCCTGCATCAAACACCACATTACAAGATCTAGATAAAGTGCAAAACCAGGCACTTAGAATAATGTTGGGAGCAATGAAATCAACACCCATAGCAGAGATGCAGAACATGGGAAGAATGCAAACACTTGGCGAACGCAGAGACACAAAAGTACTAATTCAAGCAGAAAAGTTTCAGTGTATGCCAAGTCATCCAATGAAGGAAAGATTCCAAAATTTAGCAATGGGACGACTGAAAAGGAGCAGCTTTATCCATCAAGCTAAACGGCTCCGTAGACAACTTACAGACCTACCTGAAGTTGACAGCCCCTTAAGGTCTGTACCAGAGCAAACCCCGTGGAGTGAAAGCCATGGAATGCCAATATACATTCAGACCCATGTGAAAGGAATACTAAGCGAGGACGAACAGAACAGTGTGCAGCGAATGATAGTCACCCTCAGTTTCCTGGATTAGGAATATCCACAAGATATATGGGTCAGAGTGTACACAGATGGGTCAGCACAGAATGCTGTGAGGAATGGAGGTGCAGGTGTATATATAGAATATCCACACAAGCCTAGAGATACAATCAGAACACCGACAGGAAAATTCTGCAATAATTATGATGCAGAAATCCAGGCAATTAGTGTGGCAGCTAAAAAACTGCTGAACTCCAACTCTGGCCTACAGCCTGTGGTATTCCTGACAGATGCAAGGTCAGTGCTTCAAGCTCTCCAGTCTGGAAAACTAACAGACTTAAAAAAACTACTTAGCGAATTGTCTTACCAGTATAGGGTAACCATGCAGTGGATACCCTCTCACTGTGGAATACCAGGAAATGAAAAAGCAGACCAACTGGCTAAGGAAGGTGCTGCCGAAGACCAACCAGATATACCAATCACCTACCATCAGAAAAAACAGATGATAAAGTCAATAAGAAAGCCACAAACACCAACACAAGATGACTATCACAATATGAACAGATCAGAACAAGTTATAATTCTACGTCTCAGAACAGGACACAACCGACTCCGCAGTCACATGTATACAAAGTTCAAGATTGGCAACACAGCCATGTGTACATGTGGACAGGCAGCACAGAGTGCCAAACATATACTTCAAGATTGTTCTGAGCATGAAACGCTGAGGCAGACATATTGGCCAGAGGAAACAACACTGGAATCAAAGCTCTATGGGACACTGTATGAACTACAAAAGACAGTGAGTTTTATTAAGGAGACAGAATTACAGATATAGACATGTTTCAAGTGAACGAAAGAAGAAGAAGAAAATGTAACAAAGTAGTTATGACTACAGGTTATCATCAGCACAACGGACAAGTCCATAGGTGTTCCAATCCCCATCACAATAAATCCATGAGAGTGTGGCAGCTGACAGTTCCAATTAAATTCTGATTTATCAGCCTCAACATATATCTATTGTGTTTTTTATTTATTGACTGTTTCGATCTTTACATCAATCACATGCAGTCTTGAAAGCGACCATGATTCACACTTTTGAAAATCTACTGCAAGGGCGAGGTCCCTTAGTACATCAACTATGTCAGATTGATCCATTTGATGATATGATACTTCCATGATAAGTGAAATCTTACACCTGTTTAAGTTGTTGGTCATCGATGCAAATAGTGGTGTTTCTCTCTGTTTTTGCAATTGACATTACATGGTTTTTTTTCTGTGTTTATTATCTTGTTAAAATCTTTTTTTTTATGTTGATGGCAGCATTGATGATATTAATTAAATGATAATGGGGTTCACCAGAAATATTCACATGGAACCCTATTATAAGCATCCTCAAGATCAATTACAGCAGAAAATGTCTCCAGACCAGCCTAGAACCTTACAAAAACATCAAATGTAATCACAGCATCATTACTCCATGTTTCTTTATTATGCATGTAGCCACCAAGTTTAGATGGATATTCTTGATGACTCCAAATCTCAAACAAGCCTATATATCACAATTATTTCAAGGAACTTGCCAATTGTATTCAAAAGCGTTCATAAGCTATATCAAGTGTGATTTAGAAGATCATTTGTGTTTCAGAAACCTAATGGGAAACACATAGAAGATTTTGTTTCAGATTATTAACAAAGAAATTATTGAAATATTTTTCCTAGAACTGGTGCCAACAAATAAAAATTACAGTTCACCTAGTGTCTAACCATAAGTGTGAATCACAATAATAAGTGGTAGTTCACTGCCTTCAAAGGATCTGTGCAGTATCAAGTATTCAAAGGATCATCATGCAACATTTTTGGGCACATTTCGAGCGCATATACTGAATATTTTGTTACTATTTCCTTATTATATTGGATAACCTGGCACAACATTTTCAGGGGCACAGCTGATGGAAAGGGTGCTGCAGCTGTAAATTTCATTGTTTTCATATAGTCAGCATCAAAAGCTGTGCGTTTCATAGTTTTCATGTAGTCCTCACCAAATGCCTTGGGTTTAATCATTTACTTTCCATGCTCGCAGCAATTCACCCTCTACCTCATTACAAACAGTGTAAAATATATGCCTTTTTCTTGCTACTTGGTTTCAATATTTTTAATAGTTAATGTTTTTTATGCGCTTCAGTGTGTTTCTGAGTTATCTATCATGAATGTTGTTATGAGGTGACTGAGGTTTTTGGGGCAGTGGTTGGCTGTCATTGGAAACCGTGTTGAAATTGGATGTGTAAGACAGAAAAGCGCAGCTAAGCTGCAAACCATGACACAACACACTCTGTTCTCCAGACTACATCCTGCTAACCTGCAAGAGTTTGAGAACGAACGCAGTAGAATATATTTATATTGATTGTTAGTAGTAGTTGCTTGATCACTGTGGTAGACAAAGTTTTCAGTTGAATTTATTTAAATAGGTCATTTGGTATTCTTGTGTGGGAGATATCTACTTTTGGTGAACGTCCTTATGACATGCTGACAGATGATGCAGTGTTGCAGGGAGTGGTGCTGGACAGACTTGTGTTGCCATCAGATGTTGACATAAAGTTACCTCATAAGGACAGAATGTAAGTTGTTGTAATACATAAAGAATTAGCTTAAATAATTGAGAATCCTAAAATTACATAACAATTGTCCTTTCAATTCATCTTGTTACAATTTGGTAGTTGATATATACATTTTCAGTTATATTTTTTATTATAATTTTTTCTTTTTTATTAATGGATTGTTATTGTTTTACTGTCTTACACTGAAACGTTAATATGTATTGTTCTTATTATCATTATTTTTATGGTTTTATCATTATTAATGAAAAATATATTGTGTAATATGATATTTTCATTAGAGGTGAGGAAGAGAGTTCTGCAGTGATATATAACTCCTATACTAATATATGGATGTTAGTCTTGGACAATAAACAAACAGGAAAGTGGGAAATTAGAGGCAATAGAGATGTGATTCTACAGAAGAATTCTGAGAATATCATTGACTGCCAGTAAAAATAATGTGGGGATGTTGAAAGAGTCAAAATACAAGATGAACTTTAACCCTTTCACCACTATGTGATTTCCCTATTGTCAATCCCTCATCACTAAGACAACGGGCAGAATACATATGTAAATTTTTTGTGAAACTGTCAAACACAACATAATGAAGAGAAATTTTTTTACCTTGGGAGTGCAGTATTGAGATGAAAATATTGAGATATATTCTCAAATCTCCTTTTTCCCAAACAGGTTGATATGCTCAATGTTGAACCTGTCATCTGTACTCCACTACATGCCATACTCAAGCAGAGTACACAGGCCAATCATAATATAAATATTAAAATTTTTTTTTTATTTCCATGGGAGTTACAGATATCCAGCATGTGTCTTCTTTCCTTGTTTGTTCGTTGCATTATGTTACATACAAATTTGTCAGATCAGCTGCACATTGATAAACTCCTCATTGACAATGATGCTAAAGTATTCGTAACGTGTGGCAATCTCATCAAGATTATGTACAGGCCCAATGTTTTCTACAAAATTCTCAACTTCTACTTTAAAAAATATCACTCCTGCCAAATTCACAATGTCACAATTAATACCAAGAATTTCCTTCTCGTTTCTTTCGTTAAAAAAATTGTGTCCAAAATCCACAAATTTTGAAAAATTCATAAAAAATCAGTCTAACACAGCATAGTATTTCCATGATATAAATACTCAGAGAAAGCATGAACTTTGAACCTACACAAAGTTCACGGCCAGGCATTAACACAGTGTAAAATAAAAATGTAATATCGATCGCAATGAAACAAGTAAAAAAAAGTGCCCACCGGCGGCTAGTTGTCTGCCAGGAGAAGCAACGCATGGAGACTGTAAGGAAGATCTGGTTAATCAATAATATAAGAAATAGACAGTTTTCATTTTATGAGACAAGGAGGTTTGTAGAACATAGTCACAACAGGCAAGATTGAAGGCAACAGAGACAGAGCATAACAACATGAAAATATTACACGGTTTAACAACCTGACACAGCAGGGAAGCAATAACGATTCTGATACATATTATTGGAGATAGAGAGCTGTTGAGAGCCATGATCACCTATTAATGATGACACCTGATGATAATGATTATTATTAGTAGTAGTTTTGTGTAGCACATGAGTATGTGCTATTTATATAATATTTATTTTCAAATTTGTGTTACTACAGCTCATGGGGTGCAAAGGGAACGCATTGCTCTAGGCAGACCCAGGGTTAGCAGATAACCAAGATCCCCAATGTACCTCCACGCGGTGCACCCTGGAAACAGAAATACAGCAGCTCGAGCTGATTCTGGCCAAGTCATTTGGGGATCGTGTCTGAGAATGTGGAGGTAGCAGATGGAAAGAGATTTGACTGCACAAGAGACAGACAATGTCTCCGACACCACCAGCATCACCACATATAGCGACACTATCGACATACAGTGAAGCTAGTCAGTCCAGTCCGAACATTGGAGGGGCAGCCAATGTAAGATGCACGTAAAGGTGGATGCATGGCGAGAGACAAATAGATTTCATGCCGAGTACAATGAAACAATGAAAGGGCAGAACAGCGCTGGAGGGCGGCGCGAACTGCAAATAGAAAGTGAAAGGTCCCTAGGAAGGGGGAACTACAGGCTCCGTCAGCTCAAGACGAGCTTCTAGTTACCTGTGTTTCTTACAGGCAGAGACCCAGACCCATTCATTGGCGTTTGGTAAAGCAGGAAGACCTAATCCAACTCTAATGTCGAGCCTTCCTAAACCGGAAATATGCTCGCGAGGAGAAAGGGTTCTGTACTCGATGGGCTTAGGCAAGAAAGGGACAACGATGGTAGTCCTGGCCCAACTCTACTGTCAAGGTTTCCTATACCGGAAGTAAATTGCAGAGAGAAAGGGTTCCGTACCCGATGGGCTCAGGCACAAAAGGGACAACGATTTAGCCCTGGCCCAACTCTACTGTCAGGTTTTCCTACACTGGAAATACACTTGAAGAGAGAAAGGGTTCAGTACCTGATGGGCTCAGGCACTATTGGGACAGGGACGCTCAGCTCGAGAACGCCTTGCTCTCAAACGCGTGGTGTGAGACTAAACTTGCACAAGGGGTACACGATGTCGGTGAATGACACCTCGGCTAAGAGGGTGAAAGAGCCAGGGTCCAACTCCTCTGTTGAGTTCTTCCCCTTAAGGAACCAGGCTCACGGATGAGAAACGGTTCAGTACCCAATGGGCACAGGCACAGCACATCCAATTACACGAGGCAGGTTCATAGACAGTGGAACACCTTGTGCGAGTCATACGAGAGCAAAAATCGTCTGGGTGAAGAGTCGCCACTACGCGTGCCTGGAGACAGATATAGAGGCTGTCACAGGCTAAGGGTAGCCCACCCGAATTGTCAAGGCATGCCAAAATCGGATGTGCTAGACCTACAAGTTGCATAACGGTGGCACAACGTAATTACGCTCCCGGCGGAAATCGCACGGATATCCGTGATGGTTACAATGGAGCGAACGCAAAACAAACAAACAAACAACTACAGCTCATATGCCTGATTATCAGATCTTATGTGATTTTTTTGTTGTTGCAATTTTATATATATAAAGAAATATATATACACTAACAATTCATAGAGCTTTGTAAGGAAATGTAATTAAATACTTTTTAAAATTAATTAATGAAATCCTTGGATATATGCACATCCTGGAAGCTGCTTTGACTGGATTTTCGATTTATCTATGTGCTTGAATATGCTCTCAGCATTTTTCCAACATAAACTTGATCTCTACCAGAAATTTTAAAGCATATAGACAGTGTATGGGCGGGCTTTTCACAAGCCCATTGGAGATATCAGGTAAGCATAAGAGCGATTAGTGAGCCCCTTTGATTATGTAATATAAAAGGCAAACATTTAAAATCCGATCTAAAGATTTATAAATACCTGGTAGAAAGTAACTTCTTGAATGCATAATCCAATCTTGCAACCAAATGTGTAGGGCCCTTTGGCAGTTGTTAACAAATATTAATATTTTTTACTGTAGTATCTTTATCATCCAGGTTTCTGAGCTATACGGCAATACAGTATTAAAGATGAGTTTGGTATAAAATTGTATATACAAGTAAATTTAAGTAGGAAGCCAGAGGACAATTTAAAAATTCTTGAGACTAACGGGAATTGAACCAGTCCGTTCAACGGCACCAAATCGCCTAGCAACTATTGCACATGCGTTCTTCCGTACTTGACTAACCGCATCTCCAAAAAAAGATGCGATTTCATCAAGCCATTCAAACCGTGCACTCATTGTTTGTTGGCTTCCTACTTAAATTTACTTGTATAAACAATTATTTGAAGCCCAATTGTATTGTCTATATATGTTATCCATGTTTACAAGAAGACCTATCGGCCCTTGTATAACTAATAAGGATATTATGTTATATGTTTGTTGTTAAAGAGGATATTTTAATACCTGTACGGGATGTTTGTTGTTGTAATAGTCCTTGTCTTGATTGGTCCGTTTGGGTGACTTTGAGTGTACAGTTTGAATGGCTTGATAAAATCGCATCTTTTTTTGGAGATGCTGTCAGTCAAGTACGGAAGAACTTTTGTGCAATAGTTGCTAGGCGATTTGGTGCTGTTGAACGGACTGGTTCAATTCCCATTAGTCTCAAGAATGTGTAAAATTGTACATGCTTTGCTTACCACAATTTTTGGCAGCACAAATGCTATTATGGTCATAATATTTCAAAGTGTTATAATTTTTCTGTTCTGGCCATAGCACTACCTAGATTTGTAAAGCATCTATTTTTATGAGACTTATGTAGATGATTATCATTTAAATACATTGACTTTGGCAATGCTGATATTTAATCCTAGTTGTGCTGAGTTTTTATTTAAGGAATGTTGTTCTTATTGCATACACATTTTGGCTGTGGGAGCAGAAGTGTTATTCCATCATCATCAGGTGACCAGATATTCTCACAGAGTTCCATTGAATGCCTTTTCTATTCTTTGTGTTTACTTTCACTATCCAGTCAATCACCAAAATATATTTAGAATTTACATTTCTTTAAAATATAAACAATTGTATTAGTATTTAGAATTTTTAGATTGTAATTTTAAATATAATTTTATATGAATCTGCCAATATTTCTCCAAGTATTTCTTAATACTTGCATAGGAAACAGGTAATAAAATCTTACTAAATGATGACTAACACACTATCACTGTCGAATGCTCACGTGAAATAATACACACAGCAATACACAGAATATAATCATGCAAATAACTATACACAGGACATGTTTTTTGACTAAAAGGCCTTTGTCAATATAAGCACATAATATCAAAATAGGACGAGTACAAATAACAACGACACACAAACATGTCAGAGCGAAATGTGCATGCGAGATGTTGCAAGGATAGGAACAGGAAGTACATAAAAACATAAATATATGTGGAAATTAAACGAACAAAGAGATGATGTAAATGATAAAACAAAATGTATAAAGACAAAGACCACACCAACCGAGAATTAGACAAAAGAAGAAATACAAGAATTTCTTGTATACTCATTTAAGATGTATTAAATGCTATTTAAATAAGACTGTCCTTTTTCTCTCATCAGGTGGGCAATCATGGTCCAATGCTGGCAGGATTCACATGACAGATTAGACGTGGAGCAGGTCTTGAACAGTTTGGAGCAGCTGAGTAGAATTAGGGATAACACCATTGATGTTATGTCAGACTTTGACCAGAAGTGGAACCAATTAAAAAAAAATCAAGCCAGATCATCTAGTAATACCACTGATTTAGGAAGCAGAATAGCTCTGGCTGGCAGCTTTGCCACAGATAACTCTTCTTCTTCTTCATCAGCAGAGAAACCTTCATTCCTTGATGGAGATGAAGCACCAAATGGAACCAGAAGTGATGATCTTGTTATAGATATTGGTGCTGATGGCACATACACTTCTGAAAGGCATTATGCTTATTCTGTACCAGTAGCTTCAATACAACCTACTGATAAAAATATTGATCAAAGAGTTAAAGTCATGGTGCATCAGGAAGACTTCATAGCTAGTCCTCTGGACCAAGTCATTGTAGAGAATGAATTGACAAGGACATCAGCATCGCCAAGTCATATTGTGCCATTAAAATCATCCAATCAATCACTAGTGGCAACAAGCACACCTGCTCTTCAAGGACAGAGTTCTGCACCTTATTTCCACTCACCAGATCCATCTCTGAGTAGTGAATACCTGGTGACAGTTAATGAATTTATTGCCTCCGATAATCAGGAAAGAACCAGTATAGATTTCACTTCAAATATAGATGGAAAGAATTCCTCAAAATTGTTAGATGAAGCATCACATAAACCAATCATAAACAATAATATTTCAATGTTTGATTCAGCTCTACTGACAGAGGATGAGGATTTTAGTGAGTTTGTACGCACTTCACCCACTGCCCCATCTTTAGACTTCACTGACTTTGCTTCTGCTGATACTAATTCCTCTGTTAAAGTTCAACAATTAGAGATGATTAATGTTAATTCAACAACTGATGTCAATGTTTCAAACACCAATTTTTCTGAGTTTGCTGTTTCTGTTGATAGAAAGAGCAATTCTGATGATGATATGAGCACATTTTCTGATTTTGTAGCTTCAGCACCACTCACTGAAGTCAACACTACAAAGAGTATTGTGGCGGAATTGGAAACTGAGGCATCCAATGACACAAATGCTGGTTTGAATAAGAATTTAGCCAGTGATGACATTACCTCTAAGTTGGGCAGTGACTTGTTGGCTTCAAACATACCTTCTGATATACCAGATTTAAATTTGCACAATAAAAATGAAAACATTTCTACTACAACACCTAACGTTGACTTACATAAAGAATCAGTGTCAGACTTAAATAGTGAGAGGGAAACTAACTCAGCTTCAGTTTTTACAGAAAGCATTTCACATAAATTAGAACCAGATCAAAATCAAAATATCTTTTCCTCTGAGCAAATTTCATTTGAAATGCCAAGTCTGATCTCTGGTGCATCATTTTTTTCGGACAATCTTCATTTAGAAGGAGTCTCTGAAACATTCTCCAATCAGTCAGAGCAAGTGGAAGAATTTACAGATGTGCAGGATCCATCTGAATGTGAGACTAATGAAGAGCCATTTAATGCTCAAGTATCTGAAGGTTTTAAAGAGAATAACTCTGATGTAATCCATACTCTTGATAACAACAACACAGATTTAAGCTCCTTTGACTTCCTGGATATGAGCCTAATATCTGGCTTGGAGCACCCCATCAATCAAGCAGTTCTTGACCATAATGACAAAATTGAAAATGATCAAACACAGGTAGGTAATTTTATGATACAGATTGACATACATACTTTATTCAATGTACAGTTATATGTATCAGTCCCATGCTGTCAGTCAGACATTGACAAAATAGAAAGGCTACACAATACATCTTCATTCTCTGAACTACTTCCTGCTGGAATTCTAGCAGGATCATTTATCTACTACAAAGCCTGACCAACCCACCCACATCCAAGTAAAATGACTGTCTGCCCTAGCAAGATATAAGGTAACTGCGTGAAACGTAACAACAAATGTACTTACGTAAAACACAGGTTTTTATAATAGTTTCATTCAGACACAACGGACTATCACTAAAACTAGTGGATAATGATGTGCACACAAGAAAACATACAAATTACAATACAAAAAACATATTAAACATTTCAACCAAAATATCTTTATCAAGATATGCACAAAACATCACAAGACCACGAATGGAAAGTATCACAACACACAAACGTATCCAACAGAAATATGGAAATGAGATCTAGTAGCAGAAGCAAAGGCAGTTGCACCCCAACATGCACTGAAGTTCTCGCAGAACCAGAATTGCCAAGACCAAAGAAGATAGTTATATTCACAGATTGCAGATCCCTACTGGAATCAATCCAGAGCACCAGAAATGAAAGCTTTCTGCACAACATCAAACAAAAGCTCTGACTTCAACAAATCCTCAGCTATTACCCTTCAATGTGTGGTACCATAACAGTGTGGAATTATGGGAAATGAGCAAGCGGATGCTCTGTCAAGAACAGGTAATGAAATGGAACAACACAGATTTCCACTGTCCTACAGAGAAGCAAAATCCATAACACATACACATCAAAGTAGAAGAAACATGTGGAAGACATACATGATGCAATGCATCACCTCCAAAGATATCAATAGACCACACTATTCCACGTTAGAACAGGACACTGCAGACTGTTGGGTCACCGTTATCTACTGATAATCTCATACACAGATGAATGTCCATGTGGATATGGAACCTAAACTCCTAAACACATACTTCAGGACTGTCCAATATACAAAGAGCAGAGACAGCAGATCTAACCAGAGGATACAGATTGGAGGCAAAAGCTATGTGGCGGCCATTTTGACCTGGAGAAGACAGCAGACTTTACCCTGATGACTGGCCTTACAATATAACATGACTGCAGACGTTGAGCACAGAAGATACATTTTAAAACATAATATTGTGCATCTGGATCTCAGGAAGTAGCAAAATGTTGCACATTAGATTTCAATTGAATATTGGTGTTCACTGCCTGTGTGTTCCTGGGGTGTCCTAAAGGAAAGAAAAGAATAGTAAAATTGTGCTCTGCCATGAAGGTCATAAGAGGTGACTAAGAAGTTTTGTAGTAGACTTGGCTGTTCCATCCCATATTTCAAAGTGATTGAAAACTGATGCTGAAGTCTGATGTAGCAATCCAAAAAGCAGAGATATCGCAGCCACATTGTAAACCATGCCATATGTATTCTGTTCTCTGGACTGCTTCCTGCTAACCAATTGATAATAAGTGGATGCTGTAAAACTGTATAACAATAGTACTTACATAGAACACAAGTGATGAGTTTTACTATGAATGCACAGACTTTCTTGCTATACAGTATTGGTACGCAAAAAATTAAATGTACCTGCTAACCAGCAGTAGTTTGAAAACAAATGCAGAAGAAGAAGACTAAAGGCCTTCATCAACTTATGGATATGATACATATTGTAGTAAAATATTATATTACAGTTTGATATATTGATATGTATATATATATTCATTCATTCATTTTCCTTTTGCGCTGAAGTTAGCGCATAGGGCAGAGGTCAGATCTCTCCAATTCTGTCTGTTTAAAGCTATTCTGTGCAGTTCTTGAATAGTATGAATATTGGTTGTTTTACTTTCTCTAAGTATTGTTCTTCTGAGTGTTTATTTTGGTCTACCCCTTGCTCTTTTGCCTGTAGGTATCCATTCAAGAGATTGGTGGTGTATTCTGTTTGTGTCTGATCGTAGGACATGCCTAATGTAGGACCAACGGCGTTTTATGGAAATTTTGATGTGTCTCTTCTCTGATTTTATCATTCGATTTGAATTCACTCCAATGGTTGTTAGTACAAAGACATTTGTTCTCGAAACTCAGTAATTTCTTTTCTGAAGATAAAGAGCTTTTCCAGCTCTCACATCCATATGATAGCACCGGAATAACGCAGGAATTAAATAAGCGCATTTTCGTGCGTGTGCTGATTGACTTTGACTTCCAGATATTAGACAGTCTGTTAAATGCACTTGATGCTAGGGCAATGCGAGTTGTAATTTCTGGCATGACATATGGCATGGTTTATTTATATATATATAAATAAAAATTGTAACACTCTTACATAATGATGTTCACAAAATAATAGTTATATTTTTCTATTTCTAGAAACCTAGTAACTATCATGATAATTCCAAGATTGAATTTGATCAAGAATCAGATCATCTGTTGAATGTCAATGCAAGACATGAGACTGTCTCTCAGGATAACTCTACATTAACTAAGAATGGGGAGCATGACACAGTTTCTGAACTTACAAATGTGAAAAGTTTAAAGCCCATAGATGATATCTTGGGCCAAGAGTTGTCTTCTCAGTCAGATTTATTACATACTGAACAAGATGATTCATTCAATGGGAATAATGAAATAAATAGTGGTACAGATTTGACATCTGGTCAAGATGCTTTGCCGTCGCTTATTGATTTTTAATGGAGTGACAACAGCAGAACATTTTCATTTGGGTGCTAAGTTGTTATACTTTGAGAAGTTGTTTAATTAAATGTTTTCAGTGAAATTATTTTATTGCACAGCTACAATGTGAAATTTTAAATCTTTAATAAATTTCAAATATTTTATTTCATGTCATTGGCAGTGTGTTTACTAAAGTATGCCATAAATCAGATTTATTTACACGAGCCAAAATTGATTGAAAAAATTTGTAATTTGTGTACAGGCAGCAGTATATATGATTTTAATTAAACCATCTCTTGTCAGAACTATATTTGATTTGTAAATTTTAAATAATCAATGACATGGTTGAGGTGGGCATCATTTTAAATGTTGGTTTGTCTTCAAGTGATAGTTTTTTATATCTCCTGTTGTCTTTACTATGCTTCTTTAGTTTCAAATTGTGTTATTTTATTAATTTCAAATTTTATATTGGAGAGTCTGCTTAGCACAAGTGCAGTGTATTGGAGTCAATAATATATTGCTTTATTTCCATATTGTCAAATGCTATGATCCATCTAGGGAAAAAATGGACTTGGCCTTATCAGAATTGTCAAAAGATTGTGATTTTTTTTTGCCATAGGTAATTTGTGTGTGCTCTGATACTTCATACTACTGAAACTACTAATACACTTTCTTGTAGAAATTTCAATTCTGATTATTTCCCCCAAGTTCTGAATCTACCTTTGCTTTAAATTTGAAGTAGTTCAGCCAAGTTGAAATTGCAAGACTAACACTTACTAACTCTCCTGCTGCAGAATTCAATAGTCAAATATTAAGCTAAATAATTTTAGATAACTTTCTGCATTCATTCACAAACTCCTGCTGTTTAACAGGATTTAGTGTGGCGAGCAGAATATTTTTGTTATGTTTATTGCTTGTTGCAATATCTGTGCCTTTGAGTTGAATACATAATGCAACTACAGAATGGCTTTTGGGTCATTTTAATTCTTTTATTTTATAGAACAGCTAATCTAACCCTCAAAACCTCTTAGTCACCTTTCACAACATACATGGCAATCACAGTTTTGTTATTATTTGTTCTTTTTTCAGGCCGTGGCAGTGCATGGGATTATATAGTCAATGTTTGTGGTTAGTAAAAATAAACATGGTGGACACAGTCCTGATTGACGATTATGAAATAAATTTGCATTGAATTATTATTGACAAAAGCAGTCAACGTTAACTTCAATGTGAAGGTGTTAACTTCAAAGGAAAAAATGTATTAAAATGATGGACAGTGTTATAACGTATAAATATTATAAATAATGTAAAAATATAATGAGAATGGTAGAGAAGGAAGGTTTAAAAGAAAGGGATGAAACACAAAAATGAATTGTCTCTAAAATGAAAACATTTTTTTTCTTATCAATATGTCATAACAAGGTGGTGGGATTGTTTAGGCCATGTCCTGGGAACAGAATTAGGTGATCTCACAAAAGTTGTATTGACATTAACGCCAGGGAGTAGAAATAGGATTGAACAACAAAGAATAGAACAACAAAGAATTACTTAGCATAGAACATTAGAGGTGGGAATTAACAGCAGTAGCTGTTGATTTTTTATGATTCCATTCAGGACACAACAAGACATAATATTCAGAATTTTATTTGATAGATATTGATCAAGGAAAGAAGAGGAAGATGTATTTAAAATATCTCTAGTGTTTATATAATTGTCAGCATGACACAGTGACAGCATGCTGCATGGCCACACTAACTTAAACAAATTAAAGTATATCCTGTACAGGACATTACTATTGAACTATTGTTCAATTTTGAGGTGCCACTAATGCAACCAATTGTGTTGCCAGTATAATGTGGATGATCAGCGTTTAAACCACACGCTAATTTGACAAGTTGAGTTTGCAAGGCAAGCTCATTATCAACTCTGCTACCAAAGCTGATACTAAAACCTATGATGTTGTCTTTTCATTATGCTCAAACTCCCATGAGTTAGCAAGATGTAGTCTGGGGCACAAAATAAGTTGCTTTATGGCTTACAGGTCATCTGGTCATCTGCCATTTTTTTTTTTTTGCAATGGAAGTCTATCAATGCAGACCCGAATTCGGGTGCTGAGATGTTATATCGAACCGATTCTTTTTTATGGATGTGAAGCATGGACTATAAACAAGAAAATTGAAAGTCAATTAGAGGCTACAGAAATGTGGTTTCTGAGAAGAATGATGAAAATACTATGTACAGCCAAGAAAACTAATGCAGAGGTTCTCATTGATGCTGGCGTAAAAAGATCAATCATATCAAACATTAGAGGCAGACAGTCAAGTTTTCTAGGGCATGTGCTGACAAGAACACAGCTTGAACACTTAATAACCACTGGAAAGATCAAAGGGAGAAGAGATAGAGGTCGACAAAGAGAAAAGTTACTAGATGGGCTTGTATCGTGGCATGGTAGAAGCTCACCAACCGAGCTTATTGACAACACAAGAGACAGAGAGTCGTGGAGAAACATGATCGCCTACGTCAATCGGCATGGCACTTGATTGGTTGATTGCCATATTTTTTATCCTAAGGTCCAACTTCAACTTAGTAGTAATACACTGTCTATCCTACTCCTTGACCAGACTGTTTGTAGCATGTTGTCCAAGCTCACAATGCATAGGTGAGATAGTGTCTTGATAGCTTTGGTTTACTGGCCTAGCTGTTAACAGTCACATTTGACCACTGCAAATAATGTGCTGCTTCATTACTGGTTTTTAAACCCAAATGTTTATTGCATTGAAGATTGGAGGCATATAGATGTGGTTCTATAGAACGGTGATGGGAGTACCATAGACAGCTAGAATAACTTATAAAGAGGTACTGAAAGAATCACATATGAAATGGGAATTGTTTACTAATATTAAAAAGAGAAAGAGAATTAATTTTTTTGCCCATGTAATGAAATGGGAGAGGGGGGAATTATGTACATTGTCCTGCTGAAGACAGATGTGTCGGGCCATTGGCGCAAATAAAACTGCGACACAACGCATTTCCGTTCTCTGGACTACATCCTGCTGGAAATCTAGTAGGACCATGGTCCTGCAAAGGAGATCCAGCTGGAGTTTGAGAATGAATGCTGAAAAAGAATAAGAATGTACATTGTAACTACCTATATACTCCAACCCCTGCTTGTAGTACATAGTTACAATGGACAAGACTCATGGAAAGAAAAAAATGGGATGTCAGCTTGAAAAAATATTACTTTGATATGGTAAAAAGTGAACAACAATATTCATACAAGATACTTGAAATAGAGAGTTGTGGAGATCAATGATTAATCCTGAGTCAGTCGACAGTGTTTGGACAATGTATTTGTTTTGATGCTAATTGAATTAGTTTATTTTATTTTCTAATGAATTTAGTTTATCAGTGTACACAGTAAAAGATAGTGTTTTAACTACAAGTTACAATTTGTTATAGCTTCTGTTTTTTGTGACATTTAAAGTAAATTTCAGACATAATTCATATTTAAATTCTACACTCTTGGGAGTGAAGGGAAGGTGGTGTGTCAAGTCTTGGGAGTGAAGGGAAGGTGGTGTGTCAAGTCTTGCAAGTGTATATAGAATTTAGCAAGATAGGAAGAAGGGATACAGTATCAAAATAAAAATTATAACTTTATTTTAAATGTCTTTACTGAGATAGTGTTGTTGTTCGTCCATCACAAGTGATGATGACCATTTGTTACATCCACTTTTGAAAATTCAATTTTAGTTATGTCCTTGATTATGAGTTCGTAGATGGCTAATGAGCCCTATTCGAGCTGTAAATGTCCTTGGACAGTTTGGACATGGAATGACGACTGTAGACGGATCTTGGTCTATCCGTGACTTTCTAGCTGCTCTCCGCTGTTGAGCTGCTGCTTTTCTTTTCACAAGATGATGCGCTCTTTTTTATTTTATAATGCCATGTAGATCTATTTTGTGCAAGTTCTTCCCATGTATCGTGGTCTATTTCAAAGGCTTTCAGTGAGTTCTTTAACGAGTCCTTGTAGCGCTTCCTTTGGCCACCTTGAGATCGTATACCCTTCTCTAGCTCACCATAGAGAAGTATCTTTGGCAGACGATGGTCTGGCATACGCACCAAATGACCTGCCCAACGAATCTGTGTCTGCATCAGGATCGTGTCAATGCTTGGGATACCAGCTCTATCAAGGACAGTGGTATCTGGAATCTTGTCTTGCCATCTGATGTTCATAACTTGTCACCGAGATAGTAATAGATAATTGAGAAACATGGGGAAGGGGTTGTTATTTTGAAATTCTAAAGCATCCTCCATATTTGGGGTTGAATAATACATTTTCAGAAATTATTAATAACATATAATATATGAATGTTAATTATGGACTATGACAACAGTTTAAACAAATTCAACTCCAAACTTTAGAAATGAGATCATTAAGAGAGTTGAAATAGTTACAAAGATGCACATTTTGCATGCATGCTGCTTCTTTTTCTGTGTGCATTATCAAATGTCTCCTGTTTAAAAGGATGTAGCGAAAAAACAGAATGTGGTGTGTTATTTGTGGACTGACTGTGATACCAATGATTTTTGGCCCAATACATCTGACTTCAGCATGTAATTTTTTAAGTTGTATATACAGGGTGTGGCAGTTAACCCCCACGCCAACCCTCCTTAGTTTCCTCTTATGACATGCATGGCAAGTCACAGGTTGAAATTATTCTGGCCCCAAAAAAACATTGATGTGCAACCAGATAATCTATCTTGGTTGTGAAATTCAACCTTTACAGGAGCATACATGTTTTACAATAAAGAAATGTGTAGTTAATAAGTTGCCAATAGAGAGGGATGTTAAGAAGTTACTGAATAAAGCCTGCTGGGTGAGGACATTGTGATTGATGATGCATCAGTTTTTCAAGATATCCTGCAGAAGACGGATGTATCAGACCATTGGCACAAATAAAACAGACACATTTCCATTCTCTGGACTACATCTTGCTGGAAATCTAGTAGTACCATTGTCTGCTACAAGAGAGATCTAGCTGGAGTTTTAGAGAGAACAGTCAAGAAGATATCAAGGTATATATATCAGCTCTGGGAAATTGTGATGTCTATAAAAATATATTCTCTGTGATGAGGTTTACTATTCATATGTCAATTTTTAACTATATTATTCTGTTGTGCCAATGTTTAAATTGTTCATAATATTTTATTGGGATTTGTATGTTATAACAATTATAAATGCCTCTTCTGTCATTATCCATTCTTACACAGAAAGACACTGTGACATTGGTGAGGTTCCCTCGTGTCTTTTCTTGTTTGTGTTAATGACCTTATTTGTAAGATGAGTTTTTGGTACATTATGGGCAGATATGGCCACATCACATGATAGCAATCTAACTTTTTAATATGCGCATAAACCCCTCCCCCTGTAATATCGTTTACAGTTTGCACATCTGTGTCATCACAGAAATCTCACATTAACATCACATCTAGCAGACTAGTCGCCTAGTCTGTTAGGGTCATTCAATGCTTTATATTCAGCAGATTTAGTGGAAATACAATGTAGTATGAAACCAACAGTACATAAATGTAAAACTAAACATGTAACACTAACCCCAACCATAAACCATTAAAAAACACTCCTCCTGAAAATAAAATATGCTGTCACCCATAATCTGTTTCAGAAAAGTTTATGGTTTGTTCCACTAAAAAAGAAGCCACATCTGCCCGTAATGAACTTTGTTTTTAATTGGTCAGTTAAATTTATGTGTCAGCGAAGTGTCTGTTAGTCTACTGTTATAAATTTCAGAACTGTCAGGGGTTCTCTTAGTGAGCATGTTTGACCTCAGAGTTTATCTTTCATCATAAATTAGATACTTGATTGCAATAATTGCAGTCTGGAATAACAAATTAGAACCTCTGCTATGAGAAGTCAGTGATGATCCACAATGCCAATGCTAGATTATATTTACGGGATAATGCATGGGATACTTTACAGTTACTTTACGGGATAATGTGTCCACACTTTTAACCAAACAAACCATACATTATTTAATGAAACATACTTTTGCTAAAGGTGCATACAATACAGCATCCATCTATCTGCGCACAATGCACTGAGAGTCCCCCCCTTTCCATTCCCATAGAAGACCCTTGGAGGAGTAGGGGGCTCTCAGTGCATTGTGCGCAGATCGAATGATTGTAGCAAACGCTGCATTTTTTTTTATCTCCATGTCACAGAAGCTGTATGAAATCAAGCCTAATATTAAAAAGTTGGAATGTGTGTGGACACATTATCCTGTAATAAAACCATATTTTATTTCATAATTTAAAGCCTGCTAGCATGAGAGTGTTTTTCCCTATTTACTCCTGCTAAAAATATTTATTATACATTTTATTTACCTTGATAGCCAACATATTCACTTCAGCCTACATGTAAAATATAACCTATGCTAAAAATATATTACAAACATTGTACCTTATTGTGTGTGGCTCAACTATATAATGGTTAAAAATATATTTATTCTTATATTTATGCACCTTGTTATTATCCTGCACTTGATTATAATCTATTTTTTTCTACACTATCTTTATCAACTGTTATTCTTTGTAAAACTGCCATGCTTCATGTTTTGCTTATCTTTCACAATTTGATAAAGTTATTTTGTTAACATCATACATAACTGTCTATATTTTCTCTGATTTACTTCATGGTGTCAAAAAATCTGCAACAATTTTATCAAACTGTCAGAATGATAACTGATCAGCTTTTCAAATGGTATATTTGTTGTTTCAATCCTCAGAAATCATGAACAATAGAGCTCTTGTATTCTTTTGTGCAATGGGGAGATTTTTCCATAACTTTTGTCATACCAAAATAACTCTCTCAGATGAGTGCAATGCTTTGAGAAGAAACATTCTACTTAGAGAGGGTAATCAATGTCCTGGTAATCTATATATAGGCTATACAGCAATGTTCAGAGGTTAAAAAAAAATAGCCAGGAGAGAATATTACAATTTTTTAAATTCAAAACCCAATGTAATAATTATGTCATATGTTTTATTTTCCTAATGCATGTTAGTTCATTTCTTTTTTTTTCCTTGCAAAATTTCTACAAATAAGCATCATTTCATTTTATTGCAGTGCTGATTATGATATAGTTATCTGCATGCACAGCTGACCTTGGCAATATGTTACTAAGATTTTCTCATCTTATTTTTGACTTGACTCTAATATCAGGCCACTATTGTTACATTTTATTTTAATTTTATATCATACACTTTACTTGCAGTGTGTATGTGCATTAAATTAAATAATTTGGCAGCATTTCTCGAATATGGTTCTTCTGTGATATGTGGTTGTTTAGATATTATATTTCCTAACAAAAATCAACAAAGTTGATGAATGCACGTACTTAACATACAATTGCTCAACTACTACATATTTAATAAAAAATAAAATTCCCTTTTCCGTGCCTTTAAGGTGTATTGAGAATACAGAATTAGATGCATATTTTTCATTGACAAAATGCATACTTAAAAATATTTTCAGTTCAACTGGAAATTGAACCTCTTATCTCTGGACTAGAAAGTCAGTTCATTAATACACACTGTGAAGTAGTAATTCAGGTAGCCTTAGTTGCAAATAATACTATGTTGGTTCATTATTCATCAGATTATCATTATTTCACAGAGGACACACCCATAGGTGCTCCAATATCTCCTTTAGTATATCCGTAATTACACATCTGACAGTTATTTCTCTATTGGTTGAACATTCTTTCAAACCCATAATGATGCTAATTTTCTGGTAGTGGCACACTTCAAGCCCAGCTCTTTTATTCTAGAAAAGGAATCATCACTCTCATTAATTGTGTTTGTCCAGTTTATTTCTCATAAGGATTTCGATATGTCAGCATAGTCCATTGCTCTTCCATTTGATACAGTGGCAGAACTCACTAGCCTATCTGCTCTCTCATTGCCCCAAACACCTGAATGACCAGGAACAAAAATGAATGTTTTTCATTCCATCTTCAACCTTCTGATTGCCTTAAACCACTACTCACAAATACTGCCTACTTGCATTGTCTGATCATGTTCATTTAGTTACTAACAATAAGTAAAGATAATTTCATGATATGTAATATTATAGATATGTGAAGAAATATATCAGTGCTCTCCCAGGATACCTTACATATCATACACAATATAATGTTTTACCTAGTTAATTTTTGTATGATGCTTCTTAATTACACTGTGTTGAGAATATTAAGCTAAGTTATCAGTTTCCTTTAAAAATGTTGGAAATTGTTTAAAATATGGATTTGTGGCCAGTATCCAGAGAAAAATGAATAGGTTGATACCATTTTGTTCTCTCTATACCTTTATGATTGCTATTTAAAAATTAATATATATTATAATGTGTAAATGTATAATTTTTTTTCTAGACAATATTCTTCTTATTATTATTCTTCAAGGAAACATATCCCTAGAAACATATGGCTTAAATGTGTTTTTTGTTACCCTGAGTCATGTGGATTTTGTTTTGTTAAAATACACTTTCTATATTGCAGAAATCAAATATTTTTTTCATTTACTCACATATAACTATACTGATGCATCGTATAAACGTTGCGGTCTGTGCCAAGACTCTCTTTGATATTCAGCTTCCCACTAAAAATCATTAACCTTTACCACTCTGCGTTCAAATTGAGCAATTTCCACCTGCCACTGCATTCACTTTTTGCCCATACGTGCTATTTATGGAGGGTATTTGGAAAATGAAATAACTTGTTTGTTTATAAAGTTGTTGTGTGTATAATTTTTGTGTGTGGAAATAAAGGAATGGTTACCGAATGTAATGTTTTGTTGGTGTATGTGTGATATCTGAGATAAACCATGAACTAACATCTCCAACTTGGCCTAGAATTTTGGTAAAAACTCTCTATACATTCAATCCAGGATAGATGCAGCTTACTAGGCCTAGATTACTCCACCATTATTTTATAATCAAACTACTTGTTCATATAACATTCGTCTTTGTTAACAAATGAACCATGTCTATCAAACTAAAATTATCGGATACGTAAAAATATTATCTGAATTTTTTTTTAAATCATTCAAAATGTTTGTAATTTCGAAACATTTTTAAGGATTATATCTACAGCTGAACACAGTCACAACTAATCTGTAACGCATTGTATTTAGTTGAACACTTGTGGAAATGGAAGCTAGCTAGTTCTACTTTCATTTCCTTGGTTAACCGGGTGAATAACGTTTGTTTCCAATCGTTATATTTTTGCTAAAAAAAAAAGGTAGGGCCTCTACAGGCCTATAGTCGCGGACAGCTATGGAGAATACATATTACCTTTTGATTATAGTGGCCAAGAGTGCAATAAAGGTTAAGATAGACTATGTCAGAAGTGAAATCAAATGAATTTGTTGAACCTTCTTTAAGACTTGTAATTTGATGAAATTACAAGAAAAATATACACTTGAATTATATTTAGCAGTTGCCTTATTAAACAAATGACAAACAAACTGCAGCACAATGCAGATTGTATCTATTAGCAGAATAGAATGAAGGCATTGTTACCCTGAAAGAAAGCATCTGTAAAGATGGCTGCTTCAATGGTCTATGGATAATCTAATGGTTTATGTATCCCTGAAAGAATGATTCATCTCCATCTGTTTTTCATGAATTTCTTTCATATTACAATTTATAAGATCAATATTTCACTAAACAACTTCTTATGTATAGGAGTTAAATATGACTATTGTTAGTTTTACTATTGTCAACTAACATCATCCAGAGACCAGCTAAATATGAGTATGCATATGTTTTTATGTGTTTGCAAACATATTTTTATAAATACATCAATGCTGTCCCTCTCATTTTTTTCTTCCAATTTCACATATATAAATTTTGATTCACTTAATATTTTTAACTTTGTTAATTAAATTTCAGTTATCATGTCACGTCTTCCGTTACACTTATCTGTCTTTCATTTGAACTTTCATCTTTTTACACCAGTTAGATGTTTATTAAGCAGACATACCTGTTTAATTATTTGATGGTTAATTATCTGCAAAAGAAAGTATGCTAAAATAATCTAAAATTCAACAGATTGTTTCAAGTCATCTTATTATTCTAGTTATTTTAATGTGTATTTTATGTTAACATGACCAGGATGAGGGAAAAAAGCATTTAAATTGTGTTATTTTCTCCTGCTACTGCATTATGTTTTTTTTTTATTTTATGCGTTATTTATGGAGGATATTTAGGAAAACACAATACCTTTGTTGTTTTTGGAGCTTTTTGTATAATTGTTTTTTTTATGGAAATAAAGGAAATATCACTGAATGTAGCAATGTAAGTTTTGTGATAATGTAAGAAAATGGTGAAGATGAAAATGCAAAAAACCTGCACACATATAAGGGACTCATCTACCCTGTTTGATATATTCAATACTGAATATAATGCCATTAAATGCCAAGACCTATTATATTTCTGATGTCATTTCATAACCAAACTAACATGTTCAAATTATGTCAGTGAAAACAAACAAAACATGTTGATGTCACTAACATTATTGGCTAATAGTCCTACAACTTCAGAAAAGTTGCAAAGCTAGAGATGATTGTGAAATGAAGGGGCACTGTCAACTATATGATACTTTTCTTTACAAAGAACAACAAAGAACTGCTGTCCTAATTCTCAGTTATTTGGAGCTACATGGCACTCAGAAAAATATTCTTATAACATGGAAATGATTTTGATGGATTGTAGAGAAAAACAATCACTAAAAATCTAGAACATTGCATTCTGCTTAGAAAATCAACAAAAACAGAGTTAAATTATGTCCATTTCCATTTTTTTTGTTATTCAGATGAATTATATTAGTTTACAATCTTGATTTCTTTGTTAAAGGTAAAGGTAGGTCCCATGGCAGAAATCTGCCATCGAAGATGAAGATAACTCTTCATGTACTAAGCCACAGCAACTGTTAAGTGGGGTGGCCAGTTCCCTCTGCCTTGCTGTCTTTACCTCTTCTAACTCATGTTCAGGTGCTCATTTACGGCGGAGTCAATTGGAGGAGTGGTCATGTCAAGTGAGAAATCACAACACAAACTTTTATTTTGTCGGGACATGGTTTCAAACCTGGCATGTTGTAACCCAGTAACAGCAAGCAAGCTCACTATCATCTAATCTACTGCACTCCTTGTTAAAAGAGGTGCATATGAATAGATGGCTCAAGTCACCAACAACAACTCAAAATACAGGAAGTCTGGTGACTAGTCACTATAAATGTGCTAAAGGTTAATAATATGAATTTGTGACACTATCTTTCTTGTATATTTATAATCATATCAGATTAATAGGTACCGGGTATGTCCTCATCAAAGATTGTAATGTCTCCATTTTTTCTTCTTTCTAAGAAATATTTTTTTAAATCATAAAAGATTGTATTTTGTTTCCCCATATGCCACTCATAGTATGTAACTCCCTAGCTTTAAGCGGATAATCTTCTGAAAAAATGCTTTTATAAACAAGATGTTATGATAATGGATTAAATTGCAACCTCTTGACCACAAGACAATTGGTTTAACCAATTGCCAGTGAGATCTCCAATCTCTTCTTTCTACAATGACAGACTTATTAATTCACTTCTGGAAAATTTTCTACTGGTCAATTGTCTGTAGAATTGAATACATACAATTTTAAAAAAAAATTCAATCCGGATTTTATTTCTTAGTCTTAATTTGTACCTGGCATCACAGTAAGACTGCAGTTGTTTTTCACCATTGAACTTGTCTGGAATAGACATCTGCCAGAACTTGGTTAGCACTGAAATATCTCTTTGAATCATGGGTAAAGACAAGATCTTCTACCATTGAATACTGGAGACAATGAGGAATTATTTTAGATTATTTTCAACATTGTGATATCTCTTCATATATTCAAATGATTATGTGATTCTGCTATACATTTTTAAGAATGCAGAAACACCTCTTTTGTGTTTACTCTAGTACAATCACTTAAATTTATTTTTGTAATTTGAGGTTAGGTATGATTGTTCCACAATAAAGCTTCAATATTTGTGCTGTTTGACCCTGATTGGTGCATTCAATTACTTCTATGTTCATTTTCAACCTCTTGCTAGATTAGTACGATGTGGTCTACAGAACAGAATGCACTGTGTCATTTTTTACAGCTTGACTGATATCTGCACTTTTTGTCCTGGCACTTCAACATAGTTTGTGGGTTACTTTTAACCTATGGGATTATACAGCCAATTCCAAACCTTTTTAGTTGTCTTTTATGGTTAACCCGGTTGTTACAATTGTTATCCGAAATCGGAGCGAAGAGTAGGTACATTTTTATCTGCCGTGCATGTTGTAATGGGCAACTAAGGAGGTTTTGGAATGGAGTTAGCTGTCCAATCCCATAGTCAAAGTGCACCAGAAGCCATGCTGAAGTCAGATGTATCAGGTCAAAAAGCACAGATATCGCAACCAAGCTGTAAATCATGCCACTCTGAACTACATCTTGCTAATCTGCAGGAATTTGAGAGCAAACACTGAAGAAGAAGCATCTTATGGCAAATATGACAGGTCACAGTGTAGATAATCTTTGCTCAACTTTTGCCTCCATCTGGCATATTTTTAGTAGCTTAATTTTTTTCATAAGGTAGTCTACACCAAACTCATCATTTTTAAGCAGTCTCATGGCAAGTCCCAGTGCTACTATTCTTTGCTCCCTTCCTGGGCTTACACAGGTAAACAAAAACACTAAATGTATTTTACCATGAAACTTGTATTGCTATCTTTGCTTATATTTATGTTTCTATTGTCTGACTGTGATTTCATCAATTTTGGTTTCAAACATTGGAGTATGAAAACTACTTTTTTAGTTTAGAGAAAAAAAATTGTATGCGAATGAATACCTCAAATATTAACACACAACAATTTTCTATCATGAACATCTTATGAAAATGTTTAGACATTTTTTGAAATTATGTATTGTTTTTCTCATTTGTGTTCAATCCTGGTTTACCCCCTGCCTTATAATCTGCATTACAATAAGCAGTTTTTAAATATTAGTTGATTAATTTCTATTGTTTTATCCTCCCAATCTTGGGAAGTGGTAACAAAACAAAACGTATTATAAGCAAATTATTTTAATTAAGTTTGTCTTTTTCAATGAATGTTATTATATTTAAATTACTTTCTTGGCAGTAGAATACAGATCAAATCACACAAACATTATATAAGAAATGTGATTTCCCCTTCACTTGGATTGCTTCTTCTTTCTCGTCCTTACATCTGTGTTTTATGCATATATGGATTTCATCCACTGTCACAACCTTGAGACAGAATCATAGATCCTGGACTTTTCCTGTGGCATTCTATAAATAACCAAATGGTCAGAGGGTGTCCGACAAAGTGGATGGTGCCGCAGTAACCTAATGAACAAATAGTGACGCAAAATGAGGTAAACAGGTTACTAAAACACTTACCTAGCCTATTAATAAAAATATATTTTAAAAAGTATATATAAAAAAACATACAATAAAACTAAACAGGACCATTCTCCACGTATCGGCTCAAATTGAACCTTTAAACATTCTATAAAGGATGGCATCTGATCAACAGAATGGAGTTTGTTAATACTCAAAAAGACATCACACAAGACATGATGACTATTGACTGTTGTAATAGTCAGTCTTCTTCTGTGTTCATTCTTAAACTTCTGCAGATTTGCAGGATGTAACCCAGGAAACCGAATGCATTTGGTCATGATTTAGAACTTAGTTGCAATATTTGTGCTATTAGGTATGGCACATCTAACTTCAACATGACTTCTAGGTTACTTTGATCCTCTATGGGATAGGACAGCCAAGTCCTTCTTCTTCTTCAGCGTTCATTCTCAAACTCCTGCTGAATTCTTTTGTAGCAGGACCATTGTCCTACTAGATTTCCAGCAGGACGTAGTCCAGAGAATAGAAATGCGTTGTGTCGCCATTTTATTTGCGCCAATGGCCCGACACATCCGTCTTCGGCGTAGCCAAGTCCAAAATATCTTTATGCATGGCGAGTCACAATTCTTTGCTTCCCTTTTGGGTCTTGCAACACACTAACAGTATAATTGCCAGAAACAGGACTAAAAAAATTAAAAAATCCATGTGAACATGTCTGATAAGATGTACTGAAAGAAAATTGTCTGACCAAAGGGTGTGAACAATGCAGCCTAGATGTAAACTAGTATGAAACATTCTGTTCTCCGGAGTACATCCTACTAACCAGTTAGAGAATGAAAAAAAAATATTAAAAATTGGGTAGTGTATCCTATTGAGGACATAGCCATCAACCCAGCATTTTTTGGCTGTAGTGATTTTCTAGGCAATATAAATATGTTCAGTAGTTTGTCATTACTTTCTGAATGTTCCAGATGCACAATTGCCTGTGGTGGGAATCAAACTCAGTACCTTGGCCGTCACAGACAGACCCTGTACCACTCCGTCACAGAGCCGGATATCTGTCTACTTCCTGATATTATCTATATTTGTAGGCTTATATGCAACAAATATACACATAAACAGATGCATATTTATATATGTGGAAAAATAAAAAGCAATACTTATGGTGCAGAAAAATTAATAAAGCACACACGTAATTGTTAATATTTGCACACTTATTTTATACACACCATAAGAGTATATCATTATCAATTACGTATAATTATAAATTTCTGAAATTTAGCAATGCTATTTGATTTTAAGCTTGTGTATTATTCTTACATTATTATTGGAGTATTCACATATCATTTTTATACCTTCTGTTGTCAGTAAATTCATTTATTTACAAAAGTGTTTTAAAATTATTTTGCTTGAAGTACACTTATCTGGTTTGTACAGTGGAATCCCTTTATAGCACATTCTGTTGTAACAAAATTATGTATTAAACATTTTTTCAAAATCAAGTTTATTCTTATAATTGTATATAGCCAATTTTGGTTATTACATGTATTAATATTTCTTTGGTCTGGACCAGTGTGTTATAAAGAAATTCCACTGTACTATTACAAATGAAACAGACATAAATATTTATTGTGTGTGAACTAACATATGTGAATTACTGGTAATGCAAGCATTTAACGGTAATTCTATATTTTTTGGGTATCCGTTCTCAAACTCCCACTGTATCTCTCATGTAGCTAAACAATCGTCCTACTAGATTTTCAGCAGGATGTAGTACAGATGATCGAAATGCACTGTATCATTTCTTATTTGCACCGATGACTCAACACATCTGACTAAGGCCATGGTAATGAGTACATTCTGTGTTTTTACCACTTCCACTGAACGGTGGATGTCTGTAACCATATTGCCAGTAGGTCAGCTGTACAAGAGAATGGGTTCCCATAAAATATACTGTTGATCAACTTCAAAGCTAACCGCTATAAAACTTTCTTGACATCTTTTGCCTCTATCTGCATCTCTATCTACATAGCCACAGATGCTCATCTAGCAATCTAGTAATATTATTTAACAAAACATATTTACCTGGGTCTGGAAGGAGAGCAAAAAATAGTCAGATTGTGTCCTGCAAGGCCTGTAATAGACAGCTATGGTGGATTGGCTACCCCAATCCATAGACAGTCAGAGTGAATTAAAAAAATTCAAGGACTGCATATCTAAGAAGACACAACAGCACACACTAATACAAGTGGGTCTGTGATTCCTTTGTACATATTGTGGAAGATGCTTTGTGGCTTAGATTGGTCTTGTGAGTCACATCTATTATCACTATAGATTACCGGTATATATTTCAAAGAACAACAATAATACTATCATCTGGAAAAAGTAGTAGTACCTACTACTTAGACTTCATTGAATAGACCGCCAGTGTGTTGTTGAAGTCTGAAAGCAAAGAATAGCAACAGTGTTACTTGTCATGTGTGTTTAAACAAGACGACTAAGGGAGTTTGGGAGTATTGCTAGCTGTCCCATTCTATCCCAAGTGACCTAGAAGCCATTCTAAGTCAGGTTAAAAGGTGTATATATCACAGCCAAACTATGACACAATGAATTCTGTCCTCCAGACTGCATCTTACAAATCTGTAGCAGTTTAAGAACAAACGCCAAATAAGTAATTGTTTACACCTGTATTGGCCATCTATATTCACCATTAGTAAACACTCCTTTTTAAAGAATTTTGGGGTTAAATTACAGAATTAAAGGTTGAAATAAAGACTGCATCTTTAAGAAGTTGACAGGTATGTACTCCCTTTAATCTCCCCTTCCTACTCTCTCCATGCACAGTTCCTAATTCATGAAGTATGCTACATACACAGCAAAGTGGAAGAAACAAATGGAAGAGGAATATGAACATGATGCAATACATCTCCTCCAGAGATATCAACAGACCACAATATTTCGCCTTAGAACAGGCCACTGCAGACTGTTGGGTCACCTTTACCGATTGAGGATCTCATACACGGATGAATGTCAATGTGGATCTGGAACCCAGACCCAGGAACACATACTTCAGGACTGCCCAACATACAAAGAGCAGAGACAGCAGACCTGGCCCGAGGATACAGACTTGAGGCAAAAGCTATGGGGCAGCCGCTCTGACCTGGAGAAGACAGTGGACTTTGTCTTGACAACAGGCCTGATAATATAGCATGACCACAGATGCTGAATGCAGAAGAAGAATGAAGTATGCACTCTCTTTAATCTCCCCTTCCTGCTCTCTCCATGCACAGTTCCTAATTCATAAAGTATGCACTCTCCTTAATCTCCCCTCCCTACTCTCTCTGTGCACAGTTTCTAATTCATAAAGTATGCACTCTCCTTAATCTCCCCTTCCTCCTCTCTCCATGCACAGTTCCTAATTCATGAAATATGCACTCTTTAATTAAGAGATGCAGACATTGTACCTTTGTCCTTTTGTGGCAGTCTCCTAGGTGACGTAGAATGCTAAATGTGCCATCACTGTGGATAGGTCAACAAATTTGACAAAAGAATTATGAGATAGTTGGCCCAGTAGTATGTGCTGTTTACTGGTGCACTGTAGTGCCTCCCTTAGGGGACTAAACATGCATCTATAACCCCCCCCCCCCTTTACACACCCGATAAGTGAGACTGCTGTATATCAATAGTATTTATGTAGGAAACAAATCTGATTAGTTTTACAATGAACTATTGTATTAGTGTGATAAAATACAAATAACAGTATACAGCACATTTTCAATGTTTCAACTTTAAGGTCTTTTTCAAGAAAATACAAAAAAAAACAACTGTACAGGCAGTAAAAACAGTACCAAAATATGGCAATGCCACAAAAGTGCTAGAAGGCAGATATTGAACAGCAGAGATGTTCAAGGTAATGATGTATACACAAGTATTGTTATAGAGATACACTTTAAAAAAGTTATAAAAGGAATATAGAAAATTATGAATCATTGAAAATTTCTTGTATACTGTTATTTTGTATTTTGGTTTCGTAGCAAAACGAAAACATGATCAAATATGCAAGTTTTGTGCAGGTAACAGAATAAATCAAGGTTTCTTCCTTTAGCCTATGCTGTGTGATGTAACACATTCGTCATATCAGGGCATGCAGATAGTTATATGGACATAACATACAAACATAAAAAAACCACAAGTAGAAATGAATGCGTATCCGAGTGAAATGTGGTAGATCAAACTACCACATTTCACTCAGATACGCAATCATTTCTACTTTTGGTGTTTTTTTGTGTGTATGTTATGTCCGTATCTTGAAAAAGGCCTATTGGTCCGAAACGTCGACTTTGTCCTGTGTATTGTCATTTGTAGATTATATTTTTTGTTTTGTTGTATGTACCATATTTACATCTGTTAGTGATAGTGTGTAGTGTTTTAGTCGTCATTCAGTAGGACTTCATTACCTGTCTTCCACGTGAGTATTATTTTCCAACAAATGGTTGTAGGCTATCATGTAGGCCACATTAAATACCTCCAACAAATGGTTGTAGACTATCATGTAAGCCACACTAAATACCTCCAACAAATGGTTGTAGGCTATCATGTAGGCCACACTAAATACCCCCAACAAATGGTAGTAGGCTATCATGTAAGCCAAACTAAATACCCCCAACAAATGGTTGTAGGCTATTATGTAGGCCACATTAAATACCTCCAACAAATGGTTGTAAGTTGTCATAGGATTGAATGGCTGCATATAAAATGATGGAACATGCCTTCTGTGTGTGTGAATATGTGTTTGTCCATCTGTGTTTTTTGTTCTTAGACGATTATAGGTGGAGTGTATTTCATTCAAGTTGTTCCGACTCGCGAACTCCCTATCTTCGATACAGACAAAAAATGGCGTCTCGACTACTCCAGTTAATGGCTACGTTCACAGCGTAGAATTTCTTCTCAAAGAGACAACCGTAAGTCAACAATAGGGAATGTCCATCCCTAGACAAAAAGTCTGTGACGGCACGCGAGGCGGAGGAATCCAAATGGATCAACGGCTCAAACGGCGAAACAGCAAAGTGTGTGGCGCACAAGAGGCAAGTTCTGGGCATAATAATGAATATTGGCTGGCCACCGTGGAAAAGACTGGGACCTTACCACGTACACCCCAAAGTCAAGCAACGGATGAACAACATCTAAAGTTTAGGAAACA
Source organism: Meghimatium bilineatum (assembly GCA_034231615.1). Taxonomy (NCBI): domain Eukaryota; kingdom Metazoa; phylum Mollusca; class Gastropoda; order Stylommatophora; family Philomycidae; genus Meghimatium; species Meghimatium bilineatum. The sequence continues at coordinate 33,680,595 of CM067321.1, forward strand.
ACATATTAGAATAGGAACATGGAATGTCAGAACACTACACCAATCAGGAAAGCTAGAAAATTTAATATTAGAGGCAGAATCATTAGATGTAGATATTCTAGGAATAGCAGAGACAAGATGGAAAGATGCTGGGTACACAAGAAAAGAAAATTTTAGTTTTATACATTCAGGAGGAGATTACCATGAACGAGGGGTAGGAATACTGATCAGGAAAGAAATAGAAAAATATATCAGCGGGTACTGGACATATAATGACAGAATGATGTTGCTAAAGATCAAAGCAAAACCGTTTGATCTGGCCATTATACAAACTTATGCACCGACTACAGATTACACTGAAGAAGAAATAGAACAGTACTACGAAGATCTACAACAACTACTCAAACCAGTAAAATCAACAGACATTTTAATAGTCATGGGAGACATGAATGCGAAAATAGGAAAAGGAAGACATAAGAACATTGTAGGGCAATTCGGACTAGGGACAAGAAATGACAGGAGAAAGACTTATACAGTTCTGTGAGGAGAACAATATGATCATATGTAATACATTATTTGAACATGAATATAGAAGATTATATACATGGAAAAGTCCTGGAGACAGAAAGAGGAACCAAATAGATTACATTATGATTAACAATAGATTTAGAAATAGTGTCAAAAACATCAAAACATACCCAGGTGCAGATATCAACTCTGACCATAATCCAGTGATGTGCAAAATAAATGTCAAACTTAAAAAGATAGTAAATAGAGGAATCCAAGAACCACAGATAGACGCATCAGCACTAAAACAACCAGACATACAACAAAAATACCTTGTAGATGTAAGGAATAGATATGAACATCTAATGATAGAGTGCATGGAACAATATAGAAGGGACAATCCAGAAGAGAAAATAGACAATAAATGGGAAAGCCTAAAGAAAAGTATTCAAACATCAAGTAAAAATTTACCAACAAGAAATACCAAGAACAAACAAACATGGATGACAGATGAAATATTAGAGAAAATGACAGAAAGAAAGAAAGCTAAAAATACACCAAAATACTCAAGTATAGACAAGGAGATACGTAACATGTGCAGAACAGCGAAAAAACAATGGCTAGAAACAAAATGCAGTGAAATAGAGGAGATGTCCATACAACAGAAGACAAAATTAATGCATAAGGAGATAAGGCTGATCACAAATAAGAAAAATCCTATTAATGGCGGTGGCTGCATAAAAGATAAAAATGGTAAAATAATATTTGATAAAACAGAAGTACTCACATGATGGGCAGATTATGTAACAGAACTGTTTGACGACCAACGGAACAAAAAACCAACAATACACAACAATGATGGACCAGCAATACTGAAACTCTAAATGAATTTGGTGTAGATACTATCACAGAAATTTGCAATGACATATACGAAACAGGCCATATACCTAAAGACCTAACATCATCAATATTCATACCACTACCTAAGAAGCCCAGGGCTGTGGACTGTACAGATTATAGAACAATAAGTCTAATGAGCCATCTAACTAAAATACTTCTCAAGATAATACATGAAAGAATTAAGAACAAGATAGACATGGAGGTCGGTGAAGAACAATTCGGTTTTAGGAAAAACAAAGGAACCAGAGAAGCTATACTGAGTATCCGGCTAGTGATAGATAAATATATAGAAGTCCAAAAAAGTATCTATATTTGCTTCATAGACTACAGCAAGGCCTTTGACAGAGTCCAACATGAAAAATTAATCAAATGTCTTCAAGAAATAGGCATAGATGGAAAAGACATCAGGCTGATTAGAAATATATATTGGGAACAAACTGCATCAATAAGATGTGAAAACAGCCACTCACCGTACATAGAAATAAGAAGAGGGGTAAGACAAGGATGCATTTTATCACCAAGCCTATTTAATATCTACACAGAGAATATCTTTAAAAATATAGAAGAAATACCAGGACTCAAGATCAATGGGAAAATAATAAACAACATTAGATATGCAGATGACACTGTTCTTTTAGCAGAAAGTGAACATGAACTACAAAGACTAATAGATCAAGTCAATAAATCAAGTAATGAATATGGACTGGATATAAACATTCAAAAAACAAAAACCATGATAATCAGCAAAAACACAGAAGAACAGGAGGTAAACATAAACATACAGGGAGAGAAACTACAACAAGTAAAACAGTATCAATATCTTGGACACACAGTCACAAATGATGGCAGATGTGAAACAGAAGTTAAAAGGAGAATAGGAATGGCTAAAAGTACCTTCAATGACATGAGGAAATTATTAATATCTAAACAAATTACAAACAAGTTAAAAATGAGAATTATAAAATGCTACATCTATTCCATATTAATGTATGGCTCAGAAACATGGACACTAAATAAACAATTAGAAGACAAAATTGATGCCTTTGAGATGTGGGTATATAGAAGAATAGGGAGAACATCATGGAAAGAGAAGAAAACAAATAAAGAGGTGCTAAAAACACTTAATATGAAGAAAGAACTACTAAGAGAAATAAAGATCAGGCAAATAAAATACTTTGGACACATTAAAAGACATGACACCCTATTGAAGACCTTACTTGAGGGTAAAGTCAAAGGGAAGCGAGCAAGAGGTAGGCAGAGATACAAGTGGGAGAGTAACATTACACGATGGACAGGTTACAGTCTAGCAGAGTGCACCACCAAGACAGGAGATGTTGGAGATACGTTGCAGCCAACCTTCGTTGCGGAGACGGCACTTGATGATGATGATCACAAGTGATGATGACCAATTTTTTACATCCACTTTTGAAAATTCAGTTAGAATTATGACCATGCATACTAGTTCATAGGTGGGTAATGAGCCCTATTCGAGCTGTAAATGTCCTTGTACAGTTCGGACAAGAAATGACCACTGTAGTTGGATTTCCTTCTACATACACATAGATCACTTCTAAATAGGAGGCATTTTCTCAAAGCATCGTGTACCACTGAGAGTTGGAGTCTTTTGGATATTAAAGAAAGCTCTGAAGAAAGCCCTATTGCATATAGGAAACAGAAGCTTTTTTGTGTGTAATTCTGGGTATTCAAAAAAAACAAGAAAGAACAAACAATTAAGTGGAAAATAGGAACAAAAAATACAAACAATTGAAGACATTCATAATATTTATTAAAGAATAAATTATAATAATACATAGAAAAGACCATCAATGGTGAGATAAACCTATGTGTGGATTCTTCTAAATCAGGCGTTCTCAAACCGGTGCTAATAGCACCATGGTGCTTTCGTAATGACATGTGAGTTAAAAAGTGTTTGTGAGTACTAATGATAAGTTACTTTTACAATTCATAACTGTTGCACAAACTGAAACATAATGTTACTACCCACGATTATGGGGGAAAGGTCAGTTTTCACGCTTGCTTTTGTTTGTTTGTTTGGCGTTCACTCCATTGTAACCATCACGGATATCCGTGCGATTTCCGCCGGGAGCGTGATTACGTTGTGCCACCGTTATGCACCTTGTAGACCTAGCACATCCAATTTCGGCATGCCTTGACAATTCGGGTGGGCTACCCTTAGCCTGTGACAGCCTCTATATCTGTCTCCAGGCACGCGTAGTGGCGACTCTTCGCCCAGACGATTTTTGCTCTCGTCTGACTCGCACGAGGTGTTCCACTGTCTATGCACTTGCCTCGTGTAATTGGACGTGCTGTGCCTGTGCCCATTGGGTACTGAACCGTTTCTCATCCGTGAGCCTGGTTCCTTAAGGGGAAGAACTCAACAGAGGAGTTGGACCCTGGCTCTTTCGCTCTCTTAGCCGAGGTGTCATTTACAGACATCGTGTACCCCTTGTCCGAGTTCGAGTCTCACACCACGCGTTTGAGAGCAAGGCGTTCTAGAGCTGAGCGTCCTTGTCCCAATAGCGCCTGAGCCCATCAGGTACTGAACCCTTTCTCTCTGCAAGTGTATTTCCGGTGTAGGAAACCTTGACAGTAGAGTTGGGCCAGGACTACCATCGTTGTCCCTTTCTTACCTAAGCCCATCGGGTACAGAAACCTTTCTCTTCGCGAGCATATTTCCGGTTTAGGAAGGCTCGACATTAAAGTTGGATTAGGTCTTCTTGCTTTACCAAACGCCAATGAATGGGTCTGGATTTCTGCCTGTAAGGAACACAGGTAACTAGAAGCTCGTCTCGAGCTGACGGAACTTGTAGTTCCCCTTTCCTAGGGACTTTTCACTTTCTATTTGCAGTTCGCGCTGCCCTCTAGCTCTGTTCTGCCCTTTCATTGTACTCTGTATGAAATCTATTTGTCTCTCGCCATGCATCTACCTTTGCGTGCATTTTACATTGGCCGCCCCTCCAATGTTCGGACTGGACTGACTAGCTTCACTGAATGTCGACAGTGTCGCTATATGTGGTGATGCTGCTGGTGTCGGAGATATTGTCTGTCTCTTGTGCAGTCAAATCTCTTTCCATCTGCTACCTCCACATTCTCGGACACGATCCCCAAATGATTTGGCCAGAATCAGCTCGAGCTGCTGTATTTCTGTTTCCAGGGTGCACCGCGTGGAGGTACATTTGGGATCTTGGTTATCTGCTAACCCTGGGTCCGCCTAGAGCAATGCGTTCCCTGTGCACCCCACGCTTGCTTTTAATTTCCCTTTCGTCATATGTTATGGTGCTCACACACTCAGCATTACATGTGGGCAGTGCTCCATCTGAAATGTTTGAGGATCCCTTTTCTAGATGATGTGTCCAATAATATTTCAAATATAATAATTAAACATATGTAAAACACAGGTTTATATATCTCTTCAATGAGACACGACAGACTATAACTAAAACTAGTAGGTAATTATGTGCACACAAGAAATCATACAAATTACATTACACAAAGCATATTCAACATTTCAACCAAAAGGTCTTTATCAAGACACAAACAAACCATCAAAAGATGACGAATGGAAAAATTATCACAACAAACAAACGTATCTAACGGAAATATGGAAATGAGATGCCGGAATGTCAGAAAGTACATAAAAAACGTAAATATATGTGGAAACGAAACGAACAAAAAGATGAGTAAATGATGGAACAAAAAGAATAAAGACAAAGACCACACCAACCAATATTTCCGTTGAATATGTTTGTTTGTTGTGATAATGATTCCATTCGTCGTCTTTTGATGTTTTTTTTTTATGTCTTGATAAAGACCTTTTGGTTGAAACGTTGAATATGATTTGTGTAATGTAATTTGTATTTTTTCTTGTGTGAGCATCATTACCTACTAGTTTTAGTTATAGTCTGTCGTGTCTCATTGAAGCGATATATAAACCTGTGTTTTACGTAAGTCTAATTGTTACGTTTCACGCAGTTACCTTGTATTGATTGTCATAATTAAACATAGTAATATTCATACTGTACTCAACACCTTACTGTAAGACAATTAGTGCTGCAGACACTATACAAATTAATAAAATTGGTAATCATAGATTGCAAGTCACTTGAATAAGCTACATCAAACATGGAAGTCAACTCCTTAATGTTGGATCCATATCTGGATGTTGGCGGTACACATATTCAGTATCTTTTTTTTAAACATTCATCATGGACTCAGTAAATTTTACATTTGTTAACCAATTTTATTCTTCAATTAATTTTGCTGTCACCTCAGTTACTAAAATTATGAGAACAAGTGCTTTTGTCAGAAAGGCTATGAACTGTCAAGAGTTACCTGCTCACAGCTAAAGGGATTATTTCATGATCATCAACTAATTACAGTGGAATAACAACTTGGTCCGGACTGGAAAATATGTATGCAATAACAGAAATTTACTATGTATGGTACAAACAACATACACATTTTTCCACAAGAAGAAATATCATATGAAAAATCCTCATAAAAAATATGATTGGGGATTTTTAAAAGTATTGTTAATAGGGAAATTTATTATAAGGATGTGCCAAAGATTCCACTGTATATTAAATCTTATAGTGTCAGTAAGTCTGCTAGCCATCATAATGTACACGTTAAGCATCCAATCACAAGGGGACCACTGTCTTCTTCTGTGTTCATTCAAAAAATTTGATTGATTAACAGGATGTAGTCTGAGAATGGAATGTGTTGTCTTGATTTAGTTTGGTTGTGATATATATATGCATTTTGGCCTGAAACATCCAACTGCAGCATGACTTTTGAGTCACTTTTAGGAATGGGACAGTCAACTCAACCCCCAAATCTCCCTAGTCTCCTTATTAATAACATGCATGGAAGGTTACAGTGGTTATATTCTTTTCTCCCTTTTCAGGCCCCTGCAACACGCTTGTAAAACCAACTCTATAACATATAACATTACACTTATGTAATTTTTCATTACTGGAGCATATAACATAATGGGTCTCCGCTTGTAAGTCATTCCTTGGTCCTCGTAAATTGAGGATTATGTGTTTAATATAATGAAATAACTGTTTTTAAGTATTAAGGAAGGAGAGGGATTGGTTTCAATAGAATATTTTTTTAATGTAATATTGCATAACCAGTGGCAAACAACTCTGGTGAAGGATGAGTTGTGATTATAGAAGACTTATTATATATTCACTCACAAATCTGTATACTTCTTCTTCTTTCTGAGTGAGTGTAGAAGGTCTTTTGCCCTTCTATTTGCCTCCTCTGCTGTTATATTTCCGAGTTTCTCTAATACACTATCTATCCACCTTTTACGAGGGCGTCCAATAGGTCTCCTGTTTTCGTATCGTTTGTTAAGTGTTTTTTGGATAATACGTTGCTCTTTCTGTCTGGTTATGTGGCCGTACCATTTAACTTGTTGTTTCTGTATGTATTCTATTGTTGGCTTGATCCCTAATTGTTTCCTTAGTGCTTCATTCCTGATTTTGTCTCTCAAGCTAACTCCAATCATATGTCTCACACATTTCATTTCAGTGGTGTTAATCTTATGTATTGTTCTAGAATCTAATGTCCAAGTTTGACACTGATAACACAATGTTGGTAAGAAAATGGTGTTGAAAAGCGCTTTCTTTGTTTCTAGTGTAATATCTTTGTTTCTTAGTAAAGGTGTTAATTGACCAATGATCTGACAGGCCTTATTACATCTTGCGTTTATTTCTGCTTCTTGTTTGTTGTCATATCTCAATGTGCTGCCCAGATATTTGAATTCATCTACTTGTTTTAGTTGTTTATTATTTATCTGTATGTTGATGTTCTCCTTTTCTCTGTATATTGTATTACATTAAGGCATCAATTCTATCTTCTAACTGTTCAATGTCCATGTTTCTGAGCCATACATTAATGTAGAGTAGATGTAGTACTTTACAATTATAATTTTTGAGAACAGATAGGGCTGGTCTAATCTATGCGATGAGCAGAGAGATATGAACAGAAACTACAAACCTAAGCAAGACAACATAAACAAATTGAACAGAAACAAACAATTCATGACATTTTAACTGAGAACTGAAATCTAAAGGCACACTTATACTGAATCAGCAGCTGTGACTTTGTTGACTGCAACTGAGAAGCAACAATACATACTACAGGACTATTTCAGCTTTTTGGCTCACAGAACAGCAATCTGGCTACATGCACATCTTTGCAAAACAAGTTGTAGGGAACATACAACAAATTAATTTATATACAGCTCTATACATGACCAATGTAGGAATAGATGCATAGTGTAATTGATCACATTAGAAGTAATGAGGCTGACCTAATAAGGCCATTTATAGATTTGCTACAGAATGAAGAAGACAATGTTGGAGGTGATAATGTATATGTAAAAAGAATGATAGAAATAGGAGTGAACAGGGATGAGGGAAGAAAGTGTATCCTATAAAGAAAAATCCATAGATTACATAATCAATATCTGACTAGGACTTTAAGCATTCATACTCTTGGATAACTGCTGGAAGAAAGATGAGGTACTTATAGGAATATCCCCTGTGCTAAGATGCTGGTTTCTAATAGAGAAAGCCCTATGAGATACCAAAAGGGAAGGTTTAACTTCTAAATATGTACCAGTAGTTTAAACTAAAAGCATAACTATTTCCCTTCTAGTACAGTTGTCAATGGTCTAATTCCCAGCTGAAGGGAACCTGTTTCTGACAACAAACATCTTCTTGGTCCCAGTTTCAGAAAATGGGCAACAGAATCAATCTTATAAAATAAAAGCAATTGATATGATGCTTACCCTGTCATCCAAAGTATGCAAACATCACAGACAAATGTTAGCCTAATAATAATAATAACAACAAAAGTGCCAGAGAATATCAGACAAAGTGGAGAATGCTACAGTAACAAAAATAAGACGTGATATTACGACATTACATTATCCTTAGTGTTATCACTTCTTACTTGCTTAATTGTGTGGACAGAGACTTCTTATTTTTGTCATATTCTGTAATAACACTGACATCTGAACAACTGCATGAAACATCTACTCTGAACAACTGTGACATCACCTGCTCTGAACTGCATGAAACATCTACTCTGAACAACTGTGTGACATCACCTGCTCTGAACAACTGTGACATCACCTGCTCTGAACAACTTTGACATCACCTACTCTGAACAACTGTATGAAACATCTACTATGAACAACTGCGTGACATCATCTACTCTGAACAACTGCGTGACATCATCTACTCTGAACAACTGCGTGACATCATCTACTATGAACAACTGCGTGACATCATCTACTATGAACAACTGCGTGACATCATCTACTATGAACAACTGCGTGACATCATCTACTCTGAACAACTGCGTGACATCATTTATGTTATGGGTCAGCTCAGTTGAAGAGTGATTAGTGAGCCTATCTCACAAACACAACTCAGTCGAACTTGTTCATGATTCAAAAGCTATTCTTGTACATTGTACTGACAATACAATGGGATGTACTAGTTATATATAAAAATTCAACAATAACTGAACAGCAATGTTTTATACAGGATATACTTCAATTATTTATATATATATTTAAGTAGGAAGGATGGCTTACATACAAGTTAAAACTAATTTGTAAAAATGTAACACACAAAACATTGACAAATGGACAGAAAAATATGTATCTTAAGCTCCCCAATTCAAATTTGTATGCAGGTTAAGGCTTGGAAGCAGGTCTGCCAAGAGTAGACTCGTGACAGGAAATGCTGTGGTTGATGACACAGTACTGAGAAGAAATAGGGCTGGTCTAATAAGGGTGGTTACAAATTTTCTGCAGAATGAAAGAGGCAATGCAGGATGTCTTCTTCTTCTGCATTTTTTTCTCAAAGTAATAGGATATAGTTTGCAGAACAGAATGTGTTGTGTCATGGTTTACAACATTGCCTTCACCGAAGACAGATGTGTCGGGCCATTGGCGCAAATAAAACGGTGACACAACGCATTTCCATTCTCTAGACTACATCTTGCTGGAAATTTAGAAGGACCATGGTCCTACTACAAGGGAGATCCAGCTGGAGTTTGAGAAAGCTGAAGAAGAAGAACAACATTGCTTCAGTATCTGTGCCTTTAGACCTGACACATCCGACTTGAGCATGGCTTCTGGGACACTTTAATCGTATATGGGATAGCCAACTCCACCCCCAGAACCCCTCAGTTGCCTTTTATGACATGCATGGAATGTAAACAAGAAGAGAAATTTGTCTCTCTTTACTCCCCTTTCAGACTCCTGCAACACATGAAAGTACGCTCGATGTGAATTCATCTGTTATTAGATATTGTATCTGGCTGAAAAATTATTTGGATTCTGCACAGATTTGAGTATCAAATGAGATTTCCTTTTCATCATTTATCCACTTTAATCTGATCTTTCAATTGTCAGTTCCTATTAGGAACTACAAAGACTATTACAACAACAACAAACAATATGTTTATTGTTACTGAGGATACTTCAATACTTGTAAGGGATGTTTGTTGTTGTTGTAATAGTCTTTGTCTCAATTGGTCCGTTCTAAGTGACTTGAGTACACAGTTTGATTGTCTTGACAAAATCACATCTTTTTTTGGAGATGTGGTTAGTCAAGTAAGGAAAAACCCATTTACTCTATTTGTCAGCCGATTTGGTGCCGTCAAAACAGACTGGTTCAATTCCTGTTGGTCTCAAGAATTTTTAATTTATCCTCTTGTTTCCTACTTTAATTTATTCCTTTTCACAGTATACTACAATGTATATGAACCTACTGTATCACAACTTATATGGTAGCCATAATAAACCAAATGGAATGTACTTTAAATTTACATTAAAAATAAACTTACCAACCATATAATTTTCAGGCACATAGCAATAAACTTGAATCATTAACAAATATACAGGTTAGAGATACAGTTATGTATAAAAAACACAAGATGAACATGTGCTTGTAAGACAGAAGAGATAAATTGACGATTAGTTTCCAATGTACAATTATAGCTGCAACTGTCACTTCTCATCAATTATCAATGTCTGTTCAGACTGTTTTCTTGAATTTTACTAGAAGATATGGCTTTGATTTCAGTTTCAATATCTGATAAAGAAAAGACAAAAATGGAAACAATAATTTGGCTTGAATCATATTATAAACTGTCTGAAATATAATATTGTATATTTCAATGATATTGTTTTGTGTATAATTTCAATATTACTACCTGAGCTGGTAGTATTCAAGTGTGATCATTGTTTGGTTGCTGATCCAGTGAGTTTTGGTACTTTTTTTTTGCTGGGAGGTCTGGATTTTCTACAGACCCAGGGCTGGATCCAGATAATAAAATTGGTAGCATATCCTATCCAGGACGTAGCTATCAACCCAGCATTTGTTGGCTGTGGTGATTTTCTAGGCAATATAAATACGTTCAGTAGGTTGCCATTGCTTTCTGAACGGTCCGGATGCACAATTGCCTGTGGTGAGGAACGAACTCGGTACCTTTGCCGTCACAGACGCGCTCTGTACCACTTCGCCACAAAGCCGAACAATAACTCACATGAAAGGTAAGTTTGCATCTACGCACTCCTACAAGCTACTGCAGATAGGATAGAGTTCACTGTGCTCATTACCTGATATTGATTGCAGGCTGAATATGCTTAACAATATAAACCAGGCATTAAACCAACTTTTTAAGGCAAAGAGCTTGTCACTTCCTGAGTCACTGTTCCTTTATGATGAGTCTCAGCCATAGGAAACAATGCAATACGTCTTCCCCTGCCCAGTGTTATCTAGACCCAGAGCAGTATATCTCCAACTCTCTCAAAAACTACGTGCATGTTCACAAAAATGATACTAAAATGTATGGATGGTATATAAATAAGGCTTTAGTAATAAAATCCTGCTTCTAGTAGTTCATCCATTGAGTCATATTGTTGGTTGGTTGGTTTCTGACTCACTGTCCATGGACTCGTGCCCTTTGACACCTTGCCATTGTGTGATATATGCATGTGTTTGTGAGCTGTTGTTTTGTTCTATATAAGGCATTCCATTTATCTGGCCTCAGAGGAAGAAGCATTTTTAATCTTTCTGATGCCATCCAGCACTGAACATTGAAAAAGGTGGTTGACAGTTTCTTAGGGATCAGTTTCTATCTCGAGCCCTGCATAAAGGTAAATGGTATAGCACTGAAAGTTGCAAGTGTATACAAGGATCGCCAAAGCAAGCATTACTTTCGGCAGATTGTACGCAAATGTTTGGCGTAGAAATGGCATTAAACTACAGACTAAGCTGAAAGTTTACAGAGCAGTGGTACTTCCAGTGATGTTATACGCTAGTGAAACATGGACTCTGTATAGACGTCATGTGAAAAAACTCAATCATTTTCATACAAATTGTCTCAGAAAAGTTATGAACATCAGATGGCAAGACAAGATTCCAGATACCACTGTCCTTGATAGAGCTGGTATCCCAAGCATTGACACGATCCTGATGCAGACACAGATTCGTTGGGCAGGTCATTTGGTGCGTATGCCAGACCATCGTCTGCCAAAGATACTTCTCTATGGTGAGCTAGAGAAGGGTATACGATCTCAAGGTGGCCAAAGGAAGCGCTACAAGGACTCGTTAAAGAACTCACTGAAAGTCTTTGAAATAGACGACGATACATGGGAAGAACTTGCACAAAATAGATCTACATGACGTTCTAAAATAAAAAGAGCGCATCATCTTGTAAAAATAGGAGAAATGCAGCAGCTCAACAGCGGAGAGCAGCTAGAAAGTCACGGATAGACCAAGATCCGTCTACAGTCGTCATTCCATGTCCGAACTATCCAAGGACATTTACAGCTCAAATAGGGCTCATTGATGTTAAGCCATCTACGAACTCATAATCAAGGACATAACTAACATTGAATTTTCAAAAGTGGATGTAACAAATGGTCATCATCACTTGTGATGGACGAACAACAACAACAGGGATGAGTGCAAAGCCAGCCCTTTAGAGTGTGATGTGGTTGTATAGTTATATTGTTGCACAATGTCTATTCTAATTGATCATTCTTCATGATTATTGATTAGAAACTAGCTTCACAGCATGTGGAGCATTCCCATAAGTGTTCTATTCTCCGTTCCAGCAGCCATCTCAGTGTATGTAGGCTCAAGAGTCACGGTCATGTGTTGATTATGTGACATTCTGGGCTTTCCAAAAGATTTGCTTTTCCTTCCCTCCCCTCTAGATGCTCCTATTTCTAACATTCTATGTATGTGTATGTTCTCAGCCTCATTGATATCATCTTCATCTTGAAATTAATTTATTACTGCTTTGATCAAGTCTGTTTTATCTTTTCTCAGCAATGTGCCGTCTATCACCACACTGCCTGCCAATAAGTTGGCTCTCTTGTTTCCTCTGACCCCAGCATGACCAGGGCAGTATGTCCATGTAATGCTCTGGACAATTGAGTTACAAAACAGACTTACAAAAGCTACTTAATGCTTAATGAACTGTCTTACCAGTATATGGTAACTATGCAGTGCATACCTTCTCACTGTGGAATACAAGGAAATAATAAAGCAGACCAACTGGCTAAGGAAGGTGCGGCCAAAGACCAACCTGATGTACCAATCACCTACCTACAGAAAAAACAGATGATCAAGTCAATAAGAAAGTCACAAACACCAACACAAGATGACTATCAGATTATGAACAGATCAGAACAAGTTATAATTCTACGCCTCAGAACAGGACACAACCGACTCCGCAGTCACATGTACACAAAATTCAAGATTGGCAACATCGTCATGTGGACAGGCAGCGCAGAGTGCCAAACATATACTTCAAGAGTGTTCTAAGTATGAAACATTGAGCCAGACATATTGGCCAGAGGAAACAACACTGGAATCAAAGCTCTATGGGCCACTGTATGAACTACAAAAGATAGTGAGCTTTATTCAGGCAACAGAATTACAGATATAGACAAGTTTCAAGTGAAAGAAAGCAGAAGAAGAAAATTTCCACACACAAAAATTATACACACAGCTTTAAAAGCAAACAAGTTATTTCATTTTCCAAATACCCTCCATAAATAGCACGTAAAGGCAAAAAGAGAATGCAGTGAGAAATTACTCAATTCTAACGCAGAGTGGTAAAACTTAACACAACAATACCCACAATTCATAATTGTTTTTAGATTTCTATTTGTTATTAGGGCCATTTCTGTGCAAGACTTCAATATTTGTGTTTTTGTTCAGAACATCAGATTTCAACAAGCATAAATTCATTATTTATTAACAGCAAAAAAACTGAAATATGAAAAGTCTGGGTCCATTGACCAGAGCTGAGAAAATCTTTGCTCCCTCTATAAATATTGCTTATGGAAACAGTTTATATCACTGAAGTCTAAACTTTTGTTGTGTTGAACACATGGAACAGGACATGCTAGAGTCTATAGCGATTGAAACCGTATCAGACCCCAGCAAAAGCGCATGTGTATGTGACCTCTTGCAACACTGCACTCTTCCAAATATAACAGTCGAATGCCTCTTTATTGATTGCCATTCTGTCTCAACTTCCAGGAAATTTTTTTTACTGACACCCTTAACATTCACCAACTCACTTTATGATCAATCAGTCAACTTTTAAGATGTATTTTTTTTAGATAATGGCTTTATGCAGCCAAGAATAGAACATCTCAGCAGCAATTAGATATTAACAACAAGATATTGAACACAGATGATAGAGGGGAATCATGTGATAGTTTTGGACAAATGCATATTGACCCATATGTCTGTCCTTTTCTAGGCTTTAACTGCGCAGGTAAGCTGGGTTTTTTCAAGCCTAAGAATGTATAATTTTCTCTATACAGATTCTGTAGATTCAATTAAAAATCTTTCTTCTTCAGATTTTTTTCTCAAACTTCGGCATATTAGCATAATTTAGTCCAGGGAGCAGTAAGCATTGTAGTTGCAGATTGGCTGCGAGGTTTACACCTTTCAGCCCGACACATCCTTCATGCTGAAGGCACTTATGAGGTGCTTTGACCCTCTAGTAAATGTGACAGCCAACCCCAACTCCGAGATCTCCTTAGTTATCTTCTATGGCAGGTGGTTCTACAGAAGAATGCTGAGAATACCATGGACTGTCAGAAAAACTAATGTGGAGGTGTTGAAAGAGTCAAATGTGAAACGGAACTTTAATCAATAATATAAGTAAAAGACAATCTCATTTTTTGGCTACTTCATGAGACAGGGAGGTTTGGAGAAGTCACAATAGGCAAGATTGAAAGCAACAGAGACAGAGAGCGACAACATGAGAAAATATTAGTTTGACAACTTGGTATGGTATGGAAACAATGATCTTGATACATAATGCTGGAGATAGAGAGCTTTGGTGAGCCATGATCCCTACGCCAATCAACATAACACCTGATGATGATGGCAGGTAATAGTGTTGCTATTTTTTACCTCCCTTTCAAGTCCCAACAAAACAAGCAAAAAATCTTTCAAAAGAGATTTACCTTGTACTACAAATAAATGACCCTTCCTATAAATTTCCTTGTTTTCCTTCTCTTTTCCAGATAATCACCATGCCATTAGCATCACATGAAGCAAGCAAGCTTTCATCACAATTAAAAGACACATCTATGACTGGTGCTGAATGACCCAGCAGCTTGTTGACACATGGCTTTGTTTCCTTGGTAACATCAAAGAAATACACGCACATATCCTCACTGCCTGAGACTGCAAACAACAGAAATATCCAACTGTTAGACTCAGAATTCAAAGAATTAAAAAAATGATTAAATTTATGATGATGATGAAATAATCCCTTTAGCTGCAAGCAGGTAGCTCTTAACATCCCATATCCTTTCTGACAAAAGCATAGGTTCTCCTCAGTTTCATAACCAAGGTGACACAAATGCATACTGCTTGCTTTCTCAAAGGCATGGTTATGTTAAGGGGGTCTATGGATTATATTTAGAGCTACAAGGGAAGCATTCCAATGTGGAAGTATCCCAGGATCATCACATCCTGCAAGGAGTGCAGCATATACGTCTGGGTCAACTAAGTCATCATTCTTATGCCAGATCTGTTGACCCATCTGCATTGAAGACACATCTAGCATTCCTCGCCACCCAGGAATCTGCCACAAAATGACAAGGTATTGGCCTGCCTCTCTCTGTCCTCCATGGTACCATTTGACAGAAGACAAAAGTAAGAAATCGAGGCAAGACATGCAGTGACAATGACTTGTTTTATAAATGACAGGTTGTTAGCCCATATCCCAACTTTCCTTAGTCCATCCTATGACATACCTGGAAAGAAGACAGTGGCCCTATTCTTTGCATCCTGAACTAGGAGCCCAGGCCTAAGTTGCCATATGTGTAGATTCAGTGTATAATTGTCATATTTTTGAAGATTGATTACATGAAATTGCTCTCCCAAGAAAAAAGTTCAGCAGCTTGGGAATTAACTCTTCTCTCAACACAAAGACATGCTGCCTACTAAGAGTACACTTGTAGCACACAACTCCATAGCTTCAAGCAATAATCCCCAGGAATCTCCTTCTTCTTCTTTTATTCTCCTAGGATATATCTGAAGTCGTATCTTCTAGAAACTTGACTGTGTTTTGTAACTTGTACAGAGGTCTGTAAAGTTTTTCTCCTAGTATTCTTTATTTGGACAAGTGTGTTTGCCTCAGAATTTAGTATTCAGAACATTCTTGAAGAATATCCTCTGCTAAGGTGACTGTCCACATGTACCCATGACTTTTTTGCCAATTTAGGAATCTGAAAAACTCATAAACAAGACATCAAACTGAAATCAAACCTATGACTTTTTAAGCACAAAGCAAATAGCTTAACCTCTATGCCATGGAAATCTTTGAATTTTGGGAATAGCTTACAGAGTCAGCAGAGCTTACAGTGTATGTACTTTCTCCAGCGCTTTCTGTTTGCTGAAAGGAACTGTATTTACCACTTATAGAGGTGCAAAGGGAACGCATTGCTCTAGGCGGACCCAGGGTTAGCAAATAACGAAGATCCCAAATGTACCTCCACGCGGTGCACCCTGGAAACAGAAATACAGCAGCTCGTTCTGATTCTGGCCAAATCATTTGGGGATCGTGTCCGAGAATGTGGAGGTTGCAGATGGAAAGAGATTTGACTGCACAAGAGACAGACAATATCTCAGACACCACCAGCAGCACCACATATAGCGACACTGTCGACATACAGAGAAGCTAGTCAGTCCAGTCCGAACATTGGAGGGGCGGCCAATGTAAAATGCACGTAAAGGTAGATGCATGGCGAGAGACAAATAGATTCATACCGAGTACAATGAAACAATAAAAGGGCAGAACAGCGCTAGAGGGCAGCGCGAACTGCAAATAGAAAATGAAAAGTTCCTAGGAAAGGGGAACTACAAGGTCCGTCAGCTCGAGACGAGCTTCTAGTTACCTGTGTTCCTTACAGGCAGAGACCCAGACCTATTCATTGGCGTTTGGTAAAGCAAGAAGACCTAATCCAACTCTTATGTCGAGCCTTCCTAAACCGGAAATATGCTAGCGAAGAGAAAGGGTTCCGTACTCGATGCGCTCAGGCACAAAAGGAACAACGATTTAGCCCTGGCCCAACTCTACTGTCAGGTTTTCCTACACCGGAAATACACTTGAAGAGAGAAAGGGTTCAGTACCTGATGGGCTCAGGCGCTATTGGGACAAGGACGCTCAGCTCGAGAACGCCTTGCTCTCAAACGCGTGGTGTGAGACTCGAACTTGGACAAGGGGTACACGATGTCGGTGAATGACACCTCGGCTAAGAGGGCGAAAGAGCCAGGGTCCAACTCCTCTGTTGAGTTCTTCCCCTTAAGGAACCAGGCTCACGGATGAGAAACGGTTCAGTACCCAATGGGCACAGGCACAGCACGTCCAATTACATGAGGCAAGTTCATAGACAGTGAAACACCTCGTTCGAGTCAGACGAGAGCAAAAATTCGTCTGGGCGAAGAGTCCCCACTACGCATGCCTGGAGACAGATATAGAGGCTGTCACAGGCTAAGGGTAGCCCACCCGAATTGTCAAGGCATGCTGAAATCAGATGTGCTAGGCTTACAAGGCGCATAATGGTGGCACAGCGTAATCACGCTCCCGGCGGAAATCGCACGGATATCCGTGATGGTTACAATGGAGTGAACGAAAAACAAACAAACCACTTATAGAATAGTGATGCCCTGAATACATAAAAACATGTTCTATAGGGTCTTCCACAAATCATTAATCAATGAAATAAAATTAAATAATAAAAAATAGTAAAACAATCAGTCATAGAAAAATTATCAATGAATTATGAAAAATTGAAAGAAATAAAAATAAATTTGTAATATTTAGAGTTTTAAAAACTTGATACAAAGTTTAAAACATACTGTAAGATAAAAAAGAACATTGGCACATGGGATAGATGGATCTATGTCAATGATTTGAAGGGCCCTACAGGGGAGCAACGAATAGCAAAAATGGTACCTTCCTGGCATATGATAACTAGCATATGACTAACAAGTTTTGGAGCAAAACTGGCTAACCCATCACACAGAGGGTAAAAATAACCCAGATATCACAGCTAAGCTGTAAACCATGACACAACACATTCTTGTTCTTCATACTACATCCTGCTAACTAGTAGGAGTTTGAGAATGAAAACAGACGAAGATAGGGACAATGTCAAAAGTTAGATTTTTAAAATTTAAAGAAATAAGTTCTACAAAGTGTATCACCAAGACAACAAACACAAAATATATATCATTCCTTTAATAGATAATTTTTCATGCAGAGAAGGCTTGACATGTGATCTTATCTTGTTTGTGCTGAAAGGAAAGTAAAGAATAGTGACATTGTTACCTGACATCCATGTCATAAGTTGCAGAACTTTCCTAGAATGCGGTTCCCACAAATTTAACGAAACTATAACGGGCACAGGTGATGCTTGCGAAATACGTAGCGAAATACAAGTCAAGGTAAGGGGAGAGAATTTGTACTGGAAAATAGTTGTAGCAGACAATGGACTCTTCATTGTGTATATATATATATATATATATATATATATATATATATTCTTCTCCTCGAAACCCAGGAATTGCAAGCGATTAGCTCTTAATTCCTATATGCAGTGGGAGGTGGTATTACTCAGAAGCCATTATATGTCACGAGACAAGCTGATTGTTCACTTGGGTCACCCATTGTTTGTCTTTCCTCCAATGAGGCATTCTCTGATTGAGATTAGAAAACAAAATTTTATAGTACTTACTGACACAAGCACCTTGCCGAAATGACATTAAAGGGCAAAATGTACTTTTAATTAATGAAGAGCGCTGTTTGATGGGAAATGACTTCTTCAGTTGGAGAGCTCCATCTTCAGACACAATTCTGCAAGATTAAAGAAAAACATAATATAAAACATTTTTATATATCTGAGAGAGAAGAGGAGCAAAAGAGGAGGCAAAAAACTTCTCTTTTTCTTTCAGGATGCAATAAATTATGAAAACTGATAAAATAAGAATTTTAGAAACAATAGAAGCAAACACATCCAATAGCTGACAACAAAGACCACTACCAACAAACATCATGCAAACATCAAATTATCTTCAAACTTTGGATTGAACACATCATTAACATCGAATGTCATGCCAGATGGCAAAGGTGATCATTAATCTCCACAACATTTTATCTGCAGTACTGTGCATCAGATGTACAGTTGACCCTCTACCATATGATGATGTCAATCTATTCAGTATCTTCTCTCTTTGACATCATCTGTCTCTTATTCCTCAATATTTCCTGCTGTTACAATGTATTTCAAACCTCCTCTTCTTAACAGATGAAAACAATAAAATGATCAGAATGTTCCAAAATTAGTGAGACAGACTTGTGTACTTGTGTGCTGTGCTATAAAACTGGGGAATACATTCTTTACACATGTCAGATCTACAGAATAAAAGAGAAACAATGTATATCTTCTGAAAACAATTCCGAGATGTATGGCATTGGAAATTAGTAATGATCGTGGTAAGTCTGAAACAAATCATACAGTTTACTGAAGCTACTGGTGCTGTGTCTTTATGCCTGAGAGAAGAATATTAAAGTAGATGGGGACATGCTATTCCAGCAACTTCAATTCAGACTTATAGAACATTTCTCTCACATGCCAAATATCTTACAAAATGGCTCCTGCATTATGTGTACAGTTATTTGCACAAAATTAAAAAAAAGAGTCATTTGTGATCCCACTTCCTAAGAAAAGCAACCAGAAACAACAAGAACTACACAACTAATAGTCTATAGAACTATCATACATTCTAGCATGATGATACTAAAGATCCGTTGGATGAAGCAAGATCCCATGAACATCTGGTTAAATGGTCACAAATTTGATGAAGTTACTACTTTCAAATATCTCGGATCTCAAAAATTAGTTGACAGCAATTTGGGATATATGATTAAGTTAAGACTTGAGTTGGTGATGACTGCCATGGTACGGTTGAATGTGATTTGGAAAAGTAATAATATTATGGTAAAAATCAATTTATACAGATCGCAAGTGTTAACATGGATGCGAGAACTGGACACTACATATATGAAAAGATTGATTCAGACTTTTGGAATATAAGGGCTACAGATGTCTGCTATAAGCCAATTATATAGAAAATAAGACAAATATATTTATTCGACTGCAAATAGCAAACTTGTAGGTCATCAAGAACCACTTTTTTGTGGTAGTGAAATAGCAGAAGCTTATTAGGTCTGGACATGTAGTAATAAGCCACAGTTCACGTTCTAAACCTATTTTCCAAAGAACAGTTGAGAATGGAAGAGGAAGCAGACAGAGAAAATCTCTGATTGACAACATCAAGGAATGATCTGATCTATTCTAAAGAGTTGAGGACAGAGGTGTTTGGAGAGATATTTTGCTGACACCTCCACAGTCCTGATGGATCATGGATCTTATTATTGTATATTATAACATATAATTTCTGATACATAATGTGTAGCCTAAGAGGACATAATTTTCAGTACTCAATTATGATCATTTTGTCCCAAGAACAGTAAGAGTTTGCATGTCAAGATAGAGGAGGGTTTTGTTGCACCCAAAAATGGGTCTGAAATTGATCTAACCTAAAATATTAGTTACCAGAACAGATCTGAGAAAGTACAGACTATTAATATGTTGACCACATTACCCCTAGTGTGTCTGTGTTCACAAACATAAAATACAGACCTAACATCTTATTCCCCATATGCCTTACTGGTCTATCTATTATCTATCCCCAGGTGATCATTCCACATGTGCCGTTAAGCATTGAAAAGTTTAAATTGACTAAAGCAAGTTGTATCACCTTGGTTGCAATGCATTCATATTTATGCAGTGTATCCTTGATACTAAATGACATCTATGTAGAGTCATCGGAGTAACAATAAGAGACAGAATCAGGAAAGAAAAAATTAGAAGACTAACAAACACAATGCCAATCCTAGATTACATCAGAAGACAACAGTAAAATTTCGCATGCTTTGAGACAGTGCCTCTAAAAAAAGCATTACAATACAGACACGATAGATACAAGGCCAGGGGTAGACCTTGCAAGCGATGGATTACAGAAATAAAAGTCAAAGAAAACAAACATATATGAAGCTCACAGAAAAGCCATCTTCAGAGAACTCTTCTACCCCTGATGCTGCAAGGCATGAAGAGGTATAAAGAAAGATCCTTGATGTTTATCCATCATTTTTTTCTGGATCTTCCCCTAGCTACATATATCTTCATCTTCTTCTGTTGCAAGCACATGATGGCAGCAGGTAAGAATTTATTCTCATTAGACACCACGGGTTTTTTTGTAACTATATGAATATAAGATGGTGTATGAAAGCATAAGATGGCGTTATGCTTAACAAATCTTACATGTTTATTTCATATTCTACCTCCTTCTGATATTTAAAGACATATTTCAAACATTTTATTTCCCTAGTGACAGACAAGCTCTGCTAGTGGTATTTTGAAAGGGATCATGTCTGGTGCTGATGGGGGGTGTTAGTAGAAAAATGCTCTTTATCATTTTCTTATTGAACAATAAACAGTAGCACTGCCCTGCCATGAATGTCATAATAAGAGGTGGCTAAGGAGGTTTGAATTAGAGTTGACTGCTACTAATTCAAGCAGAAAAGTTCCAGTGTATGCCAAGTCATCCAATGAAGGAAAGATTCCAAAATCTAGCAATGGGACGACTGAAAAGAAGCAGCTTTATCCATCAAGCTAAGTGACTCCGCAGACAACTTACAGACCTACCTGAAGTTGACAGCCCCTTAAGGCCTGTACCAGAACAAACCCCGTGGAGTGAAAGACATGGAATGCCAATATACATTCAGACCCATGTGAAAGGAATACTAAGCAAGGATGAACAGAACAGTGTGCAGCGAAGGACAGTCACCCTCAGTTTCCTGGATGAGGAATATCCACAAGATATATGGGTCAGAGTATACACAGATGGGTCAGCACAGAATGCAGTGAGGAATGGAGGTGCAGGTGTATATATAGAATATCCACACAAGCCTAGAGATACAATAAGAACACCGACAGGAAAATACTGCAATAATTATGATGCAGAAATCCAGGCAATTAGTGTGGCAGCTAAAAACTGCTGAACTCCAACTCTGACCTACAGCCTGTGGTATTCCTGACAGATGCAAGGTCAGTGCTTCAAACTCTCCAGTCTGGAAAACTAACAGACTTGAAAAAACTACTTAGCGAATTGTCTTACCAGTATAGGGTAACCATGCAGTGGATACCCTCTCACTGTGGAATACCAGGAAATGAAAAAGCAGACCAACTGGCTAAGGAAGGTGTTGCCGAAGACCAACCAGACATATCAATCACCTACCATCAGAAAAAACAGATGATCAAGTCAATAAGAAAGCCACAAACACCAACACAAGATGACTATCATATTATGAACAGACCAGAACAAGTTATAATTCTACGTCTCAGAACAGGACACAACCGACTCCGCAGTCACATGTATACAAAGTTCAAGATTGGCAACAGTGCCATGTGTACATGTGGACAGGCAGCACAGAGTGCCAAACATATACTTCAAGAGTGTCCTGAGCATGAAATGCTGAGGCAGACATATTGGCCAGAGGAAACAACACTGGAATCAAAACTCTATGGGACACTGTATGAACTACAAAAGACAGTTGAGTTTTATTAAGGAGACAGAATTACAGATATAGACATGTTTCAAGTGAACGAAAGAAGAAGAAGAAGAGTTGACTGCCTGATCTCATAAATCAAACTAACTCAAAACTCAAAAGCTATGCTGAAGTTCAATGTGGCCAAAAGCCACAAATATTGCAGTCAAACTGTAAACCATGACACATTGCATTCCATTTTCTTCAATATATTGTGTTAACCAGCAGAAGCTTAAGAATACATGCAGAATAACTTTCATATTAATCTTGAGAGTGTTTTAGTAAAGGTGGCAGTTGATATAAGTCAGTGCATATCTTTTTTCAACATCTTGTTATCTGATATGTAACTGACATATTTGTACATACATGACAAAAATAAACTCTGGAGAATATCAAGCCAATTTAAACATACCTAAATAAACATAAAGAGTTGATACAACAGTTGACTAGAAGGCATGGGTCCCTAGCTTCTCTACTGATCCATGCTCGTGCCGACAGACTTGTGACTGGATGACCTTCTGACACTGTCATTCTGAATAACATAAACATGATAAAAGTGTATGTTACAATATTTACACTATGCAATCATATGGACTTTGTAATCAAAACTGGCCAACATCCGCACCACTGAATTGTTTCAAGCTCTTAATGTGATTGAACATTTGCATAGAGTATGGTGAAACATGCTGTCTACTTACACACATAAACTTCTTGTATGTAGGAAACTTAACTTTCTATTAAAAGTATATTTCATTTTACTGCAATCTCCCATTCATTCAATATTTGAAACTAACCTTCTAGTTTTTGTCAGTTTGCCTGTGGCCACATCAATAGTGAAGGAATAGACTGATCCTCTCTCATCTCCAGCCCACAATATATGCCCACTTCCATCAAAAGTCAAAGCATTTACCTGCCCAGTCACTTTACTACTGCCTCCCTGAAACAGACAGATTGCCTGAACACATGACTTGCATATTGAATAGTACTGCTTGATTAAGTGCAACCTTAAGGGTCTTACCTAAATCTGCTGTCCTGGAAGTGCAGGAACTAATGGTACTGAAGGAATGTGCAGTGAATGTGATTTTTTTTTACAGATTCTTCAATAATAAATTTCTTCTATGAGTAATTCCAGCATGGGTTGAAAAGATAAAACAGAGCACAGAGGTCTAACCATTAAATACAAACCATAATTTACAGAACTTGGAATTACAAGAATGATGGATTCAATTAAATGATCATCAATGAAATCAGATATTTCTTACCTTATAACCCTTCCCTGTTGACATATTCATCACTTGTACCTGGCTGCGACTACTGCCAGTCTAAAGTAGGTCAAGGTTATATTTGTAAAATCAATATGTTTGATGCTATTTCCGTTTCTCCACTAATGTATTGTAAAATCAATATGTTTGATGCTATTTCCGTTTCTCCACTAATGTATTGTAAAATAAATAATGTTAATGCAAGAGAAATGTATTATATTTAGGATCTCTTAGAAATATGTGGGTTCAGATCACTGACCACTTAACAGATTAAATAAAAACAGAGAACATAATGTGTCTAAATCTCATACCCATACTCTTGAATGTTCTAGTGTGTAAGGCAACACCATATGTTACTAGTGTCCAAAAGTGGAGAAATAATAATAACACTGTGACAAGCTATACGTGGCACAAAAGATTACTAAGGAGGTTTGAAGGTGACATTGATTGTTCTACCCACATAGAGCCTATGTCAAAGGGACCCAAAATGACATGCTGAAGTCAGACATGTCAGACCAAAACACACATATCACAGTTAAGCTGCAAACCATGACACAACATATTGCATTCTCTGGACTAAATCCTGCTAACCGGCAAGAGTTTGTGCACTAACACAAGAAGAATAATGATATGCATAAGAGGAGATCCATCTTTGTCTAGGGCAGAAATTCTGGTATCAGGTTCCTTTTAAAGATATGAACTATTCTAATTTCACCATTTTATTATAGTGTGCATGCTAACATGCTGGTGTGCATGCCATGCTTCAGGAAAGTAATTTTTTTGTTTCTAATTTTTTTAATGTCATGAATTTTACTGAACTTTCTTTATCATCAAATCAAAGGTTTAAATTCTGCCTCATATTTGTTCACCTATATTAACTCTATAAGAGTCTATGCCATCATGTATTTAGAAGTAACTATACAATTAAGGTTTTAGCAGCTTTCCCTGCAGAAGGTATATATTTAAGTGGCTGTTTTAGTGGCTTGCTGGGGATAAGGGGTTTTAAATCAATATGAGTTAAATTTCAGATAGCTGTTTCTTGGAATGCTGATTGACTGAATTAGTTGTTGTTATTTATTATCTAAAAGCTACTATTCCTCTTGAGCAACAAATGCCAAATTCAGGAATTTCAAGTATTTTGTAACTGTTGTGCTGTTCTATGAAAATTGTTAGTGATTGCTTGGAGAGTTTAATTATTTGCTCTTTCTAAGGAGAGTTTTGTACATACAGGCAGTATATGCTAAAAACATTCACCTGTGTGTTGCTGGGCCTGAAGGGGAGCAACAAATGGTGACACTATTACCTGTTGTGCAAGAAGTAAATATATTATCTTTTAAAATGAGAGTTGATGTCACCTGGACAAACATGAAATCTTGTTTCTCGCCTTCTGATTTTAAAGTGGTAGTATTACTAATATAAAGTCATGATTTAAAATTATTAACGGTCAAATGGATACAACAAACATATTATTGTTGACAGGCTGAAAAACACAGCACAGCAGCTCAGAGCCTAATCCATCCACAATGACCCTCATACAACTTCCAGCTGCCACATCCCATAGACGAGCAGTGCCATCTAGTGACACAGACAGTATAACATCATTGGAGAGCGACCACACAAAATCTGAAGAAGACAATAGCTTTTTAGGAATACAGTAAATAAACATCATCCTCACTGCCACCAACTCCACCATAATCATCTTTCTCATCATTTTTTAATCCTAGTAAATCTTGCAATTCTCCCACAAACATCTATTTTTCATCACTTGTACTCACCTCGTGTTACCGAGGCCTGAAAGAAAGGGATTTGGGGGGGGGGGGGGGGGTGTAATAAAGAGTATTAAATATATGACCTGCGATGCATGCTGTAAGAGATGGCAAAGGAGGTTTTGAGATGGATTTAGCAGCCCTATTCTAAATGTCAAAATGACTCAAAAGCCATGTTGAAGTCAGATATTGTATGCAGATATTCCAGCCAACATTATCATTAAATTCCGTCTCCGCGACAAAGTTTGGCTGCAACAGACCTCCAAGATCCTGTCTCTTGCCTTGGTAGTGAACTCTGTTAAACTATACCTTGTCCATCTTGTGATGTCTTCGAATTACATCCTTCTAACTAGCAGGAGTTTAAGATTGAACATAGAAGAGGAAGAAGACTCTTGTACTTCAAACCTAGAGGACTTGTGCTTTTTCTTCCTGTGTTTGTTATCCCTAAGTGTGCTACTCAGGTACCCATTCGCACCACTGATTCAGTTAAAAGTAACCATCCCAAAACTTAAACCTAGAACCTTTGGATGACAAGCGAGTGCACTATCAATTGTCAGTACATCAGACAAACTGAAAAATATTAAATAAAAGATAAATCAAACTTATGTTACCTGTAACACCTGCACTATGACCTTTCAACATACAAATGACAGTGGCAGGAGGTGGAATAACTTGACATATTGATAAGGTTCCATCCAATGAAGAGCAAGCAACTCTTGATTTATCATCATTGGCAAACTTCACACGTGTGACTGTCATTAAAAATTGTGATAGTATTATTAAACAAAATAGAATTAGTGTGCTATGTAAGATGAATAGATTGACAGACAAATATATAAAGAGGTATGTAAAGTGATCTTAACATTGTACAGATGATGTAATTGAATGTATTAGTGGTGCTAAGCATTCAACAAATGTCCGATACAGGATATGTTTCAATTATTATTTTATTATTATATTTAACAACTGTACCTGCCGCAGAATGTTGGTCAAATATGTGATGCATGCCTGTAAATGCATAGTTTTCTGATAAGCTTTTTCCTCCAGCCATTGCTCTGAGGAGTAAGAGGAGTAGAGAGATATCAACATACACACACAACATGACAAGCATCAGCCCTGATTACTCAATTAGCAGTATGGTTTAATATTGCAGTTGATCTCATTGCAGGAGAATCGGAATTAAAAATCTATACAAGGTTTCTTTATGTTATAAATTTATAGCCTGATCTGATATGATCATTCTTTCCAAGCTGTCAGATATGACATGGGACTTCTGGGAAACTTTCTCAGTCTCACCAAGAAAATCAATGTCCACAAAATGGAGTTTTTTTATCAGTGTTCTTTTTTCAGAGTATATCTGAACTGACATCTTTGTCAACCATGTTGTTTCCTATATGTGACTTTCTTCACAATTCTTTGGTTGTTTTCTCTCATTGTTAAACTGTCTAAAATCAGCGAAAAAAAGTGGAGCATAGAATAGCAACACTGTTATCTGGCATACATGCAGTAAGAGATAACTAAGAATATAACGTGGTGGGGATGGCTGTCCCATCTGCATAGTGGCCAAGAAGCCATGTTGAAGTCATGATGCATCAGGTCAAAAGGTGCAGATATCATAGTCAAGCTGTAAACCATGACACAATGCACTCAATTCTCTGAATACATCTTCATAATCTGCAGAAGTTTGACAACAAACACAGAAGAAGCAACACATATAAGCCATAGACTGATACTTAACTATACAAATACTTGAGGATTGACAAGTAACCAGTAGTGATTATGCATATGTTGACCAAATACTTTAAGTTGTGTCTACACTTTTTAAAAATAGCAATCTTCTATTGAAAAGAGCTATTTAAGATCTCTTCATGTTCATTAAACAAATGTATTTCCAACTAGAATTGATCATGTCCAATGTTCCTTCTAATGTGCATGCCTGTATGGTCATATGTGCAGTTTTTAGAAAGTACATGCTCATGAAATTTAACAGCTCACTAGACAATTAGACTGACAGTAACGAACATTCGAGTTATAAAGACAGCTCAAACTGTATTTTTAATTAATATATATAAATATATTTAAGCTAGTTTTTAGTGTTTAGGATTGGCAATTGAATTATTCATTTGAGTGGTTACCAGTTACTGATCTTTGCCATAATAAAAGATCAAGAACAATGTCGACAGATGATCACGAGATAACAAACAAACACACAAATAATTATTTAATATTATGTTGCTGGATTGATAAGTTAATAAGTTAAAAAATCGAAATGACTGTAACAGTGCACAGATGTATCTATAAGGAAACTATTTTTACAAGACAGTGTAAGTCAATGTAGAATATAACAAAGACCTCTGGCTGACCACTTGGCTTTGGGAAGGTGTGGGGGGGGGGGGGGGGTGAAAGATAACTATCTGCTCAGGTAAGTAAACATCAGTCCCAATAAACTGCCCTAAGGCATGGTATTTTTATAGTTACCTGTACACTATTGCACAGTTTTAGTCCAATGATCATATCTTAGATATACTTACATAAAATTTGCGTCATGTGGGAATATCACTGATTGTTGTTTACATGTAAGAGGCTATCAATGTTTACAACCTGTCAATATCAATACTGCATTTTACCAGTTCAGGCATTGCAGGGAGGGGATTGAATAGCTGTGTGATAAAGGCCGCATGCTCTTGCTGTCGCCTCGCCATGTACAGGGTGAGTTTTTTAATTTACCCTCCAACAGAAAAAAACCCAGTCCTTACCGGGGATCGAACTCTAGACCTCACTCGTGTGAGACTAGCATTCTAACCTCTTGGCATGCATCACCTACAATAAGTAAATTTGTGTTTAATCTGACTCCAAAAGTAAGGATGGAGATAAAAATACACAGGAGAACTGTCCTAGCATATCCTGTAATGGAAGACTAGCGTATGTTGACTCTGTGTCGTAATGGTTATCTGTGTAAAAATCCATTTTCAAAATTTAAACCAGTTTATTATTACTGCACAACTTTGTTTTTTGGTTAAATTTGTTGGTGATGTCGAAACATAAAGCAAAGCAAACAATGTTAGACAATTTCTCAAAGAAAAAAGTGCTGTTCAAGTTTAAAGCAAAATGACTTAATGAAATTGTAGAAACAGAAATTCCAACTATGACCACACAAAAAATGGACAAAGCTAAGCAATATTTTTATTTATCCTGACAGCACAAACAGTGTCTGTCAACTGTGAAAAAATTCATGCTATCAGCAATTTCAGGAGTTGTAAATGCTGGGATGATTAAAAAATGGATTACTTAAAACATCTTACTCATTAAGTTTATTTGGATTTAGTACCTAAACTATGATGTCAAAAATCTGGATGTCTGCCCATACTACCAAAGGAAAGCATGAAAGAACAAGAACAAAGAAGCAAGTTTTCTTGAGGATAAATGACAGAAATCTGATGTAAGTCTTGTTTACTTTTGTTGTACATTCAGAGAAGAATTATAGCATAATAACTTCATCATGATAAAATATTAAAACTATGATTTTTATTTTATACATCTTTTTTTTTAATACAAAGATATTAGTGCAAACTACTAAAAATAAATTATATATATATATATATATATATATATTTATAAATATATATATATATATATATATATATATATATATATATATATATATATATATATATATATATATATATATATATATATATATATATATATATATATATATATATATATATATATATATATAATTTATTTTTAGTAAATATATATTTCCTTCAAAGTAGTTCCCTTCAGCAACTACACACTTTTTCCAACGTGCATACAGCTGCTGAAAACATTTGTTGAACCCATTCTTTGACACATCTCTCAGCTGTCTTGTCGCGTAAATGATAATGTCATCTGCATCCTTGAATCATTGTCTTTCCAGTATTAATTTTAGTAGAGGGAACAAGAACAAATCAGCCGGAGCAAGGTCAGGAGAAAACATCATTCCCTACTGTGCTGCAATGCACTGTACATGTGGTTGCATATGTGCATCTGTGTTTGAAAAAAATATAATGGTTTTCTAAAATATTTTCATGTTTCTGAGTGCAAATGTAAAAACTCTGTAACATAAAAATTCTGACCTGCTTGCTTCTGCTGCACTTGTGGGTACAAGCTCAATGCTGTCATACACATGTTTCATAGGACCTTCATACAAGTACTTGAGGGAACTAGTGCTCATATGACGTCGATAATACTTTCTGCTATCACTGCCCCCAACTATCATAGATTCCAAGCTCTGCTGGTGAGTAAGAAATTTCAAGGCTATAATCCATTTACCTAAAAATGTGCTACACATATCAGTATTCATTATGTTAACTGTGACATGCAGATGCATTTATTTACACAAGCATTTATTACATTTACTTTGAAATGCAGATTGCAGAATCATGGGAAATGAGAAAGCAGATGCTCTTGTCCAAATAGGGTTGTGAAATGAAACAGTTCAGACACACATTGTCCTACAAAGAACAATCCAGACACCCACTCTCCTACAGACAACAACCAAGATACAATTGTCCTACAGAGAACAATCCAGATACAATTGTCCTACAAAGAACAATCCAGACACCCACTCTCCTACAGACAACAACCAAGATACAATTGTCCTACAGAGAACAATCCAGATACAATTGTCCTACAAAGAACAATCCAGACACCCACTCTCCTACAGACAACAACCAAGATACAATTGTCTTACAAAGAACATAAAAGACAACTCTCTCCTACAGAGAAGCAAGACATCCACTATTCTACAGACAACTGTTCTACAGAGGCTGCACCATGAATGGACAGCATATATATACCTCTGCCCTTCAAGAACTCTATTGTCTATCTACTGTTCAGGTCATGCTGGAGTGCGCAGAAATTAGTGAACTGACACAATGGCTACAAGAGTACCCGTGGTGGGCATTTTGAATGTGGATAGAGGTGATATTTTGAAAGGAATACTGGACTGCCTATTGAATAATGAAAATTCACTGGATGAATCAGTGTTAGAGACTTGCAGAATTTGAGATCAAGCATGGGACAAGTAGAGAAGATCATGGGGGAGGGGGGGGGAGGGCTGAGTTAAACGCATGAAAAATCAAAATGCAAGGGGAATGATAAGCTTACATACTCTTCAATATCTCTTAAAGGAGATTGAGCACCTATGGGTCTGCCCAGAGTGCAATGGCGTCAATTCTTAAAAATATATTGCTATTTGACCGAAGTTCGAGAACAAATGCAGAGAATGAAGTAGAAAGCAGAATGGAACACTGTCTGTTTTAAAAAAAAACCAAAGTAGGTTATTTCTTATGAGTTACAGACAGAATTAATGCAGAAATCTATTGTAAATGTGTCTAAGATATGAAGAAGTGGTGAATATTTCTTATCAACAGTGACTATCAAAACTAGGTTACTGGTTATGAACTGATGGAATTGCAGCACTCTAGACAAACCCATAGGTGCTCAGAAATCAAATGGTTTGTTTGTTTCAATCCCCAGGATATGAGCCATGAAGCTTGTTTCCTATATGCAATGGAGAGTGGGAAGGGGGGGGGATTCCCCTTCAAGATATTTCTTTCATACCCAGGAAATTCTCTGTGACAGCAAATCATTTAGGAAAGGCTTCTACTGGGGTCTATGTGTGCGTGCAGAAGGTATGTTTGACCAGCATTGGGCATGTTTAAGTTGAAGGGCATACATATTAATTGTTCCATAGCTTGCTAGCTAAACACACTCCTCATTCTGTTCCAGAATGAGACAACAAAATTGATGTCTGAGAAATATATGAAAAACTATTTAGAAAATAATGGATAACCATAAAATAATGATATTTACCTCTGTATTTCTCCCAATGCTCCTTAAGCTAAATGAGCGGCTCTTAATGCTCCTGCACAAAAGATATACATTGATAAATTGAGCTGATACCCAAAATAGCAATGTCAAAAACAATGAATATTAACACATATTGGGGTGCAAAGGGAGCGCATTGCTCTAGGCGGACCCAGGGTTAGCAGATAACCAAGATCCCAAATGTACCTCCTTGAGGTGCACCCTGGTAACAGAAATACAGCAGCTCGATTCTGACAAAATCATTTGGGGATCATGTCCGAGAATGTGGAGGTAGCAGATGGAAAGAGATTTGACTGCATAAGAAACAGACAATATCTCCGACGCCATCAGCCTCACCACATATAGCGACACTGTCGACATACAGTGACGCTAGTCAGTCCAGTCCGAACATTGGAGGGGCGGCCTATGTAAAATGCATGTAAAGGTAGATGCATGGCGAGGGACAGAATGATGTCATACTGAGTACAATGACACAATGAAAGGGCAGAACAGCGCCATAGGTCAGCGCGAACTGCAAATAGAAAGTGAAAGTCCCTAGGAAAGGGGAACTACAAGCTCCGTCAGCTCGAGACGAACATCTAGGTACCTGTGCTACTTATAGGCAGAGACATAGACCCAATCATGGGCGTTCGGAAAAGCAAGAAGACCTAACCCAACTCTGATGTCGAGCCTTCCTAAACCGGAAATATGCTCGCAAAGAGAAAGGGTTCCGTACCCGATGGGCTTAGACAAAAAAAGGGAAAACGATTTTAGCCCTGGCCCAACTCTACTGTAAAGCTTTCCTATACCGGAAATACACTTGAAGAGAGAAAGGGTTCAGTACCTGATGGGCTCAGGCGCTATTGGGACAAGGACGCTCAGCTCGAGAACGCCTTGCTCTCAAACGCGTGGTGTGAGACTCGAACTTGGACGAGGGGTCCACGATGTCTGTGAATGACACCTCGGCTAAGAGGGTGAAAGAGCCAGGGTCCAACTCTTCTATTGAGTTCTTCCTCTTAAGGAACCAGACTCATGGATGAGAAACGGTTTAGTACCCGAAGAGCACAGGCACAGTACGTCCAATTACATGAGGCGTTCAAAGAACAGTGGAAAACCTCATGTGAGACAGACGTGAGCAAAAGTCGTCTGGGAGAAGAGTCACCACACACGCGTGCCTGGCGACAGAAAGGGAGGCTGTCACAGGCTAGGGTAGCCCACCCGAATTGTCAAGGCATGCAGAAATCGGATGTGCTAGGCCTACAAGGCGCATTACGGTGGCACAACGTAATCATGCTCCCGGTGGAAATCGCACGAATATCCGTGCTGGTTACAATAAAGCGAACGCAAAACAAGCAAACAACACATATTGACTTATTTTTCAATCATCACTTTAATATTAGCTCTTGAATTTGTGATTTGAGAAACTCAAGCATAATCATGTTGAAATATCCGCATCTTTCAGCCCAGAACATCCATTTTCCACAAGAAAACACATCTGACCAACAATACAATTAAAATAACAAAAGTCAAAGTTCTATTAGGTCAAGTTAGACAGTACTTCCTCTTCTTTGTGTTCTGTATGTTGATATAGCATTGTGACAGTGCATGGATTCAGTTATCAGTGAAAAATGGTTAATTTTCTGTACCAGATTGATTACCATATGAGTACCATATTTTCTGAATTTGAGAATTTGAAAAAATTGCATGAGATACATTATAACTGCTCTAATGCTGACATTGTCAGTGTTTAAAAGAAACTAGCAAATGTGGGGGTTGCCAAGAGTGCAATGATATCAGTGCTACCCAGTTTTTCAGTTCAAAGTGATATGTTCAAAGTGTAATCATGATCCTTTCCTTCTGTTGCAAAAGTGAGGAAGAAAATGAAAATCCCTTTAAATGCGATTGAAAGATATGTGAAACAAAGTATGAGTTATGTCAGTATTCTAGCAGCTCTTTGTGAGTGATATGGAAAGATTCACACTGGCAGCCCTTATCTCACCAGATTTTGTTCTGGTACCCATTTACGGAGGCTTGTTCGACCCTGATGTTATTTGTGATCGGAAAAGTGCTAAACTTGGAATCAACTCTGGAATGTTTATTTGTAAAAATTTTAACATTATCATATGCCTTTATCCATCAGTTATCCTTTTCTGATTCTTCTTCTGCTATCAATTACTATGTATCTTGTCCAATATTGTTTATGTATAGAGTGGTTTCTTTTAGGTCAAATAACCAAAACACCAGAGAATATCTGACAAAGTGGAGAGTTCCACAGTAACACAAATAAAAAGTGATAACACTAAGGATAATTTACCAGCTGTTACTGTTACTAATAAATACTAAACATACTCAGTGTAAATGAAAAATAACAAACATAAAAAAAAGACCAAGGACATAAAAAAACGAACAAATGGACAGCAATTAAAATAACAACAGTATAAGATATTAGTATAGGATACTATATTTAACATTGTCTGCTTTGTATTGTCTTTCATTTTCGCTTAGTATAGATAGTATAAAATTATTATTTTATCATATTTCATCTACCGCTGACCAATTTTGTTTTAATGATGGTTCATTTTTAAGTTTTTTTTTTATTAGGGTCCAAAATGGACCACAACATAGAATATGTCCTTGTGCTTTTTTTTCATTTAAACCTAATATTTTTAGTATTTATTAGTAACAGTAACAACTAGTACATTATCTTTAGTGTTATCCTTGTTTTAGGTCATAGGTTCTCAATTGATTTGCATGATCCTATAGGCAGTGTTGTCATTTTGTGAATGCTATTGCAATTGCAGATTTGGTGTGCCTTTAAATGGTAGTGTTACATTCTCAATTGAAATATTTTGACTTGTTCATAGCAGTTAAATTTGTTGACATTATCTTGCTAATTTTTGTAGTTTCTATTTAGTTCTCTTCTCTGAAGTTGCATAAATAGTTTTAGCAGAGCCTCTTCTGATAATAAATGAAGATAATATGTTTCCTTACTTTGTACCCAAATTTTGTGGTGTTATGTTTCCAGTACTCCTTTTTCAAACACAGAATCCAACTATTTACTATGCACACAATACAGTGGGTGAAGACACTCACACTATTTGGGGATTTTTTTGTTCATTTTCAAACTCCCACTAATTCTCTTTTATAGTATCACAATGGTACTACTAAATTTTCAGCAAAATGTAGTCCAGGAATGGAAATGTGTTGTGTCGCAATTTATTAGCAGTATTGGCCCCCCACACATCCGACTTCCATATGGTAACTAATATGTTCTGTGTTTTACTACGTCTAACCATATTCCTAGTATAGTAGACCAGCTGTGTGAGAGAACTGGTTCTCGTACTTACACGCTGGTCACTAAGTTCAATGTTGATCACTGTCACGCATGTATGACATATTAACCACTGTAGGTATCACAATCTACAGAACCACCACAGATACCCAACTACTCCCACTGACACTAAAGATAAACCTATATATTTATTATTAATATTTTTACATTAATATTCTAATAATAATATCTATTCTTATAATAATATCGATTCTTATAATATCTATTCTTTTCCACGGACATGAGAGTTGGACAGTTACAGTGGAAATGGAGAGAATACAGGCTTTTGAAAACAAATATTACTGATGAATATTGTGAATCCATTATACAGAACATGAAAGCACCATATAACATGAAAAACAAAATATTCTTGTAGGGCCAACAAGAACATCTCATGGCAGGGGTGAAGCGTCTCAAACTTGTGTGGTTTGGCCACATGATTAGACATGATTCCCTTTCCAAAACTATCTTGCAGGGAACAGTTGAGGGTGGAAGATCAGAGGAAAGTATGGATTGATAATATAAAAGACTGGACAGGATTAAGATTATCCACACTCAAACAAGGAAATGAAAATAGAGAGGCATGGCGAAATTTTAGTGTTGATGTTTCCATAGTGTCACCTCTACGACCCTGAAGGATTATGAGTTTGATGATGATGATGACACCCACTGAAATTTATAAACAATGATTTACATTTCTGAAATTCATCTTGTCAAATACATACATTAATGTGCTAGAAATATTGGTATCTTCTATAGGGAACAGTAATTGAAAATGCTAACCTACAACAACAAAAATATCAGAAACATTTGTATACAAAAAAAATTCAGATTGTCACTCTCTAAAGTTTTCAGTAATTCACATATTTAATACTAGTACAAACATTTAAAATGTACATCACTAAATGTCCCAAATACACCAACCACTTGGTAGAATATAATTTACTATAATAGTACATTTATAGAACTTGTCCGGCTCTGTGGCGAAGTGGTACAGAGCGCGTCTGTGACGGCAAAGGTACAGAGTTCGTTCCTCACCACAGGCAATTGTGCATCCAGACCGTTCAGAAAGCAATGGCAACCTACTGAACGTATTTATATTGCCTAGAAAATCACCACAGCCAACAAATGCTGGGTTGGTAGTTACGTCCTGGATAGGATATGCTACCAATTTAATTTAGTACATTTAAAATAAGTGAGCATGAGACATATCCTACATACACATTTTTTTTAAATGTCCAATATACTGTATCATTAATTGTTGGCTTCTCTTTGCCTTGAACCTCGAGTTAGTACAAATGATTTATGATTACAAGACTAGCTCACAAATACCAATGTCAGAGAAGCCAAAATTTCTGCAACTAAAAATCTCTATAAATGACCAAAAAAAACACAGGCACCAACCCTTGATCTGAGAATGCTGGACTTCCATAACGTGAATTAAGCAGTTGAGCTCTAAGATGAAGATATTCCTTCCTGGATGTACCATCTTTCTGTTAAGAAATATATATATACTGTATATATTTAGTCATACCTCAAACAGCACAATGTTTGAATGTTTCTTATTACAATCTTATTCATAATTTCTTGATTCTTGATTAGAAACTGGCCTCACAGCACATGGGGCATTCCCATAAATGCTCCACCCTCTGTTCCAGCAGCCATTCGACTCGATGGTGTTTCGAGTCGAATGTTGCAGAAACAGACGTCGACATCAGGGCACAACTCTGGCCCATGAGACAGGTTTCTTTGTTGTTCCGCCCACCCACGCCATGCCTGTAACTAGTTCAAGCACAATGTCGGTCTGTCGGAACAACATGGTAACTGTTATCGAAGGTTACAACTACGGGATTGTATAGATGACGTGCTATGAAGCTTCTATAAGAAGATAACCTCAATATAAAGGCATGTCATCTACTAAGGTTTTCTGTTGCATGGTTGGTTTGTCTAGTGAGCCATTGGTGAGACCCACAGACGCAATTCAGAATTTATAACTCCCTAGTGCTATCTAATTTACTGTATGGTTTAGTGAGTTGGACACTCACTGTAGACATGGAGAAATGGATACAGGCCTTCAAATACAAATGTAATAGAAGAGTTGTGCACATTTCCTATACAGAGAATAAGACAAATCTGTACATAAAAAATAAGATAGAGAAACTTGCAGCTTCACAAGAATCACTACTTTCAAAAATAAAATGACAAAAAACTTGCATGGTTTGAACATATACGCCAACATGATTCCATATTAAACATGATATTGCAGGGTATAGTTGAAACAAGAAAAAGCAGAAGTTAAAAAGAAAATAATGGGCAGACAATATCAAAGACTTGACGGGTCAACATTCCTCTACAATCATCTGCATCGCTGAGGATAGAAATCATTGGAGGACTGAGTGTGATGTATTCAATGTAGTACCCATGACAGGTTATGGGTTTAAAGATGAATGTATTATTATTCAGACATTTATTCCCACCAAAGATGGATGTGTCTGACCATTGGTGCAAGTAAAACGGTGACACAATGCATTTCCATTCTCTGGACTACAACCTGCTGGAAATGTAGGAGGACCATTGTCCTGCTACAAGAGAGATCCAGCGGGAGTTTGAGAATGAATACTGAAGAAGAAGAAAAGACATTAATTTGGGGCCACAGTCAAAGTCAGTGAACCAGAGTTGACCAAAACCTTCAAGTGGTGAACTGGTAAAAAGATGAAAAACTGTAATCTGGCTAATTGTATATACAGTAGAACCCCGATATATCGAAGTTCTCGGGGAAATTGAATTAATTCGATATATCCGAGGTTCGATATAACCGTTTTTTATTAAATGCAATGCTCTAAGAACTTGCAATGTCAAGCCGACTTCACGAGTTATGAAGCGCGCTTCACGAAGCTGTGAGCTAGGCCTACTATACATTTCTTTTTAAACACGAGATAAAAAGTTGTTTTTAAAGTTAAATAATAAAAATTGGCAGTACATTTACATACCTGTAAGTACATGTATATACAGCTGTAGTCATATGGTGATACATTCAACTTTGGCAGCAGTCTCAATTAAGTCCAGTATACATGTATGTATCTTTTTTGAAGAAGTCCGTAATTGATTTCTGCTGCATCGGACGTGAGCTAATAACAATGTTCTCCAGGTCTGCTACCATTTTAAATCCATTTTTCGTATCCGCGTTGCTACATTCCATCCAGTTACGCAAAACAGCAAGAGCTTCCATGGCGTCGGCTGTTGTGGGTGGGGGACGTTCCATGCTGTCACCAATATCATCGTCATCATCATCATCATGTTGTGAAGTTACCGACTCAATTATGGCTTCGTCAGTCATGGTTTCGTTACTTGACGTTGGGTTGATGATGGCATGTGTTGCTAATATTTTGTCCCTG
Organism: Meghimatium bilineatum; assembly: GCA_034231615.1. Taxonomy (NCBI): domain Eukaryota; kingdom Metazoa; phylum Mollusca; class Gastropoda; order Stylommatophora; family Philomycidae; genus Meghimatium; species Meghimatium bilineatum. The sequence continues at coordinate 33,718,858 of CM067321.1, forward strand.
TTTTTAATCCATGTTGACAACGTGTTTAACGGTATTCCCCGACGCTTGGCGATTACACTTTTTTTTTCACCTCTATCCACTGACAGAATAGCATCAACTTTGTCATCAACAGACAAACTTTTACGTTTAAGCTCTTTTGGCGAAGACATCTTAAACAAAATCAGTAGAATCACAACCAGGACTGAACCACACTATCACAGGTTTGAAAACGTGGCTTTACTGGGTTGACACTCCTGCCTGATTTCTTTGCCGAGGTGGCCAAACACATTACCGAACTGAATTACATGACCTTACAGCAGCGTCATAGTAGCAGTCCCATAAAGATTATCATTTGGCCAAATGACGAGATTTTGGTTTGTTGTACGGCTTGTAAATACAGTTTGGCAATGTCCAACATGTGGGCCGCGGTCCTGATATTCTTTGACATGATAGGTCAGCAAATCTTTGTCTGTTTCGGACTTCGATATACACGTCGATTCATTACCAAAAGGCCACCGTGGAACTTCGCTATAAGCGAAATGGTGCAAACCCGACTTCGCTATATCCGTAATTTATTAGAGGGATTAATGTTACCTATTGCGCGGACTATTTAAAATATTCGCAATAACCGAATGTTCGAAATATGCGAGTTCGATATATCGGGGTTCTACTGTATAATTAAGAGAGAAGGCACATCTGGTCTAAATATTTTGTGCTGAAAATGGTTATCCATTGGGTCAAAAGAGTTGCAGGTGTCAAAGCTGAGAAATAGTGATACTAAGAAAACCTTTTCAATAATAATGAAGAATAACACATGAAATTGTACATTCTATAAAAAAAGCAGTAAAACACCATAATTGCAGCTACTTTATAAACTATATTAATATTGTAGAGCTACTTTATAAAAATTGTAATGTCAATTGTTACTTAATCAACTGCAGCATCAATGTCTAATTACTTTATAAATTGTAGAATAATTGTAGCAACTTTATAAAGTGTAGTACCATTTTAGATACTTTATACATTATAGTATCATTGTAGCTACTTTATAAAGTGTAGTATCATCATCCAATATTGCCCATGTGTTGCTGGGGCCCGAAAGGGGAGCAAAGAATAGCAACACTGTTTACCTTCCACGCATGTCGTAAAAGGCGACTAAGGAGGTTATGGGATGGAGTTGGCTGTCCCATCCCATATAGGGTCAGTGACCCAAAGCCATGCTGAAGTCGGATGTGTCAGGCTGAAAGGCGCATATATCGCAGCAATGCTGTAAACCATGACACAACGTATTCCGTTCTCCGGACTACATCCTGCTAATCTGCAGGAGTTTGAGAACGAACGCAGAAGAAGAAGTGATTGTTGATCAATTTTAGCATGCTCCTCTAATCTATAGTTTCCACTATATGATCTCCAGAAGTCAACCTGTCAGATCTTTCATTACAATAAACTCCATGCATACCTAGGTCAGTATATGTATGTAAAACTATGGAGGTTTTAAGCTACTGTAATAGGCATTAAAGAGATCTCAATATTAGCATAACAATACCCCATCGAGGCCAGCTCCTTGCCGCAAAGATGAGGCTTAGTCCAGCCACCAGAGTTGGAAAACCAAGATTGACCAGGCATACCAGCATACGGAAAGTTGGGAGGCAATCACTAGTGGCCACCAGACCAACCACCATGCAAAATATATTTTTAGAAGATTGTCATGTGACGTATTCCTTCCAGAACGTTGTCTTCCAAATGAACTCTCTGAACCTCTCTCTGTCTTGGGCGATGTGGCTTGCATTTTCTAGCGATGTATTCATGTTATCTTTAATGTCGTCAGTCCATCGTCTTCTTGGTCTGCCCCTTCTCCTCTTCCCAGGTACTCTTCCCTCCAATATTTGTCTTTCTAAACAGTTATGTCTCTTTATATGACCAAACAGGCGTAGTTTTCTTTTTGTTAATGTGTTTAGTAACCAACACTCTGGAATATTCAGTGTGTTTATAATATCTGAGTTTCTGATTTTATCCTTCCATGATATTCTAAGTATCTTCCTGTAGCATTTCAGCTCGAAGGCGCGGATCCTCTTTGCCGCTGTTTTACTTAGAGTCCATGTTTCACATCCGTATGTTGCAACCGGAAAAATAAAAGTTCGTAACATTAGCACTTTCGTTTCTATTTTGTTGTTTTTCCATATGTTTTTCAGCCGTGTTATTTTGCAATATGCCATTGCCAATCTCTTCCTTATTTCTGCCATGCAGTCTCCTGCACCGTTGATGTTTGCTCCTAAGTAATCAAATTTATCCACACATTCTATCTCGGTATTGTCTATTCTGATTTTTGGTTGTTGTGTTGTTATATCTGTTGACATGATTTTTGTTTTCTGCGTGTTTAAATACAAATTTTGTGCTTCGCTATATTTCTTTGTGTTCTTGATTAGTTGTTCCAATCCCTTTATATCATTTGAAAGAAGCACTGTGTCGTCTGCGTAGTGTAGTTCCGGGATTAGGAATCCACCTATGTTTAAAGCGTGGTAGTCAGTGTTGTGTATGTCTTCTCTCACATTCCTCATTATACTTTCAGCATAGATGTTGAACAGGTATGGGGAGAGTGTGCACCCTTGCCTTACTCCACTCTGTACCTCAAACCACTCTGAGAGATCGTCCTCTAACTTCACTGCAGCCTTTTGATCTTGGTAAAGTTCCTCTATTAGAAGATGATATGACTATATAATGAGGTTTTTTTTTGTCAAACCAAAACCCCACAAGCATTCTATCTTTTTATATGTTTTTATGTCGTAATGTCCTGTTGTTGATCATCCCCCCATCCCCCACAGTAGAGGGCCATCCAACTTGTGGCATTACACCCCATCATAAAACCTAGGTCCTGTCAAGATCTCATCAATTTGATGTTATATATCTAACTAACACACAAAAACCAACTTGAGGAAGGGACTGTTTCACTAACTCCTTTGCCATGGAAGTTAGCATAATAATATACCACAGTTATAATTTTGTGTTATCTTATGCAAAAGCTTGTAAAATTGAATGAGAATAAAAGTACGAGGCATGTTCAAATGAAACCGGGACTTGTTACACCACGCGTGATAGAGCGCACTGATATTGATGACATTTTGCACTAGTAATGAGTATCCAATAATTTACATACGGTCACGTGTTCATCTTCCCAGCATGCATATGTGCTGCAGAAGACTGTTAACAATATGGCGGGTGTGATTCCGAACCCGTCCAAAGTGAATCAGCGTGCTGTGATCCAGTTTCTTTCATTTGAAGGATGTCAAGCAGTAGACATTCATCGGAGAATGAAGGCAGCATATGGTGACAAATGTTTGTCGAGGACCAGAGTGATGGAGTGGGTGCGTATGTTTAAAGACGGACGTGAGTTAGCGGCAGATCTTGCACGGCCAGGTAGGGCGCATATTGTTGCAACAGAAGAAGCCATAGCCGTGCTTGATAAAGCAGTACTGACTGACCGTCGTCGGAGCATTCGTTCGCTTGCAGAAGAATTCCATATGTCAATTGGGACAGCCCACATGGTTGTTCGGAAGAAATTGAACTATCGGAAGGTGTGTTCACAGTGGGTCCCACGGATGTTGACTGACCACCATAAGGAAGAACGGATGGGGTGGAGTTTGAACCACATGGGGTGGAGTTTCAACAGCGACGCAGACGTGAAGACAGCGGTGACCACATGGTTCAGAGAACAGCCACGCAACTTTTTCTCGGACGGCATTCAACGTCTACCTAAACAGTGGGATGCTTGCCTAAATGCATACGGAGATTTTTTCTGATGAACCCAGGTGCATTCTTATTCACAAGTGGTTGCTTTGTTCAATTCCGTTGAAAATATTAAATTGCGTATGATACTTTTTAAATAAATCCACAAGTCCCGTTTTCATTTGAACACGCCTCGTATATCACAGTCCTATGTATTCGATGCTTAGAACATTGATTTTCATGACAAGCTGAATAGTGTTGGTATTGGGTTTATTCTTCTTCTTCTGCATTCGTTCTCAAACTCCTGCAGATTAGCAGGATGTAGTCCGGAGAACGGAATACGTTGTGTCATGGTTTACAGCATTGCTGCGACATCTGCATCTTTTGGCCTGACACATCCGACTTCAGCATGGATTTGGGTCACTGACCCTATATGGGATGGGACAGCCAACTCCATCGCATAACCTCCTTAGTCGCCTTTTACGACATGCGCGGAAGGTAAACAGTGTTGCTATTCTTTGCTCCCCTTTCGGGCCCCGGCAATTTTAGGGCGATTGGGTTTATTTATATCTAACATTTAATACACTGTGAAAATGACTATCAAGCAATGATAAGAACATTAATCATTGAAGAGGGATGGCTTTTAAATGACATTAGAATAAGAAAACTGATTTTTTAGGGGGGTCATATAATAGAAATAACAATAGAAAAACTAATAATGGAAGGTATGGTTCCTGGAAGAAAGGTAAGGTCAGACAAAGATGACAATGAGTAACAATAAATGACAGATTGTTTAAACATGCCCCTGGCTGCAACCAGTCAACTCGTCCAAAATCATGAGGAATTCAGAAGATCTATTTCAAAAACTGGAAAGAATATGTCACCTGATATATTACTTTTACTACACAGTTACTACCTTCTAACCTAATAGTACTCAAAACTGACATTCAGAGAAATTTGGATTTAGTATCCCAAGTGCACAGTGGGTGATAAACTGTTTTCAAACATGGTCAGTACTTATGTAAAAATACCAAATATGTCATACACAGACACCCCCCCCCCCAAAATCATTCTGTACTGTTTTGAGAGCTAATATCATCTGGGTATAAAAGTGAACTTTGGAGAAACACCCTACTCACCAAATTGCTTATATGAAATAGCTCACAATTCCTAGAGATTCAAACAGCAAACAGGAAGAAATTATGGAGATGTCATTAATTATTCATGAACTTTCATGTATGTTTCTGTTTAGGTAATTCAAGTCTTGTGGCCATTCTAGATGAACCTATTTTTTATAAATATTTGATGTTTTCAGGTTGGACTGTGTCAAAAACTAAGAATATCTCAAAAACAAAAACTGCAAAAAACATAATGAAGTCAGAAAACTAAACATGCATGTTTACCTCAATTTGTGCATGCTCCCTCAACAACTGACTGCGTCTTCTAATGTAAAGAGTTCCTATCGTGATAAAAAAGAAACATTCTGAATAATACCAAGGAAAAGAGCAGAACTAGGTTTATTAAATGCATCTTGATTCTTGATTAGGAACAAGTGTCACAGTACCATGGGCATTTATATATGCTTTGCTTGCCATTTCGTCAGTCATCTAAAACTGTATACGCTCAGTGTCCCAGTCAGTTGCTGATCACATGTTCTTCTGATCTTTCCGGAAAGGGAACACTTTCTCCCATGCCTCTAGTCCCTCCCATTTCTACCATTCTCTGAATATGTACATTGTCTCATTCGACCTCCTCCTTGTCTTCTCATAAGGTATACATGACTGCTCTAATCAATTCAATCGTGTCTCTTACTCGGTGCCACTCACCAAGGCTTTACCAGCTGACAGATCAGCTCTTTCTTTTCCCTGACCCCAGCATGACCTCAACAGTAGATCTATGTAATGCTTTTGTGCATTGTTGTGAAGAGTGATCCATTCAGTTCTGATCATACACTTTTCTATCTTGCGCAGCATACTTTGAGAGTTCGATAGAATCATTGAGTCTGTTGGTGGTTGCGTCGCCAGCCAAGTAAGCATTGCTGTCACCGCCTCTATTTCCATTCTCATACTCGATGTTGTAGTGGGATATATAGCTGACTTCTCAGTTAATGCATCTTTTGAATATTAGCACAGGTACATTTTTATTTCTCAAACAAAAAGAGGAACAGTAAACATGACCTCTCAACAAAATATCTTTCGTTAAGACAGAACAAATAGGCCTATAACCTTTCATAATCACCTTCTTACATTTTGCACATAATTTTTATGTTGTTAGTCTACTGTCGCCTCTTGTCCTGCATTTGCTCTCAAACTCATGCATGTTAGCACAATGTAGTCCAGAGAATGGAATGCATTGTGTCATGATTTACAGCTTGACTATGATATCTGTGCTTTTTTTTCCAGGCTCATCTGACTTCAGCATGGCTTCTGGGTTACATTAACCCTCTATGTGGTGATCTCTCACTGTTGTGTCTTGTCCTGGTGCAGAAGATCATAACCTGCTCAGCTCTGTCGAGATAGTAACAGTTGCCTTTTGGGTGGTTGACTTTTCAAATACTGGTAGCTTTGATGAAAATTGGTAGCATACAGGATGTAGACATCAACCCAGTATTTTTTTTACTGTAGTGATTTTATAGACAATATAAATATGTTCAGTAATTTGCCATTAATTTATGAATGGTCTGGATACGCAATTGCCTGTAGCGGAATTTGAACTTGGTATCTTATCCGTCACAGGCGCACTCTATATCACAGAGCCGGACAATTGATGAGTGTCCTCTTTTTCTGGTAGGTGATTTCTTGGTCTTTTTGTTCCAGTCTCTGTTTTTCAATATATTTGACAACAAATGTTGTTCCAACAGCTCTTGTAATCATTTCTCACATTATCTCTTCTTGTTCTGTTTGCTGCTTTTTTTAGACATCTCATTTCACATACAGTAAACTTTCTCTTTTGTTAGTGCTCATGTCTGACATTGATAGCACAATGTTGGTATGAAGATTGAATTTATGATTTGTCTTTTGGTTTCCATTGGGATAGATGTGTTTCAAAATTGGTGTAAGTTCATAATTCATGTAGTTGGTTTTTTGAACTCTTATCTTGAGCTCTCTGTTTAAAGTTACTAGTTAATGTTATTCAATCTATTAGTCTACTCTAGTATTATAGCCTCATAGATACTTTAGATAGACTAAGATTCCTATATAGGCTGATTCACATATATTCTTACATCTCTGATTCATTGGCAGGTAAAGCTATACCTGCAGGAAAAAACATTCTGAAAAAAATGAAAAATATATTGTGTAAAATGACCTTGTCATTAGAGGTGAGAAAGAGAATTCTGCAGTGTTATATAACTACTATACTAACATATGAGTGCAAGTCTGGGACAATAAACAAACTTGAAAATTAGAGGCAACAGAGATGTGGTTCTATAGAAGGATGCTGAGAATACCATGGACTGCCAAAAAAACTAATGTGGAGGTGTTGAAAGAGTCAAATGCGAAACGAACCTTAATCAATAATATAAGAAAAAGACAATCTTCACTTTTTGGTCACTTCATGAGACAGGGAGGTTTGGAGAACATAGTCACAACAGGCAAGATTGAAGGCAACAGAGACAGAGTGAGAAAATATTAGATAGTTTGACAACCTGGCATGACAGGGAAACAACGAGCTTGATACATAATACGGGAGACAGAGAGCTGTGGAGCCATGATCACCTACGCCAGCATGGCACCTGATGATGATGTGTTTCCTGTGGCGACATATGGATGTGAAGCATGGACACTAAATAAAACAGTGGTCAAGAGAATAACATCATTTGAATTAAAGTGCTAAAGAAGAGTTCTGAGAATACCATGGACAGCAAGGAAAACAACGTTCTGGAAAGAGGGCGAAAATGTGAGAAAATATTAGACAGTTTAACAACTTAGCACGACAGGGAAACAACAACGATTCTGATACAATTTTATACATAATACTGGAAACAGAGAGCTATGGAGAGCCATGTTCGCCTACGCCAGCCGACATGGCTCCTGATGATGATGACTCACTGTAGTTAGTGGTAGGCCTAGGTTTATTATTTTTCAATTAGATATAAACTAAAGCTTTAATATGTCATGACCACTGGTGCTTGTTGCAGTTCTTAATTAAGAAACACATTTTTAATGTCTTAGCCTTACGAAATTGTGGATTATTTGGTGATCGGTAAGCATTAAATTTAGCGTCCAATGCTAGCACTTGTTGCCAAACAGCCATTGCATATTGAAATGCCACTTAAGCTTGTACAATAAATATTGGCCGATAAAACCGTCACATAATATACTTATGAGCAATTGTTACTTTAGACAAATTAAACAGTTTGTCGAAAAATATGACTAATTTAAAGTATAATTTTATAGGATTTAACAATCAAATATGTTCTTCCGCGTTTGTAGAGCTGTATGTAGATTGGATACACTTATGTTTGACATGTCTAATTTTAGAAATCCCCGGTCTTAAAACTTTCTGAGTGAGGCCATTTTTGCCTGGGCTAGTTATAAGAATCACTTTATTGTTATTGAACTTTATATAAACAAGAGACATGCAGGCGATCAAATGTGTAGTTGTTGGAGATGGGTATGTCATTATAATTTTTATCTTTACAACTTTTTAAAAATAATTTTTATGTTTTTTGGCCCAGTTCACATACCGATGGCCTGCAATCATGATAATCTTTCTTGACTGATGGTAGGGATTGTTGTTGACTATCCAATTTCTAGTATATTTACTTCCTATTTCCTGCTCTCTAGTGAAGGTAGAATAGATTATAGGCCTATTAATTTTTTTAAATAAATGCAGACACATTTTATATTCTTTTCATCTCTTGAGTTCATCTCTTGTTCAAAAGAAAGTAAGTTTTTACTTCTTAAGAAGTTCTTCTTACCCGTAGCCTACTTCAGCTAAGTACTAAGTAAGTTAAGAATAATAAGACTTAGTTACTAAGTTAGTCATTAAGTTATTAATTAGGACAACATTTTCAAAATGGGTTTACAGCATTATAAATATATCACAGCTAGATATAGCCCTTGACACTTTAAAGTTAGATATCTCAACCAAGTCTGTACTGTACGTCAATTTTGAAAAATGTTATGAATTGTTTTCTAATTAATTTTTCATCAAAATAATTACATGGAATGGCGCAAGTTGCTTTTAATTATTCACTGTGACCTTTGCTCTAGTTTTGAGGTATTACCTAACCTTTGCAGTTAGAATTTGTATTTAAAACTAAGGTATTTTAATTGAAAAATCGTATTAATTTGGAATTAGTATTTAGAATATGGTTGGGGGTAAGGGTTAGAAGTAGTTATAAATTAAAAAATAAATGAGGTATAAAAGTTATAAATATGGGGGATGTTGTTTGTGTCAGGGGGATGATGTCATGGCAGCCATTAATTTAATTGGTGTTACATGGAAATCTATGACATTAGCTAGTTAAAAATGTAAACTGTGTGCTATTTATAGCACAGTGAAGAATCAAAAGCAACTTTTACCCAAGGAACATATAAGAAAATATCAAATGATGGTGGTAAAAAAAGTTGTAGCCAAGAACTACAGCCAAGCCTATAATTTATAAATATCTTTGTTATTTGCGATAGATATCCTACAATAACAAACTATATAATTTTTTGTTCTTGAAAACAAAGTGAAAATGGTGATTACATTGTGCTAATTTTCAGATGCAACTAGAGCTAATTAATAATAGCGTCTAAATAGCATAATTACAGTTGAATATTTAATAAAAATTAATATATATTTTACATTTTTAATTATTTAGTGTAAAATATATGGCAAACTATGTTTTTGTTTTCTGGAAGACAAAATGCATCTGTTGATTACATTGTGCTAATTTTCTGATGCAACCAGAGCTAATTCATAATGGCATCTAAGTAGCATAATTACAATTTAATATATATTTATTAAATATATAGTGACCATAATGCTGGTTTCTAATAAAGACGAGGTATACCTTACCTGTGCCACTCTGTCGTATCTTAATGTTGGGCAAATCTAGCAAGAATCTCATAATGGTGATTGGATGATCTTTAGCATATCATAGAACTTATCTTGTAGCCTAAGTTTGAATTATTTCCAATCTATTCACTTGTGTCTGTGACACTGTGAGCAGACCAAGGTCATAATCGATGACAGATAACATAAATACTTTTTATGTAGACAGCTATGCAGTCTGTGTCATCAGAAAATCCAGTAACTTATAAGCATATATGCTTAAATAGTTGTTACTTTTCAATGCAAAAAATTGAACTTCAGATTTGCACTTAACATCATGTTCAACAGATGATAAGGCACTCAGCAATACTGCAAGTAAAGTCTTACAGCACTTAAATCCTTGGCAGCTGTATGTCTTTCGCAGCAACTGCTTGTCCTCTGTCAATCATTTCTGTCAGTTATTGATAATGGATTAGGCATTCTCATATTTTTACATACTAGGTTGGAACATCAGGAATGTATGAAGGAATGTGATGTCCCCATATAGAGTTATAGTCTTTAGTCCTCTGCTTCAATAAAGATACTCCTATTGATGGGAAACTGTTTTATTGACTTAAGTAATTATTTCCCCCTGAGATGCAACATTGTTGTTTTTTGCATTCACTCAATTAAGTAAGTACAATTTTGTGTAATTTGAACCAAAAGAACTACCAGATATAACAAGAGAGACATCACCAACACTTTTTCCAGTTCCATGGGAGCAATACCCAAATCTCACTATCAGAACCACCATAATCAACTACCACACTATGATAGAACTGAATAATCTCCAAAAGAATACAATAGTATGCAACATGATTGAACATATTTACCCCCAGAGAAGCATGGATACAAGTATATACAGACGGATCAGCAACCAGAGCAGTGAAGAATGGAGGTGCTGGCATGTACATAAAATATAAAGAAAAAGAAAATGAATCCACTTGTTTACCAACTGGAATATTCTGCTCCAACTACTCTGCAGAAGTACAGGCTTTAAACATGGCTGCAGAAATAATTAAAAACACAACCAGTCAATGCCAGCGGGTGCTATTTCTTACTGATGCTATGTCTGTCCTACAAGCTCTTGACAGCGATAAGCTGCCAGACCTGAAGAAAGCCATGCGAAAAGTGAGCATCCAAAGAAGGGTAGTACTACAGTGGATACCATCCCATTGTGGCATACCAGGAAATGGAGAGGCAGACAGACTGGCAAAGGATGGAGCAACACAGGAACAAAAAGACCAAGAAATCACCTACCAAGAAAAGAAGACCTCATCAAAGCCATCATGAAAGTCAACCACCCAAAAGACAATTACCACTATATTGACAGAGCAGAACAGGTTATTATCTTCCGCTTCAGAACAGGACACAGCAGATTAAACAGCCACTTAAATAGACTAAGATTAGTCCCATTACCACTGTGCCTTTGTGGACAGGCAGCACAGACCGCTGAACATATCCTGCAAGACTGAAATACACTAAACCAGTTAAGGGAGGAACACTGGCCAACAGAGATGAATATCCACAGAAAGATGTATGGGAGCACTGAGGAGCTTTCAAATACAGCAGCATTTATTAAGAGAACTGGACTTGCTGTGTAGATATAAATAACCAAATGGTCAGAGGGTATCCGACAAAGTGGATGGTGCCGCAGTAACCTAATGAACAAATAGTCAAGCAAAATGAATTAAACAGGTTATTAAAACACTCTGATGTCTCTGTAACCGGTTTGTTACGTTGTTATACCGGTGACCGGCAACGTCAGTCCTTGGAATATCGTCTCATTTGTCATATGGGAGTCTTGCAACCACACGGAATGAACATTAATCACCGTTTTGTTTGAGTTACCCACCTATATGCAGTTGTTATAGCATTATCTTTATGTGAACGAACGTTTATATTTACATTAATATATGTATATGTTTCTATGTGTACGAATGTTCATGTTATTGTTTTTATTTATGTGAGAAAGTGTTTATGTGGATGCATGTTCATATTTATGTATATATATATATATATATTTATGTGAGCGCTTGTTTATGTTAAATGCACGTATCTCCATTCTGTGTCAATATGTATGCCTATTCTGGTGTGAGCCCTTTCCTATGTGTGGATACATTTACATGCCTGTGCATTTTGTGTGGGTATCCTTCACACATCTGTGTCCATTTTGTTATATGTTTATTTCTTAACTCTTGGTGTGTGTATACATTTCTATGTATGTTTAGGTTTGGTTTTATATATATGTTTATGTCTATATTTGGTTTCACATTCATTCCATGCGTTTTCAAATGATGATTCTTCTTGTATCCTTCCTTCCCCAAACCCACTCACCCCACAACCTCATCCTTACTCATCTATCATTATCATATGCCATTCTGGTTGGCGTAGGTGACCATGGTTCTCTGTTCACAGTATTGTTATCAGGATCGTTGTTTCCAAGCCTTGCTAGGTTGTCACACGAATATTTTTTCACATCCCCATCTATCTCTGTTCCCTTCAGTCTTGCCTGTTGTGACTATGTTCTTAAAACCTGCCTGTCTGATAAAGTGACAGAAGGGGTATTTTTCTTATCTTTTTCTTTTATTATTCTTGCACTCATCTATAGTGCCTCTAATTTCCCACTTTCGGTTTGTTTATAATGAATGCACACATTTTCTCCTTTACTAGATGCGTTGCCATCCCTGCGCTACGGAGACGGGGCTTGATGAAATCTAGTCATATATTTTGTTTTTTATTTTGTTGTTTTCTGTTGTTTGTCTCTTGAAAAAGGTTCAATTTGAGCCGATACGTGGAGAATTGTCCTGTTTAGTTTTATTGTATGTTTTTTTATATATACTTTTTTAAATATATTTTTTTAATTAATAGGCAAGGTAAGTGTTTTAGTAACCTGTTTAATTCATTTTGCTTGACTACTTGCTGTGTAGACATGTCAAACTGCGAACGAGAAGAAGAACAAAAGGGTATGAATAGATTGTGCTATGGTTTCAGTTGCGAAATATATCTTAGGTTTCTAGCACATGCTTTCAGCATGTTTTTGAAAGACCTTCCAGTCTTTCGGGACACTCACTACAGTCATAGAGAGATGGGTGCAAACATTTGATTACAAGTGTTATAGATACATTTTTCGCATTTCCTAGAGAGAACATAAAATAAAGTGCAGATATCAGTAATAAGTAAAATAGAGAGCTTGCAAATCCACAAAAACTACTGCTTTCAATACTGAAATGACAATAACTTGAATGGTTTGGACATATAAGTTGACATGGTTCCTTGTGAAAAACAATCCTGCAGAGAATAAGTGAAGTTGGAAGAAGCAGAGGCATCCCAAAAAATGATGAGACAATATCAACAACTGGACCTGTCAAGATTTTACCACACTCATCCTCATTGCTGAAGGGCACTGTGTTGATGCATCCAATGTAGTACTGCTATGACAGCTTATGGGTTTATAGCTGGATGATTGGTGGATACCCACTTGATATTATATGCCTTGTATCTTTAATCATGCAAATTCTGTATCAATTTCTTTATGATCTCATCCACAGAGCTGTCGGTAAGACTTGCCTGCTTATCAGCTACACTACAAATGCCTTTCCAGGGGAATACATTCCCACAGTGTAAGCTCTAGATATTTGTTGGCTATATTATTGACATTAAGTGCTTCATTACAAACCAATAAATTATAAGATAAATAAATGTTGAAGGGGTTGGTTCATAAACATTATAAAAAAGCTGAAGTTTTTTGGAATTTAAAAAGACACAACAGCATGAAAATATTAATAAAAGGTATGGTTTCTGATAATGGGTAAAGGTCACCCACACAACAATGGATAAGAGATATCTCAGATTGTTTAAACATTACCTTGACTATGGTAGGAAAACTTGCCCAGGATCATGAGGAATTCAGAACATCCTAAAGATTTCTGGAAAGAATATATCACCTGATATACTACATTAATCAGATACATTATTAATTTTATGTATAAAATTATTTTAACCTGAATTGAAGGATGTGCAGAGATACACATGCACAGGCGATTAACTCACTATTACTAATAAAGAACCACCAGCAGAGCATCCTTAGAACTGGTACCCTCAGTCATTGAGATGGCTAGCCATCGCCTAGGAATCAAGTGCAACAGCATTTGCAGTGATAAAGCTGAAAACCTGGAATATCATAATAATATTTTGTTGAAATCATCTGACCTCCAACCCTGATAGTAGCATTAATTAGTGTAGCATTAATTAGTATAATTAATGTGTACAGGAAGAACCAGAGATGGCATATTGGGGGGGGCGAAGTTGAAAGCAGCTCTCTGCGGGATATGACATCTTGTCCGATGAGCCCAGAATCAAAATGTTTGCCCTGTATGATTGAAGAGCCTCCTTAAATGAAATGACAGTATGCATAGTTCATAGCTATGCACAGAATAGCTTTGAACAGACAGAATTGGAGAGATCTGACCTCTGCCCTTTGCGCTAACTTCAGCGCAAAAGGAAAATGAATGAAATGAAAAATAGTTCAGGGCCCGGAGCAGAGATCCTCTAAATACTTGTGTTGGGAATGGGCGCCAAGTAAGAACCCTGAAGCATGTAATTCAAAAGCTTGCAGTGTCCGGAAAATGCATACAATTTATAGAATAAAAGTGTGCTTTTATTTTGTGGTTCCATTCTGTGTTTGTTTATCCTTGTCTTGATAAAGACCTTTTGGTTGAAATACGTAAAACTGTGAAACATTTTTTAGTTCTATATTTACTTATGGTGCACAATTTTACTGCAGTCTCACTCACTCAAATTTAACAAAAATGTATCCATTCACACGCTTGGAAGAAAAAAACAATCATTTTTATATTAACTTAACACCACATCAATTACAAATTACATAACTTGTCCCCTGCACGCTAAATTCTTTTATGACATTTGCATAATTTTATATTTAAAAATTTACGAAGAAAATATAATGAGGAATGTGAGAGAAGACATACACAACGCTGACTATCATGCTTTAAACATCGGTGGCTTTGAAATCCCTGAACTACGCTATGTAGACGACACTGTGCTTCTTTCAAATGATATAAAGGGGTTGGAACAACTAATCAAGAACACAAATAAATATAGCGAATCACAAAACTTATATTTAAACACAAAAAAACAAAAATCGTGTCAACAGATATAATAACACAACAACAAAAAATCAGAATAGACAATACTGAGATAGAATGTGTGGATAAATTTGAATACTTAGGAGCAAACATCAACGGTGCAGGAGACTGCATGACAGAAATAAGGAAAAGATTGGCAATGGCATATTGTAAAATAACACAGTTGAAAAACATATGGAAAAACAATAAATAGAAATGAAATTGCTAATGCTACGATCTTTTATTTTTCCGGTTGCAACATATGACTGTAAAACATGGACCCTAAGTAAGGCAGCGGCAAAGAATATCAGCGCCTTTGATATGAAATGCTACAGAAAGATACTTAGAATATCATGAAAGGAAAAAAAGAGAAACTCAGATATTATAAACACATTGAGGATTCCAGAGTGTTGGTTACTAAACGCAATAGCAAAAAGAAAACTACACCTGTTTGGTCATATAAAGAGACAACTGTTTAGAAAGATAAATAATGGAGGGCAGAGTGCCTGGGAAGAGGAGAAAGGGCAGACCAAAAAGACGATGGTATGACGACATTAAAGATGACATGAATACATCATTGGAAAATGCAAGCCGCATCGCCCAAGACGGAAGGGGGTTCAGAGAGTTCATTGGGAAGACAACGTTCTGGAAAGAATACACCACATGACATGACCATGTTTGTGTCCGATCTCCAGGACATATTAAATTTATAATGTTATATCATAACCAAACTTTTTATACATAATATAGTCTGTTAAAATTAAATAAATCACTTAGATGTCACTTACCTTCTCTATCGCTATCTTGACAGAGTTGAGCAAGTTATCATTTTTCGCATCTGCACAGGACACATCAGACAACAGCCACTTAAATAGACTCGTTCCATCACCTCTATGTCCATGTGGGCAGACAGAACAGACCGCGGAACATATCCTGCAAGACTGCATTACACTAAACCAGTTGAGGGAGAAACACTGACCCACAGAGACGGATATCCACAGAAAGTTGTATGGGAGGACTGTGGGGCTTTCAAATACAGCAGCATTCATTTTTAAAATTGGACTTGACATGTTAAACTGCAAATGAGAAGATTTACTTTTATCTGATCTTGACTAGATCTAAGAATTTTTCGTCCACAATGATATGATGTATTTTCAATGCACCGTGCCATATGTAACCTAGGCCTAATATTTCCGATGTCATTTCATAACGAAACTAGCGTGTTCCTAATATCTTCTTTAAAAATAAACATAATTTCCAACCCTTCCTCATTATTAGGAAAGCCTACAAAAGACAGTGAGTTTTATTAAGGAGACAGAATTACAGATATAAACATGTTTCAAGTGAACGAAAGAAGAAGAAGAAAATTAGGAAAGCAATAAATAAGTACGAGAGAAATCCATATTAATTTGACTAAAAATGCTTTCATTTCAACTCAGTGCTTGTTGATTGTAACTTTATAATTTTCTTCATTTTTCCAGTCCCTTCTGCACATGATCTTGCCCTGAAATGGAAGCTAGATTTGATAGCAATGTTTTCACTCTTTTTTGGGGGTGCAAAGGGAACGCATTGCTCTAGGCGGACCCAGGATTAGCAGATAACCAAGATCCCAAATGTACCTCCACGCGGTGCACCCTGGAAACAGAAATACAGCAGCTCGAGCTGATTCTGGCCAAATCATTTGGGGATCGTTTCCGAGAATGTGGAGGTAGCAGATGGAAAGAGATTTGACTGCACAAGAGACAGACAATATCTCCGACACCAGCAGCATCACCACATATAGCGACACTGTCGACATACAGTGAAGCAAGTCAGTCCAGTCCGAACATTGGAGGGGCAGCCAATGTAAAATGCACGTAAAGGTAGATGCATGGCGAGAGACAAATAGATTTCATACCGAGTACAATGAAACAATGAAAGGGCAGAACAGCGCTAGAGGGAAGCGCGACCTGCAAATAGAAAGTGAAAAGTCCCTAGGAAAGGGGAACTACAAGCTCCGTCAGCTCGAGGCGAGCTTCTAGTTACCTGTGTTCCTTACAGGCAGAGACCCAGACCCATCCATTGGCGTTTGGTAAAGCAAGAAGACCTAACCCAACTCTTATGTCGAGCCTTCCTAAACCGGAAATATGCTCGCGAAGAGAAAGAGTTCTGTACCTGAAAGGGACAACGATGGTAGTCCTGGCCCAACTCTACTGTCAAGGTTTCCTATAACGGATGTACACTTTCAGAGAGAAAGGGTTCCGTACCCGATGGGCTCAGGCACAAAAGGGACAACGATGGTAGTCCTGGCCCAACTCTACTGTCAAGGTTTCCTATAACGGATGTACACTTTCAGAGAGAAAGGGTTCCGTACCCGATGGGCTCAGGCACAAAAGGGACAACGATTTAGCCCTGGCCCAACTCTACTATCAGGTTTTCCTACATCTGAAATACACTTGAAGAGAGAAAGGGTTCAGTACCGGATGGGCTCAGGCGCTATTGGGACAAGGACGCTCAGCTCGAGAACGCCTTGCTCTCAAACGCGTGGTGTGAGACTCGAACTTGGACACGGGGTACACAATTTCAGTGAATGACACCTCGGCTAAGAGGGCGAAAGAGCCAGTTCCAACTCCTCTGTTGAGTTCTTCCCCTTAAGGAACCAGGCTCACGGATGAGAAACGGTTCAGTACCCAATGGGCACAGGCACAGCACGTCCAATTACACGAGGCAAGTTCATAGACAGTGGAACACCTTGTGCGAGTCATACGAGAGCAAAAATCGTCTGGGCGAAGAGTCACCACTACGCATGCCTGGAGACAGATATAGAGGCTGTCACAGGCTAAGGGTAGCCCACCCGAATTGTCAAGGCATGCCGAAATCGGATGTGCTAGGCCTACAAGGCGCATAACGGTGGCACAAAGTAATCACGCTCCCGGAGGAAATCGCACGGATATCCGTGATGGTTACAATGGAGCGAACGAAAAACAAACAAACTCTTTTTTTTCCTGTTATCTTTATGACTGACAGAACAAAAAAGAAGAAAAATTGGCTAAAGCTGTCAAATGAATGAGAATCTGGACACTATATGATGTATTATCAGTAAATTTAAAAATAATTGGAGCATATCCTGTATGAGATATGTTATTCAACATTTGCTATATGGTAGATTGACATCACCATCATTAGGTTCTGTCTCCAAATCAGTCATTAACTTCAACAGGTATCCTGCCTCTTGCTTTGGTATTGGACAATGGCAGACTGTACTTTGTCCATCTCAATATGCTAATTCTTCTTTCATCCACCTGGAATGTACCTAATGTATCTGTGGCATCAAACATATTCCCATTATGTTAGTGTGCAGCATCCTGATTGCTGTGGTTCATCTCTTAACTGGTTGCCTCAGTCTTCGGCACGTTTACTTAAAAATACAATCTATTGTAGGAGGGCCTGGCCAGGCTTAGTTTTCAGCTGCTTGTGACATGCTTCTGCCTCTATCTCCTTGGCAATCTGTTGGTCTCAATGGGAACAAATAGAAGAAAACATTGAGGAATAATTGTGTAATATTGCTTTTTTAATGTTGTCAAATGTTTTACTATCTTTTGTTATATAGATTTGACAACTACTCGGCTAATGTAATGGTTGATGGCAAACCTATCAATCTAGGACTTTGGGACACAGCTGGACAAGAAGATTATGACAGACTGAGGCCTCTCTCATACCCACAGACTGTAAGCTCATTGTATACTCACATAACATTTTCTCATTGTATATTATACTTACATCTAGTTGATAAGTACCATAAGTTTAATAGCTCAGGGTTCCCTTAAATTACAACAAAACAAAGTAAATGGCCACATGTATTGCTGGATAAAACACTATCTAAAATAAAAATAAGATGAAACAACTGTAAGGCAGCAGTGAAGCTTGAAATGAAGCGCAGCAAAAAAAAAACTCTTCAAGCATGGAGTACCACAGGGAGGTATTCTATCCCCCACTTTATTCCTTATATTCAGGAAAGACATTGACCAAATCCTTTCACATAAACACTGTAATCTGCATACATTGCAGTACTTCCAGACTTGAAGGGTTCCATGGATGACTGAAGCGAATAACGCAATTCATTGAAGCTATTGGAGCTGTAACCTTATATCTAACTTAAAAAAGATGAAGAAGAAGAAGCTCAGGGTTCCATATAGAAAATTGTTTTGTTTTGTTTGTTTCAAACCACAGTGTTTATGAGCTCTGAAGTTCCTTACTTTAATAGGGCTTTCATTCATACCCAGAGACACTGTATTTTTACAATTCTTGTTTACACCAATCAGCAGAAGACATCTGAAAAGCCCAGCCATAACAGAATCTGCATATCGTCCTATCTTTGCAACCGGGAGCACTCCTCGAAACTATTAACATGCATACTGCATCTTTATCGGTTGAGGACAAGCTCAACAAATTTACAGTAGCCATTCTGAATTTGACATCGGGAAGTTTGTTTGTTTTGCGTTCGCTCCATTGTAACCATCACGGATATCCGTGCGATTTCCGCTGGGAGCGTGATTACATTGTGCCACCGTTATGCGCCTTGTAGGCCTAGCACATCCGATTTCGGCATGCCTTGACAATTCGGGTGGGCTACCCTTAGCCTGTGACAGCCTCTATATCTGTCTCCAGGCACGCATAGTGGCGACTCTTCGCTCAGACGATTTTTGCTCTCGTCTGACTCGCACGAGGTGTTCCATTGTCTATGAACTTGCCTCGTGTAATTGGACGTGCTGTGTCTGTGCCCATTGGGTACTGAACCGTTTCTCATCCGTGAGCCTGGTTCCTTAAGGGGAAGAACTCAACAGAGGAGTTGGACCCTGGCTCTTTCGCCCTCTTAGCCGAGGTGTCATTCACCGACATGTGTACCCCTTGTCCAAGTTCGAGTCTCACACCACGCGTTTGAGAGCAAGGCGTTCTCGGGCTGAGCGTCCCTGTCCCAATAGCGCCTGAGCCCATCAGGTACTGAACCCTTTCTCTCTTCAAGTGTATTTCCGGTGTATGAAAACCTGACAGTAGAGTTGGGCCAGGGCTAAATCGTTGTCCCTTTTGTGCCTGAGCCCATCGGGTACGGAACCCTTTCTCTCTGCAAGTGTACTTCCGGTATAGGAAACCTTGACAGTAGAGTTGGTCCAGGACTACCATTGTTGTCCCTTTCTTGCCTAAGCCCATCGGGAACAGAACCCTTTCTCTTCGCGAGCATATTTCCGGTTTAGGAAGGCTCGACATTAGAGTTGGATTAGGTCTTCTTGCTTTACCAGCCGCCAATGGATGGGTCTGGGTCTCTGTCTGTAAGGAACACAGGTAACTAGATGCTCGTCTCGAGCTGACGGAGCTTGTAGTTCACATTTCCTAGAGACTTTTCACTTTCTATTTGCAGTTCGCGCTGCCCTCTAGTGCTGTTCTGCCCTTTCATTGTACTCGGTATGAAATCTATTTGTCTCTCGTCATGCATCTACCTTTACGTGCATATTACATTGGCCGCCCCTCCAATGTTCGGACTGGACTGACTAGCTTCACTGTATGTCGACAGTGTCACTATATGTGGTGATAAGGCTTTGTCTACCTAGGCTTAAAAAGTCGGTTTGCGGCGAAATACTCGGAAGAAGTTGGCAGGTAACTCAACGGGTACATAGGCGCTAACAGCAGAGCTGTGTGGACAGCATAGGGCACAGTTAGACACATAGTACGCTCTGGCCATCCACTGCACCTGATTTTCTCCCAGTTGTCTCGACTTTGTCTTGCCACTGGACCAAGATAAAACTCAGGAGAGAGAGTGTGGTTGACGATTAGCGCAACTCTTCCACACTATAAACCAACTTCAGCGCTAGTCATTTCTCAACCCATTTATATCGCACTATTAACTTTATTATTTTATTATTTATTGTTATTATTATTATGGTTGAGTTTTTGGTCATCGTCGATCACGACGGACAAACATCATCATCATCATATGTGGTGATGCTGGTGGTGTTGGAGATATTGTCTGTCTCTTGTGCAGTCAAATCTCTTTCCATCTGCTACCTCCACATTCTCGGAAACGATCCCCAAATGATTCGGCCAGAATCAGCTCGAGCTGCTGTATTTCTGTTTCCAGGGTGCACCGCGTGGGGGTACATTTGGGATCTTGGTTATCTGCTAACCCTGGGTCCACCTAAAGCAATGCGTTCCCTTTGCACCCCACATCGGGAAGTCAATCTTGAAGAATAAAAAGACAAACATAAATTGACCTAGGGACTATAAAGATGTGATTTTTCAGAAGAATGTTAAGAACAGACTGGACATCATTATCAAAAATAGAGCATGATCAACTAAAAAATGCAAACAGGTCTTCAGATAATTATAGGTGAATTGAAAAACACTGATCCACGCTCATTTTTTTTTCTCAATACTTTGAGTTTAAGCTGATCAGTATCTCTTTGTCATGCTGTCTCACATTAATTCTATGTCTGTTATGTTGTTCCCATGCTGCCAGGGGTCATGTCTGATTCTCATTGTATTAGACCTATATTCAATTGAGTTTGTCTTCCTCTTTGTGTTAGTTCTCAATACTCTTGCTAGTGAGCAGAATGTTGTCCAGAGAACAAAATAAATTGTCATGATTTACAGCTTCAGTCCAAATGCATGACTTTTAAGATCAAAATGACCCTCTATGGGATAAGATGGCCAACACGGTTCCAATCTTCACCTCTTAAACATGCATGCCAAATAACAGTATTGCTACCCTTTTCTCCCCTTTCAGGCCCTAACAACACAAGGTAGGCTATTTTCTCAATCTGATAAAGTAAGTTCATTCCTAGCATGAACCTTTCTTCTCTTGTCAGTGATGGCTATAAGTCAATCTCCTTTCCCTGCTGTTTCCCATCTAAGGACATGATCTGTTATTCTTTGCATTTTTTTTTCTCACCATGAGGTCAACATATGTATATCTTACATAAAATTGACCATTTCTAAAGTCATGGTGACAGGTTTACCTGAGTCACAGTTTAAATTATTTTTTATGGTTATTCGCTCTGATATAACTAAAAATAGACTCATCTGCATTTAAAAGTAACGTGCCTCACCATAAGAGACTAATATTTTTGTTTAAATCCTCATTGTATTGCATGCCATAAAAAATAACTACTCGCATTCTTGTTCGTCACAAATAACCCTTTTATTTTTTTACTTTATGCATTGCTCTAAGCGGCCAATAATAGCATAGTGGAATCCCATTATAGCGAAGTGGTGTGTCAGACAGAATATGTGTGTTATAACTAACCATTATTCGTAATATATGGTTATGACAATTATTAACATAAGTTATGCCCCTTTCAGTTATTGTTTCCCTTGTGCATTATTTTTCTATGACGTAATCTTTGGCGTGTCAACTAAGAATAAATAGTCAACTAGCACAGTTCGTGAGAGATTGATTCTAGAATGTGACGAAAAATGTAAATAATATAGTCCTTATCTATTTTCTATACTGGGGATGGTCCTTATCTATTTTCTATACAATGGAAACCCCAATCATATTTTTAATCAACTAAGAGAATGGTGTATCAATGTTCTGTTACTCATCTCTCCAAGTATCAATTGTTTCTTGGGAAACAGATACACAAATCCAGCTAGTCTCGCTGCCAGTTACATATACTTTCACCGTAATTTCATGTTTTTCAACCAATCAATACTTAATTTAAGGTCAGATGGCCTATGCTTTCAGCAAACTCTCTTCCTTTACTCAAATAAGGATAGATTGTGTTTCCCTGCACCAGAATTATAAAAATGAGCATTGTATTTATACTAAGGTGAATGAAATGCAATGCCACCTGCCTACATCCACTCCCCCCAATTTCAGCGTGTTTTGTTGTGTGTGGCCACCACATGTTTCATTTGAACATGCCTCAACTAAAAATCATTCTTCTAACTTGACACATTTGACTTTTCCCATGGCTTTCATTGGCTGTTAACACAAAGTGACCAATTTAATTACAAGAAAAGACAAATTCCTCACTTTAAAATATGGGCCCGATAAGACAGCCAGACTATATTCGATGTCCACACCTGTACTGAATAAGGCTTTGTCCAAACACACTGCCAGTAAATGTGTCATGCGGTTTCTGGTTGAATTCCTTACTGGCACATAGTGTTGGAGTCTTTGTGCACCTTTTCAAACGCACACGCACAGAGTAAAAGTTTAGAAGGACTATTTTTTTTTCCAGAAGTAAATTGTAAATAGTGCATTATACAGGATATTTTTTTTATTACATGTGTTATCAAAAAGTTTTTTAAAATGAAGACAGAGTTAAAATAAACATGGATTTTGAAAACGTTCGTTATAGAGAGAAATTCGTTGTAATGGGATTCCGCTGTAATTATATATTACAATAAATGTGTATTCCATTACCCTTACACTATCAATCCTGTTGTGTTCCACAGGATGTTTTTCTTATATGCTTCTCACTCATAAGTCCTACCAGCTTTGAGAATGTCAGAGCTAAGGTATGTATTATGTTTTGTGACATTGGTATAGATGTTATAGTTAGATTCAGACTATTTTTATGATGTGTTGTAATCCATGTACCCATAACCCATTGGGGGGTTGTAGTGGTATCACATTGGATGTATCAACACATTGATTTCAGCAATGTGGACGGGAATAAATTTGAGGAGAAATGAGCATTGTGTTGCTAGGAGTTTAGGTAGTGGATGTGGAAGGCAAAGAGGAAATGCATCCTGTTTTACCAGAAAAGTTATTGTCGCACATTTTGAATCATACTGGCAAAAACAGGATAAATGTATGTGTTTGATACATTAAACATGACATGGATTGTCAGAACAGTGAAGAAAGGAACATCACAATAAAAATTAATAAGTTGTGCCATAATTTAGGTGCTTCAAATTAAAACCGTAAATATAATGTGGGTTGTTTTTTTTACGTAAATATTTTCTGAAAAAGTAAAATCCAACATATCATTTTTCTACATAGTCTCCAATTGCATTTGATACAAGTCCTCCAGCACTTGTAAATTTCTTAGATTCATGGTTTTGTTTCTAGTCACTCATGCACCACACCCACCTTGTAGATGCTTTGTTGTATGTAGCATATCATGGGTAAAATGGTATACTAAACCATGACTGTTGTGTGGCAATGTCACTCATAGTCAGTTGGCTGGTTTCTTGTACCAGGCATTAAAAAGCTGCTTTCTTTTATCAGGCATTAAACAGCTGCTTTCTTGTACCAGGCATTAAACAGCTGCTTTCTTGTACCAGGCATTAAACAGCTGCTTTCTTGTATCAGGCATTAAACAGCTGTAATCGATTCAGGGGGTCACTACTTGGTATTCCAGACCTGGTCAAGAACATTCTGTCACAGAACTCAAGCTATTTTGAAACCTCCATTCATATACTTGCTGAATTAGAGGCATGGGTCACCATGCTGGACCTTCATTTGTCAATGAGTTTATAAAGATTTCATGCCATCACTAATTAAAATGGACATAACATTGCTCCAAATTAGTGCCTGTCAATAGTGGAGCGGCCATTACAATACCACATTGTTCAGCTGCACTAAGATGGCATGTGCAAGACATCAACAATATTTACAGGTTACTAGAGATTGCCATGGTTTTTCTGATTGCTGTCACACTTTTATAGTTTTAATTTGAAGAACCATTATGGCCTCATTGTGTACGAATGATGATTATTTAAAGTTACAATTACTTTTAATGTCATGTGTTACTGGAGCCCAAAACAGGGGCAAGAAAAGATACTTTACCTACTGTACCTGTAAAGGTAATTTTAGGAGGATTGTAAGTGTGGTTGACTATCTAGCACATACAGGAGTGTAAGATTAGTTAGTATACTGACTAAAGATGCAAAGATCACAGCGTTGCTATAAACTGGCAGAGCAGTGAACGTATGCTCATATGACTTAAAGCACACAGAAATCTGTGTTCAGTAGTTATGCTAGAGTGTGAACATATTTTATAGAAATCTATGTAGCTATGTTAGTGAGAACATATTTTATAGAAATCTATGTTAGTGAGAACATATTTTATAGAAATCTATGTTAGTGAGAACATATTTTATTTTAATAAATAGGGACTTATTTTTTGTTTTAACCCAAGTGCTGCCAGGGCCTGAAAGTAGAGAAAAGAATAGCAACACTGTTTACCTGACATGCATGTCATAAAAGGCGACTATGGTGGTTATGGGGTAGAGTTGGCTTTCCATCTCATATAGGGTTTCACCCAGAAGCCATGCTGAAGTTGGATGTGTTAGGCCAAAGGCGTTAGGCAATATCACAGCAAAACTGTAAACCATGACACACATTATTCTGTTCTACAATTGTCTTTTCTCTGTTTTTGCTGTAATAAGTCGAAGGATTTAATGACGATCAGTTTTTGGGCTATGGTACATTTGGTTTCTCGATATGCAATAATATTGTGACATCTCAGAATGTTGGTAACTCCTTCAGTCCACTTTTTTGGTCTTCCTCTGTGTCTTGCTGTTTCTATTTTTATGTTATATGCCAAAGAATTCATTTTCTTAAATTTTTTTGATTGATGTATTTCTTCTGCATTCATTATCACACTCCTGCTAATTATCAGGATTTAGTCCAGAGAATAGTACATGTTGTGGCATTGTTTACAGTTTTGCCTGACACTTCTGACTTGCAGCATGGCATTTGGGTTACTTTGACTTATGGCAGGACAGTTTTGCTATCTTTACTCCCTTTTAGGCTCCCAAAAGTATGGAGATGTAAGTTGTATACATGTTCATATATGAAATATTTAGATAAATATAGTTATCAATGTTATTTTTCTATGGCAGTGGTTTCCAGAAGTCAGTCACCATTGCCCCAACACACCCATCATCCTTGTTGGAACCAAACTAGACTTGAGAGAGGATAAAGAGACAATTGAGAAGCTTCGTGAGAAAAAGCTGTCACCCATTACATACCCACAGGGGCTGGCTATGGCTAAAGAAATTGGTGCTGTTAAATATCTTGAGTGCTCTGCTCTCACACAGAAAGGGCTGAAAAATGTGTTTGACGAGGCTATCCGAGCTGTGCTTTGCCCAAAACCAAAGCCAAAAAAGAAAGCCAAATGTAGAATTCTTTAATCTGGATTTATTTTGATCACATTTTGTCATATATAATTTTAATTCATAACAGTTTGTAATTGCTACAAATAATACTTTAAAGTACATTTTATCATTGAATTTTTAGGGGTGAATTTCTAAATAAAAATGGTATTGTTTTGTTTTCAAATTAAGATGAAGCAAATAAAGACAATGCAACTTTTGTACCAACATATGTAAGAAAGTGGTTTGTTAATCTAATAATTAGTTTATCTTCATTGCTTCTACTGGCCTTTTAAGGCATGGCAACTGTCATTATTGTACTAATTTTCAATATGTCCTATCTGCAATATCCATACATTAACCTGTACCATGCCAAATATGAATTATGTAATTTGCCTCCTGCACACCAGATTCTTTTATAACAATTGTGTAATTTTATATAAAATGTACCTGTTTATATCTGAATTCCAAATTAAATTTCTGATGTTCAATTATTAAATTTCTAATGTTAATTCACAACTAAACTAACATGCTCATAACATCGTTTGTTAAAAATTAAATAAAATACTTAGATATTTTACCTTCACTTACCTTCTCTATAAAATCTTGATGTTCTACACATTTTTCATGCACAGTAACATGATATATGCCTATTTTCAATGCACAATGTCTAATGCAATCTATACCTAATGTTTCCAATTTCGTTTCATAATGAAACTAATGTGTTTCTAATATCTTCTTTGAAAATAAGCACAATTCCTCTATTAGAAAAACAATCTATAAGTACAAGAGAAATTCTTCAGAATTTCACTAAAAATGGCTTTCATTTCAACTCGATGCGTGTTGGTTGTAATTTTCATATTTTCTTCTTTTTTCCCTGGTCCCATTTGCACATGAGCTTGTGCAGAACAGGAAGCTAGATTTGCCAGCAGTGTTGCCATACGATCGCAATTCTGCGTCATGATCATTGAGTAGATTACACCTGGAAGTATGTGTTTATTTACACCCGTGGCATGGTGCAGGTTAAACGTCTTAAATGGTAATGCTCATGCAACATTCTTGAACCATAATTCAGTAATACATACCAGTTATTAATAAGCTGCAGGTGCTTATATACATTTTTTTAATGGAAATATTTATCAATTCACTTCCTTCAGGTTTGACATTCTGGCAACAAGGTTTTTTTTTTAAAGTCCTCATCATCTTTTTATTTTTAATTCAGGTTAGGCAGTTCAAATAGATATTGAAATTGTTTAATCATGTCTTTCATCTATAGAAGTTTTTAGGGCAACTATTTTGGGTCAGTTTTTAATTGCTCAGATGTCCAAGTGGTGTTATCTGAGCTCTGGGGCCATTGCATGTAGTACTTTTATATCATCCCGGCTTGCCAGAACAACTGATAACACTAAGGAGGGGTGGAAGGGACCATGAAAGAAAAATTGTCCATCCCAAATGGGAGCCATGTGCACAAAAAAGTTGAGAACCACTGCTCTGACTAGCTCCTGCTAACCTTTGTAATTTGAAAGCTAACACAGAAGATATTGGAAAGCTGGATAACATTTCTACATGACATCATTGTGATATACACAGTAATATTTTCTGTATAGCATTTGAAAGAATACAAAATAGTTGAAAAGAGCTTAGAAGACTTGCACATGTTGGGGCTGCTCAGAGGGTTGGTTGATGATATTTTCACGCCTCATATATAATGTTAGTAAAGATAAATAGATAAGACTTGCATTAAAACTATGTACAATATAAAGCTACACAGATAAATATATATACTATATTTGAGAGTTCCATGGAAAAGAATGGATCAAGAAGTATCATTGAAAGGGGAAGAAAACTTTGCTTGTTTTGGTAATTGTTAATGACAAAAGACAACGATGAATAAATAACATGACATTGTGTTTGAACATGCCCAATTGTAATACTTGTGAGGCATTCACGCATCCATAAAGAAGATTGCATGTTGGATTGAAAAGAATATGTGATCTAAAGAAAATATGACAAATGAAGAAACATTAGAATACAAGTACAAAAGTAGACCACATCGAAATTTCAATCAAAATTTATTTTCTAATTGTGTCATCTTTAAAAACAAAATTTATATTTTAATTATTAATCACCTTTCAACCAAAATGTATATTCTAATTGTTAGTCACACTTCAACCAAAATTTATATTCTAATTGTGAATCATCCTTCCTTTATTGTAATTTTAAAATGACTTTCTATTATGTGCATGTTTTTTCAATGTGTATTTTAAGCTTGTTACTTCACTGTGTTACTTCACTTCATAGTAGCTTCTTTTGATTTGAAATCAACCACATACAATTATGTTGGCTCAGTGTTCAAGTGGTTAGTGTCTCATAAACACATCTCGCTCGAAATTGTCTATAGTTTGAAAGCCGATTATCCACATTGTACTATCAATGCAATTAGATGTATTAGTGGTGCCTAATCATTCAACAATAGTTGAATAACAATGTCCAATACGGGATATGCTTCAATTGTGCCAGTCCATATAACATTTGTCCAAGTTGTTAAAATTGATTTTTGAATCTTCTGTTCAGTTTTTATGGTAACAAAAAGATATGATATACGTTTTTTCTGCTTATTTATTATTGCTGTTATATTTTCTATTCAAAACTTCCACATAGTGCTTGTTTTTTTAAAAGACTTGTATTTATTCTCTATATTATCTAAATAGTTGTACATAATTTATGTTTATAACCCATATGCTTTGTTTCCCTTTTTTTAAACAAAAAAAACAACATTAAACTATAATTATTTTTGGGTTAATATATTTATCTTGCTGCTGTAGAGGTGATTCAAATAAATATTTCCTTATTCTCCTGTCAGATGCTGATATGGATTTATTCAATGAAATACAGGGGCACATGTCAGTTCTGACTGAGCAATATTAATTTTTCAGTGGTAAAGAGGTTAATTGGATCATCATAATAGCAACTCATTTGTACTAGTTAGTTGTTTCAAAGTGCAGAGAAGCTGACCGTCAATTGTATTGGCAATTCTGTTAGAAATGCAAGTGGTGCCTAAAATTGTAACAATAGTTTGAAACTAATGTCCTGTACAAGGCATGCTTCAATTATAATTTATATTTAATTTAGATCGCTTTTGCTGCATGAGTCTAGTCTTAATATGAAATATATTTGAAACTTTCTGTTTGAAGAAAAACTGGTTCTTTAACATTAAAAATTTAACATTTGACTTAATACATGCACATTTTGTTATAGGTGTGAATAACTGTATGAACCGCACAACATTAGCTGTAGTTATTTTATTTTCATTACTTTATCATTTCTTTCTTATTTATTTTCACAGATTATTGTGGAATTTATGTGTGATTTAGAGTAATGATGGGTTAGTTTTTGGTGATAGTAAAAAAAGCTGCTGTAGAAGCTATAAACCAAATAGCAAACATCAAGTATGGTAATTTAGCAAAGCATAGAAGTAGAAGAGAGTATGTGTGAGGAGTACATATACAAAACATAGAAAATGTAATACTTGGTTTTTGTAAATAATGTGAATGCACTGAATTCATATGTCACAGTGATAAATATATGTTCTGCTGTTATATTTATGCTAGATGACTGGTATTCGATAACATCAATGTGATTTATAACAAACTCTTATGACATGTTAAAAATAATGACACATTCTGGAATTATATATATGTGAATTTATATGGCAATAGCATTTAAAATTTATAATTGAACATGCTCACCACAATTATTAAAGATATTGTATACATGACCAACTATTGAAATAATGACTATTATTCAATGTAAAGAAGAAAACCGTGCAGAAATAGTCTCACTGTCTTATTGGACTCGTCCTTTTAAGGTGAGGCATTTTGTCTGTCCCTGTAATTTAATTGGTCACTTTGTGTAAATAGCCAATGAAAATCGTGGAAAAAGTCAAATGTGTCACGTTCGAAGGATGATTTCTAATTTAGCCCACAGACCTTATGAGGCGTGTTGTGAAATGAAACCTGGCTGTAGTGTTTGGGATAGTAATTTGGCCGTGCACAACTTAATGCACTGAAAATTGGGGAGGGGGCTGTGTAGGCAAGTGACCTTGCATTCCAAACACACATTGTTGACTTCAATGCAAGCCTGTAAAAACTCCAGTGTCAGGAAACAACTTCGCCTGTTAGAAAAAAATCTTGTCACAATGGCTTCCTCTACTATCTTAAAATGTGTTTATCTCACAGAACTAAAGTAATGTTAATCGAGATAGTGGATAAAAAGATTGCAATCATGAGCAGAAATATACAGGGAACAATATGTGAAATAATGACACTACATAAATAATAAGCATACTATAAGCAATTCTGAACGGCAGAGATATTATGTTGCCGTTTACAAGCGGAAATATCAGCAGAAGAGAATGAAAATTAGGAAGCCTAAATATGATGTTTGTTGCTTTTGCAATGAACATGGTTCCAGCAAACTAAGAACAAAATATTCATATTTCAGTACCTATCTTTAATGAAAAATGGAAGAGAGTTCATTGAAAGTCTAGAACATGCTGACCGTAACCTTTTGCACCCTAGGTTTAACACAATCTTTCACGTACCACTGGCTTATTTTTTGAAAATTTACGTAATTTTTTGGTTGGTGTTTGGGAAATGCAATAACTGTTTTGGTTATTATAAATTTTAAAATAATTTTTGTGCATGTGTCATATGCCAGATGTGAAGAATGTCTGGAAGAAGAGGTGAAAATGTCTTTTTCACAAAGACATGGATGTTTGGAAAAGCAATCATTTTGTTGTTCTTAGAGATTTTAAAATAATTTTTGTACATGTAAATAAAGAATTGAATACTGCATATATTGGTCTAAGTTTTGTTTGTGAATATATTATTGAGAAGGTTGTAACGTTGGGGAACAACAAAAAACATCAAAATCAAATATTTAAAAAAATTCAAAAATTGCTCACCTTTATTTATTTTTCCGGCATGGCAACCCTGAAAATATCATTTTCTACATTGTAACACAGCTATTATATTTATGTAGTTTCTAATATAATATAGCTGGGAAATAAATAAAACATATAAAAGTAACTTACCTTGTCGAAGACTCTAAAGTTAGACTTGTCTCCCGCCAAAGACGGGTGTGATGGGCCATTGACGCAAATAGAACGGCAACACAATGCATTTCCATTTTCTGGACTACATTCAACTGGAAATCTTGTAGGACCATTGTCCTGTTACAAGACAAATCCAGCAGGAGTTTGAGAATGAACGCTGAAGAAGAATAAGAATACTAGTTCTAACTCTGAAGTTGGACCTAGTTTTACCGATAGATGACGTCAATTCAATACTTCTGTACTTGTCAGGTGCTATTTCATAATGAACACATCGTGTTACCATGTCTAATTTCAAAGCAATGTCCTTCCCACGAATTCGTTACTATCAGAATCACAATCCATAATGATTTATGCCATTATACATATTGATGACTGGCCATTATAAACTGCAGATGAATTCCGCACTGAATATTTCCCGATTTTTACAATGTCTTCTATGATAAAAGTCTTTTATGCTAACTCTGATTTGCTGTTTACAGTCACATGACATTAAGGATCATATGATTTTAACTTGTCACAATATGGTCATAGCAACGGTCGAAATAATTCAACAGCCTGGTGTGGCATTACCGCCATTTTTGTTGAAATATCTCATCCATATGGTACTGAAGGTTAAATTTAGTCTTGGCTAGTTGAAAGAGAAATAGGAAATTACAGTGAAACTAATTGGCAGCAAGATTGAATCAGTTTTACAAGCAACTGATACTTGGAAAAGAGGTAACAGAAAATTGATACACCATTCTCTTGGTTGACACAGTTATTACATCGTGGAAAAACAATGCACAAGGGAAACAATAATTGAAAAGGGCATAGCTTATGTTAATAATTGTCATAACTGGTTATGACGTATATATTCTGACAACCAAATCATTTTCCACTGTATGTGTAAAACTATAAATTATACTGTAAGTGTATACAGTTATAATGTATAACATTTTTATTTTTCAGTTTCACTCTATGGATTGTTTTATTGTTAAGATATTTATGTAATAACTGTGAATGGGGAAATATTGTTTCGCGGTCAATTGACAGTATCAGTTAGGGCATTCAGCAGGTGCCTCCGTGCCTGTTTCTGCTGTCACTTGATGTTGTAATGAGAAAAATAACTGACAAAAATAAGAAAGGAAGCCAGTTGACACATATTATTAATTGAGATTCTTTGAGAAATTATGGGGGGAGGAGATAAAAAAATATAAATGAGACTTGAATCTGGTTTTGACAGTGTGCTGCTGTCTGGTTCCTAAAGAGGAGCAAAGAATAACAGTACTGACCTGCCATGCATGTCATAAGAAGCAACTAAGGAGGTTCCGAGGATGGGATCATTTACACCATAGGTCAAAGTGACCAAGAAACCATGCTGAAATTGGATGTGTCAAGCCCTAAGGTGCGGATATCGCAAACATATTTGTAAAACATGACACAACCCATTCCAATCTCTGGACTACATCTTGCCAACTGACAGGAGTTTGAAAATTAACACTGGAAGAAATAAAAAAAATATACATGCAACTTGAAGAACCTAGTCTGTTCAGCTGACAGCATTTTGCCTCGTTAAAAGTTGACACATTTACTAACACACATGCGTAATATATATCTACGGGATTGACACTTGTTAACATCTGGAGGACCTGGATTGTTATTACTTTTATATCTCATAGTCTCACCACAAATCTACAGAAAAATTCTAGATCATCAGGTAGGATATCCTGAACAGAATGTAGCAGTCATCACAGCCTTTTCAAACTTCTGTCGGTCTTGAGCCAGTCTTCCTGCTTCTGTTACTGTCATGTTCAGGTGGTCTTTCATCCATCTTCTTCTTGGTCTGTCTCTTGTTCGTTTCCCTGGCATCATACCTTCCATTATGATCTTCTCTGGGCTGTCATGGCGTTTGATATGGCCAAAATATTGTAGTTTTCTGGAAAGAACTATGCTGTTTAGCCAGTTTTCTTATTACATTCATTTCTCTCAGGATAGTTATATTTGTGATCATTTTTTTCCCTGGTATATTTTTTTTTCAAATTCTGGTATTTTATTTTTTTCTTTGTTGATGATTGTCCAGGATTCATACCCATATATTGCCACTGGGAATATGCAAGCTCTTAGGAATGTTTGTTTTGTAGCAGCTCAGTCATGTGTTTTTCATTTTATCAAAAAAATTTGCGCGATAGCCTACCTCCTTCTGACTTCTTCATAGCAATCAACATTATTGTTAAAAGAACCAAGGTATTCAAAATTGGTGATGCTTTCTAATTCGCTGTTGTTGATACTGATTGGGAACTTGCTAGTGGTTATGTCACTTATCATAATCTTGGTCTTGTTTCCATTCAGAAATAGGTTTTGTTTTTCACTGTGTTCTTTAATGGAGTTTATGGGGGTGTTCTAGATCTACTTGTCTGTGTGCCAATAATGTATCATCAGCATATCTTAGTTCTGGTGTCTCATGTCCTTAGATGTTCAGTGGGTCGAAGTTATTTCTCTGTTGGTAATTTCTTACACTCCTTATTATATTCTCTGCATAAATGTTGAAGAGAGATGGTGATAGGATATATCCTTGTCCTGCTCCTTTTTTCCTTGCTGGCCCAATCAGATGTTTCACTATTTATTCTCACTGCTGCTTGCTGGTCTTGATATAATATTTTTATTATGAGGCGGATTAGGTGTAGCGGGAAATCCATGTCCTTTGTGATATTCCAAAGTTTTGATGTTGTACACAATCAATTGCTTTGGTGTAGTAAATAAAGCATGTGTAGATGTCGACATTAAACTCTTTCTATGATGTTCCACATATTGAAAATATTGTCTCTGGTGCCTCTGCCCTATCTGAAACCTGCCTGTACTTCATTTAACTCTTCTTCCGGCTTATGTTGTAGTCTGTTCATGATGATACCAAGTAGTATTTTGCTGGTGTGACTGATCAGTGCAATGGTTCTGTAGTTGGTGCATAGTGTTCTATTTCCTTTCTTCGGTAGAGGTATGTAGACTGATTGTGTCCATTTCTTGGGCCAAACTTCACCTTTCCAGATCATGGTGCAGAGTGTGGGATAGATGGTGATTTCTCTTCCTACCTGGATCATTTCAGCAGTTATATTATCACACCCTTGAGATTTCCCTCAGGTTTTTACTGGCTTCATTTAAGCTGGACTATGGTTCTGTTTCATTGCTATTGTGGGTGGTATTGTCCATGTTTCTATGGCTTTCTTCATACATTTCCTTACAGTATTCTTTCCAGGATATTTTTGTTATCTGTCAATTTGTTACCATATTTGTCTTGAATTATGTTTAGTGCTGGCTTGAAGTCACCTTTTAGAGTTCTCATCTCTTTGAAGATACTATCACTTCTTCCTTGTTAAATTCTGGGAGACATATTTAAATATAGTGAGGCTTTCTTCTTGTGGAAGATTCACAGCACTTCATCTATAAAATTAAGATTGACCTCTCTGCGTAGGAGGCATCTTCTCAAAGTATGCACACCAATTTAGAGTAGGAGTCTTCTGGGTATGAATTAAAGATGTAGGGGAAACCCCATTGAATAAAATAATACAAGAGCTCTATCTATAACTCATAATTTCTTGGAATTGGAAACAAATATTTCATAGTCTAGATCAAATACAAAATAAAATAACCATATAGCCGTGAGCAGGATAGAATATAATGACATGCATCAGTTGTTAGTTATCATGTGATTTCTTCCTTCAGCGTTCATTCTCTTGTAGTATCTCTCTTGTAGTAGGACAATGCTCCTACTAGATATCTAGCATGATGTAGTCCAGAAAATGTTAATGCATGGTCACCATTTTATTTGCACCAATAGCTAGATGCATCCATCTTCTGCGGAATGTGATTTCAATATAAAACATTGTGCTGCCGTTTTCATAAAATATATATTTAGGAATTCCAGATGCAACTGAATGTTTTGTTATGGTGTTAATGTAGAGATGGTAGGTGTTCTCTTTTAAACAGTTTATACTTTTTGTTAGATCTGAAAACTACAAGATGTTTGGTAGTTTAATTTTTTAACCTCAATTCAAGTTATAAATATAATCAGAATGGCATGATGTTTGTGTAATGTTCTTATAAAGAAAACCTAACATGTAACATTTATTATTATCAGTGTATATTCACTTGATCACATCATAGTTACAGTTGATTGATTTAACATGTCACATTAGTGGCAGATGACAGTATTACTACTTTTTGCTTCCTATTCAGACACTGGCAAAGAACAGCAAAGCTGATTTAACAAGCTGCCTGTTAGATAATGATAAATCTTTAGATGAAGTACTTCTGCATTCATTCTTAAACACCTGCTGGTTGGCAGGATGTAGCCCATCGAAAGTACAATATGTCATGGTTTATGCTTTGGTTGTAATATATACATCTTTTGGCCTGACTTCAGCTTGACTTTTTGGATCACTTTCACCTACAGGGTGGGACAATAAACTTCATCTCCAGGTTAAATACGTACTTACACTAGAACTAATCCTCTTCCTAAGTTGCTCGTATACTTCTGTAGGATGTAGTCAATGGAATGCAATGTGTAGAGTTGTGCTTTTCTATGATATCTGTGCCTTTTGGTCTAGTATGACATATTATGATCACCTTTACCTATGACATGTGGTATTGTCCACCCTATACAAATCTCCTTAGTCGCCTCTTCTGACGTGCATGTCAAGTCACAATGCTACCTGTTTTTCTCTTTCTGGTCCTGCAATACAGGAGTGGCTAGTACTAATAATTTTGAAAAAAATGTCATGTCTTCACAGGCCCAAAAGGGGAGCAAAGAATAGCTACAGTAACCTGGCAAGCATGGTGTAAGAGGCAACTAACAAGGTTATGTGGAGGATTGGCTTGAGTGATGTTATATGATCATGTGTACAGCCGTTCTTTACTCATCGTGTGTTATGTTGTCTTCGTGATAACAGCCTTTTGCTCAAAATGTTGGCTTGTATGTTTCTAGTTATTAGCAAAACTTCATTACACTGTTTCCAAGTTACACCAGATTACAGTTTTACAGCAGTTATTACATATTATTGATTTAAAACCTTTATCACTACTGTTAATCAATTTGTATTTGTTCTCAACTGCAGTGCATAAGTACACTGTTACCCTGCTGATAGTCAATTTTACATTTTTGTAGTCATGGTGTTCTAGTTTTAATTTTCTCATTTTGAATTTATTTTGAACAGTGGATATCAAGGCTACTCCTATCAGTTTCTGAATTGTAATTGCAAATGTGACTGTAGTGAAACTTTGCCATGTGGTAAATTAATATATAATAAAATACTACAAAAATTGGTTGAAACATGTCTTCCATTTGTCTAGCCAGAGAAGAAGGGGTTTGCCTTGGCAGAACACCTGTTGCAGTTAAGAAAATGTTTATTAATATTCAGTTTCTTAATACAATGGAATCTCATTATAACAACTTGGCCCGAACTAATGAAATATGTATGTAGTAACAGAAATGTTGCTATATACAGTACAAACAGTAAAGGATAAATATAATTGGCGATTTTGAAAATTTGTTATAGAGGGATTCCACTGTATTAGTTATCTTTTGATTTTCATATTTTCCTTATTGGCCTATACTAAATTTTCCTGATGTGCACCTTAGCACATTTCCATTATATTTTCTTGATTATTCTAATCCCTATGCCCTATTACCTCATCTACTAGTTTGTATCAACTAACTATGTAGTATTTTTGTTATTTTTAAAAATGTTCCTAGTTTTTGTTTGTCCCTATCTTGATAAAGACCTGTTTGTCAACACATTGATTGCTTAAATTTTCTATCAAACTGCATTGTAAACTATTTTTGATTATTTAAATTTAAATGTTTCTTGTAATGTATGCACATGTGGGACATCTGAGTTTATCATGATCTCTGACATGACTGGGCAGTTAAACACTTGCTGTCAAGAATATATCCTTGATTTGTATGACAAATGAAAAAGGATTCTCATATCCAGAAACCAGTTCTCAGTGCTAGGGCAAACAGCTGATACAAGCATAAATAAATGATAAAAACTTGCTTTATGTGAATCTTTATTTTTGTTTTATCATTTCCTGGAAGCATTCAGTCTTGTGTTTTGATGATAGATT
This sequence comes from Meghimatium bilineatum, assembly GCA_034231615.1. NCBI lineage: Eukaryota > Metazoa > Mollusca > Gastropoda > Stylommatophora > Philomycidae > Meghimatium > Meghimatium bilineatum. Next base: position 33,756,028 of record CM067321.1, read on the forward strand.
ACAAAACTTAATCCACATATTCAGCTCAAGTTATTATGAGTCAGTGAACGTTCCCTGTCCACAGTATGACAGTTTCTGATCAATCAGGCTTATCAGTTATCTACTAACTCATACTGACTTATTTATGAATGGATGAATTGAAGTGGTCATCATCACTTTTAATGGACACAGAACATAACTAAAATTTAATGTATAGCAGAATTAACATTTATGAGTAAAAGTTGTGTTTTATTTTTAAGAGCCAGTTTTGAACTTGAGTTTAATTTTACTGAGACAATTAGCATAATGACAATTGGGTATTGGGAACAAATTCGCTCATTAAAAATGATAGTAGTAATAGTATCACACTGACAATAAAAGACATTTTCTTATGGTTAACCTGTTTTTGTTATTTATTAATGTGAATAGATAGCAATGAATGGCTTATTCACTGCCAAAGTCTGATGTATTAAGCCTTGGCTAAAATAAAACCATGACAACACATCTCCATTCTCTGGACTATATCCAAGAGATCTAGTAGGGTCATTGTGCTACTACAAGAAAGATCTAGTGGCAGTTTGAGAACAAATGCTGAAAAATGCTCAATTTCAAATTTATTTGCTGTAATTTCATGAGACTTTTAGCTTTAAGTTCATCCAATTTCTGTTGAGCTTAATTATTCTGCTTGCAATGCAACAGCCAATATCTCAGGCTAGTCCCTATCATTTGACATGTTCAGTATAGAAAATAGTGCTGCTAGCGGGGTGCAAAGGGAACGCAATGCTCTAGGCAGACCCAGGGTTTGCAGATAACCAAGATCCCAAATGTACCTCCTCGTGGTGCACCCTGGAAACAGAAAACAGCAGTTCGAGCTGAAGGAGGAGGCAGATGGAAATAGATTTGACTGCAAAAGAGACAGACAATATCTCCGACACCATTTGCATCACCACATACAGCGACACTGTCGACATACAGTGACGCCTGTTAGTCCAGTCAGAACATTGGAGTTGCGTCCAATGTAAAAGGCACGGAAAGGTGGTTGCATGGAAAGAAACAAATATATGTCATAATGAGTACAATGACACAATGAAAGAGCAGAACAGCACCAGAGGGCAGCGCGAACTGCAAGTGAAAAGTTCCTAAGAAAGGGAAACTATAAGCTCTGTTAGCTTGAGACAAGCTTCTAGTTACCTGTGATCCTTATAAGCAGAGACCCAGACCCAATCGTGGGCGCTCGGAAAAGCAAGAAGACCTAAACCAACTCTAATGTCGAGCCTTCCTATACCGGAAATATGCTCACGAAGAGATAGGGTTCCGAACCCGATGGGCTTAGGCAAGAAGGGGACAACGATCGCAGTCCTGGCCCAACTCTATTGTCAAGCTTTCCTATATCGGAAATACACTTGCAGAGAGAAAGGGTTCAGTACCTGATGGGCTCAGGGACAACGATTTAGCCCTGGCCCAACTCTATTGTCAAGCTTTCCTATATCGGAAATACACTTGCAGAGAGAAAGGGTTCAGTACCTGATGGGCTCAGGCGCTATTGGGACACGGTCGCTCAGCTCGAGAACGCCTTGCTCTCAAACGCGTGGTGTGAGACTCAAACTTGTGCGAGGGGTTTGCGGATGAGAAAAGGTTCAGTACCCTATGGACACAGGCAGAGTTCGTCCAATTGCACGAGATGGGTTTATAGACGGTGGAGCACCTCGTGCCAGATAGACGCGCTCGACAAGCGTCTTGGCAAAGAGGCACTAAACACCAGCGTGCCTGGCGACAGATACACAGGCTGTCACGGACTAGGGAAGCAAAATGAATTAAACAGGTTACTAAAACACTTACCTTGCCTATTAATAAAAATATATTTTAAAAAGTATATATTAAAAAAAACATACAATAATACTAAACAGGACAATTCTCCACGTATCGGCTCAAATTGAACCTTTTTCAAGAGACAAACAACAGAAAACAACAAAATAAAAAACAAAATAGATAACTAGATTTCATCAAGCCCCGTCTCCATAACGCAGGGATGGCAACGCATCTAGTAAAAGAGAATATGCGTGCATTCATTATAAACAAACCGAACGTGGGAAATTAGAGGCACTATAGATGTAGTTGGGATATTTAAATGAGTGCAAGAATAATAAAAGAAAAAGATAAGAAAAATACCCCTTTTGTCACTTTATCAGACAGGCAGGTTTTAAGAACATAGTCACAACAGGCAAGACTGAAGGGAACAGAGATAGATGGGGACGTGAGAAAATATTCGTGTGACAACCTAGCAAGGCTTGGAAACAACGATCCTGATAACAATACTGTGAACAGAGAACCATGGTCACCTACGCCAACCAGAATGGCATATGATAATGATAGATGAGTAATGATGAGGTTGTGTGGTGGTGGGGTGAGTGGGTTTGGGGAAGGAAGGATACAAGAAGAATCATCATTTGAAAACGCATGGAATGAATGTGAAACCAAATATAGACATAAACATATATATAAAACCAAACCTAAACATACATAGAAATGTATACACACACCAAGAGTTAAGAAATAAATATATAACAAAATGGACACAGATGTGTGAAGGATACCCACACAAAATGCACAGGCATGTAAATGTATCCACACATAGGAAAGGGCTCACACCAGAATAGGCATACATATTGACACAAAATGGAGATATGTGCATTAACATAAACAAGCGCTCATATAAATATATATATATATACATAAATATGAACATGCATCACATAAACACTTTCTCACATAAATAAAAACAATAACATGAACATTCGTACACATAGAAACATATACATATATTAATGTAAATATAAACGTTCGTTCACATAAAGATAATGCTATAACAACTGCATATGTATACATACAAATGTGTGGCCCAAAGTAATTGTGTGGATACATAGAACCATGTAAAACAAAATGCATATACAAATAACTATACATGTGTGGGCACCCATCGAAGAGACAACTGCAATAACGAGGAAATCAAAATCTAAATATGTAAATGATTTAACAATAACAAAATGGCAGAGTACAAAATAATCACATATTGACATACACAAACGAAAGAAGACATAAAGGAATTATATAGAAGTACGGCAAACACAAAAATAATAATTATTCACGAAAGTGTACAAAGACAAATAATTACAAGAATCAGTGCAATACGGGAGTAGAGGGTATAAAGAAAAGGTGGGTAACTCAAACAAAACGGTGATTAATGTTCATTCCGTGTGGTTGCAAGACTCCCATATGACAAATGAGACGATATTCCAAAGACTGACGTTGCCGGTCACCGGTATAACAACGTAACAAACCGGTTACAGAGACATCAGAGATACCATGATGTGACGGGCTGTTAAAATGATTAGCCACTGGGGAGTCACGATGATTCGTGATATCTCTCAAATGTTCGGCAAATCTATCTGCTAAACATCAGCCCGGTTTATCGCTCCTCCCCGGGATGTAACAACAACCCCTGACACCAGCAAATCAGCTCTCTCGTTGCCCCGAAAATAAAAGTCACCATCTCCAACCTCGACCCTCTCAATATCTCAGTCCATTGTTCATGAACGAGACCTTTGGCACTTTCACAATCATACTCATTGAGTCACTCAGGATACAGATGTGTACAGCCCTCTGTGAGCAGACCTATTCTAATGCCATAGTCTCCATAGTCATACTACTTGTAGCCACAGCAAAAGCTCCACTCTCTTCCCTAACACTTTTTCCTACACACTGAGCTGTGAAGGCCCACGCACTACAAACATGTATAACCACCTATCCATCTGTGTATATAATCACATCCCCCACTGGAGTTGACCAACGCCTGTACCTCAGCATCCACGCCCCCCCCCATTTGCCTTATCAAGTGTTATCAAAACTCTGTGAAAGATGTTTTGCAATCCATGTGCGGGTGTATCCATTCCACACTTGCAACTACATTCTGCAACCTACACACACTTTGTATGATATCCTTTAACTTTATAACAGTAACTTTATGACAATATAGAAGTCGGGAGATGAGAAGTTCCATGAGATGAGAATTGGATTAAATAAATTGTAGGTCCACAGTGTATTTATAAATTATTTATATAAATTAACACCCATTTTTCATTTCGTGCACTCTCTCAAATATCTTTCATAGTCAAACTGAACTTATTGACTGTTGTGAATATTTTACCTTATTATTTTTATTTTTTTTAAAATATCCTTACTATATTGTCCAATATATGTCAGGTGGTTATGGTGTTAATATACAGCACCCAGAGGTTATGGTAACTATTACCAGAACTGTGATCTATTTGTATGGTTGTAAAGCTCTGACATAACCAGATTGAATTAACACCCATAGTTGAGCATACCTCACCATAGGAGAATCAATATAAAGTAATACTACAGAAAACAGGAACAACAATAGTACTTGTGTAGAACACAGGTTTTTGATGTTTCACTTGAACACAACAGATGGACTATCACTAAGACTAAGGGATTATGAGGTGTCACACCTCATAACCCCTTAGTCTTAGTGATAGTCTGTCTGTTGTTCCCACCATAGGATGTGCATTTTATATAATTAAACCTAGCCAAAGGCAGGATTACCTGAATCACAACTTCCACTAGTGATATATTACTAGGAATATCTCGGGGGTCGGGGTGGCTGGATTGCAAAAACCATGACCGCTATTTCTTGATGGTTAAAAGCTCTAACATAATTGGACTAGCTTCCACAGTTGAACGGAGAGTATCTCACCATAAAAGGTAATTTTATTTTAATAAAACGATTAATACCTCTGATACAATGAAACTGAACTAGCTCTCGAGTTCGAAAGAAACATAAATCATCATAAGAGCTACTATTAATTAACCCCCATTACTTTTTATGGCAATATGTTCTGATATAACCACAATGGGCAAGAAAGCAATTTACTTACTATCTAAATAAGGATAATATAGAATTCCAATCATATTGTAACATGGAACAATATATTTCTCAATCAATCAAGTTTGAATGAATTTTGCAGATTTTTGTTGGAAATACTGGACTAGCACTGAATAATTCAGTAGAGATTTTAAACAATTGCTATAAGTATTTTCAGTTGTGCAATTCTCAAGTAAATCCTATAGTTTATCTAATGCATTCCTGTTCACCGAATGCCCACCAGGCAGGTAACTAAACCAGTAGCTGAGCATTAAAAGTGTCACGTTCAGTAATGTCTACCAAGTTAAGCCAAAATATCACATTTATAACTACAAGAAATTGGTGTGTGTGTGTGTGTGTATTGTTACTGATTTATTTTCACCAATGATCCAACCAATCTGACTTTGGCAGTTCAATATTGACTCCAACTGCATGTTGTGGAAAGATACAAAAAAAGGTTACAAAACCCCTAAAAATTTACCCTAACTGAGTAGGAGTTCTTCACAAAGCATTGAACACCACTGAGTTGGATTCTTATGGGTATGAAATAAAGCTCTGGAGAAACCAACATTGTACATAGAAATAAATTCAAGTAGGAAACAAGAGAATAAATTAAAAATTCTTGAGACCAACTGGAATTGAACAAGTCCGTTCTGACAGCACCAAATTAGAAATCTACACTGGACGTAGGAAGTGAGAGCTAATCTCTCGTAATTCATGGGGATTTAAACAAGTGTGATATCAATAATTTGGTCTGAGGAGGAACCATCTTTCCAGACAGAAAGTTACTTTACTTATCACATGGTTATAGATTATGAACAGACATCATTGAACTCCGCACTGTCTTGACTTTGACCTGTGAGTGGGACAGTCAAACTCATTTCCAGAACTACTTATGACATGCATGGTTGATCACAGTTTTAGTATTCCTTGCATTCCTTTTAGACACTGGCATCACATGGGTGGCTGTTAAACAACTTTAAGGAATCATTTTAAAGAGTATGTAAAATGAGGGCTTTGAAAAAAAATGAGACAACATGAAGAATTGCTCATAAAACAGATGGAACATGTCACCTGCCAGAACATGTTTACAATTGTTGGAAAATTTTATTTTTTTATGAATGTTTTTATATCATTGGTAAATCGTCACCTCTAATCTCTCAATGAAAGCTTCTATAAATATTGGGATTCCTGTACTCGTAATACTTCAATATCGAAAATACCGGTTTTGGTAAAAGGATTCGGTATTGTGACCCCTAGTGTGTATATATTCTTCTCAAGGCATTGAATTACTGCAGAAAGACGAAATCTTCTGTGAATATTAATAGGATCAAAAGAAAGAAACATATACACAGTTTTAAAACAATATTAAAATGCTTTTCAAACAATGGCACAAGTATAATAATCCCTTGAATAACTTTACATGAACACAATAAATATTGACATTTAAAAAAAATTATTCTTTGAGGAAAGATTTTATTTTAAAAAGTAATGTGCTCTAAATACTTGAAAAAAAAGATAAAAATACTGTATATAATATCATCATGTGAAATATATGAGCAATTATTAGAAATAAATGGTGATCACATTATAAATAACAAGAGAATAATTATAATAAAACTCTGCATTTTGATAGACCAAATCTTTACTACCAGGAATGTGATTTTTATGTAAAGTTAGTGATACAACTTTCGTGCTTTTGAAAGGTCCATCAGTCCTACAGATGATATCTTGTTGTTCAAGTTTTTTTTTTCTGTGTATTTTGTTTCATCGATATTCAGGTGTTTTCTCATTTTCTGTTCTTGTTTCACCTCTGAGTCCATTTTCTGTTTGTGTTGTTTTATCTCTGACCTTCTACTAGTTTTTACTCTTCCGGGTCATATCTATATTTAGCTGTGCCATGGAAACGTCAGGAATACCATTCTTACATGTCGTAATTTGTTGCCATTGTGTTCTTGTTAAATGCCTTTTGATCAAAACGTCGATTTGTGTGTATAAAGCAAAACCTTTATTACCCTATTCCAAATTTTGCCTGTTGGATCTCAGTTTTGCTGCAGTGAGTACATATCAAATGTCTTAAAAAATGTGTTTCTTATCCAGATGTTAAAAACTCTCAGTGCTGTGTAACAGCACGCATTGAAGTCTCCTAATATAGGATATGTGGCAGCTATGTGGTATACACTTTATGTTGGTTCAAAACCCTAATATATTTTTCGATGGGGCAATGCTCTTGTCAGGAAACATAACTTAACCTGTAGTAGCCCAATGTTGACTTGTTTACTCTTTCCAGAGACACCCGATGTTGACAAATGTCACCATTGAGGTAGTCATTTGACAACAATCTCCCATGATTATTTCCCATCATGCTTTTATAATATTTATTTGTTAGAATGGTTATCCCTGAATTTTTTGTGACAATATAACCACCCTGTCATAATTTATTCAACCTCTTCACGTTGCAAGCAAAACTGTATGGACTTAACTTCAGTGATGCCATTGTTCGTTAATTCTTCATGGATACTGATTTCAAATGAAGATTTTCAAGGCTTCAGTGTGTTATTATATTAGGACGTGTGTATTGGCTCGGTGCGTGTATGATTGATTAATTGATAATGATAGTTGACAAGACGTATAGATATACATGATTTGCCACTACAGATATGGATTAACGCTCTACCGGTAAGTCTTTTATGTGCGTATGTTTTTGTCATTGTTATCACTGTCGATATTGGTTGTCCACATAACACTGACACACACAGACAAACAGCTCCATTTCCAGCATCCACATATCTCTATTATATCCAAATTTCAAATCAATAAATCAATAATTTAAAAAATTATGTTAAAAAGCAAAAACATCTAGAAAAACCAGTGATCATAAAAATAACCATGTTTCAGAAGAAGTTGCACAATTTTTCTGGGTTGCTACAGGTTAAGCCAATGAGACTCAGATTACTTGTAAATTACTAAATACAAATGTCTATTAAACATAAAATTATCATATCTGTCCCAAGGCTAGCAGCTAATACATAGGTCCTAATAATTATACAATCGAACCCCTCTATAGTGCATCCTTTTATAACAAATTTCTTTATTTAACAACACCTTTCAAAATACTTAATTATATTTATTCTTTATTGTTTATACTGCACATTGTGAATTTCTATTAATACATACATATTTCTTCTGTCTGGCCATTGTTATAAAAGGATTACACTTACCGGGTAGACTGTAAAAAAAACTTAAGAATTTTGAGAGTAATGCACATGTAAAAGTCATCACAACCAATCCTGATCTGTTCCTACTGTAGACAAATTTGCTGATCCAATATTGACAGGATGAAGTGTGAGAGGAGTTGTGCAAATCTGTTTCCATTACAAATAGTTTTGCTCTGTTTAAAAAAAACTGTAGGTATCAACTAGTACGGATTTTCCGTATTCATAACTGATTTTGGGCCCCCAAATAAATCCCCAAATAACTCCCTATTTTTTTATTCTTTTTTAAAAAGATCACTTGGTGTTAAATGTCCTAGTAATTGTTACTAATGCAGACATTTTTATCTCACATGCTCAAATTGAGGGGCCAAAAAAATAATTAAATTTGTTTTTAATTTAGTGAGGTTTTTTTCTGGTTCTAAATAGACGTTTTTATTGAAATATGGAAATAAATTGTTAGAAATACTGATTTATGAAAAAATAAGCAGACACCTATGAGAAAATAAATATTAGTAGTCATTATTGACATACTGTCTTACAGCTCATTTCTTAGTTCTGGTTTCTTACAGATTTTCTGAAAGTCACATGAATCTATAAGGTCACGGTATCGTTCCCTTACTACATAATACGGGCAGTGCAATTCTTCACAACCAGGGATTAGTTTTGGCTCTTCATTGACTAGAATCTTTAAATAATACTCAGAATCTTTGTTTTTTTCAACTTCACCAAACTCTTCTGGTACACATTTATACAAAATGAAGATAACATTGGCAGAGAATGGTAAAATCTTACTGGTTTGAAAAAGACGATTCTTATGACTGTCATAATTGTCTGACCTTAGAGGTTCGGTGTCATTAAAAAGGCCCAAAGCTGCATACAGTGGTCCCAATGTTTCAGCATGACCAAAGGCAAACTGACCAACAATAAATCTGGGGAACAATTAAAGATGAATTACATTGAGGGCAACACTTCAAAAATTTAGCAAAACATGTGAGCATCATATTTTATTCTCCCCAAGTATCCATAAAACTTATCATCTAATAACAATCTTATATTCAGAAAATTGTACACAGAATGAAGCCTACAGTATCAGAACTAAAGGCACAGATATTGAATCCAAAGTGTAAACCATGATGTCATATCCTCATTCTCTGGACCACATCCTACTTGTCCACAGGAGTTTAAGAGTGAACACAGAAACATATTTACGGTAGGAAGTTTAGCAGTAAGGTTTGTTTGTTTATTTTAATTCTCGAGAATTATAAGCAACAGAGCTCTTGTATCCTTTAATGAAAATTTGAGGAGTCGTTTCTCCAAGAGCATTATGTCATACCCAATAGACTCCAACTCTCAGTTGCAATATTTTAAGAAAAAGCCTCCTGCTCAGAAGAGATAAAACCTAATTGTAAAAATGAAGTGCTGTAGGGCTTCCACAAGAGGATAACCTCACTATCACTACATAGGCATGTCATCTATCAGGGGTTTGCTTTTGCATGCTAGCCAATCTGCTGCATCATGAGTGAGACCTTCAGATCTTATACATGCTGGAGTAATGTAGGCAAATGGATGATTACTTTTTCTTGCATTCTTAATCATTAACAAATTAATCATTAACATTCATTGACCATTACAAATTTTGGCATCTTGCATGTTCATCTCTTTCTTCTGTGTTTGTTCTCAAACTACTATAGATTAGCAGGATGTAAAAAAAATTAATTAATGTGTTGTGTCACTGTTTACAGCTTGGCTGCGATATGTGCACATCTGACATCAGTTTGCCTTCTGGGTTACTTTGACCCTCTATAGAATTGAAGAACCAATCCTAAAACCTTTTTAATCACCTCTTATGACATGCATGGCACATCACAATTACTGATATGCTACTTTTTTTTATCCCTTTGCAACACACTTGCATTTAGGTCCATAAACTTAACATTAGTTGGAAGATATCAAAAACAGATCAGAAATAGAATAGGAAAGAGAAAGGCGGTAATCCTAAACATGATGAGCATACTGTGCAATATGTCTCTGATATTAGAGATAATAAAGAGAGTTTGTTTTTAGTGCTATGGAACATTTACTGGTACAGTACAAGCAGACACCACCATATCATTCAATTTTTTAATCCCAATTTTAAGATAGTCACTGCGCATGACAATTCACTGACATTCATTGCTATAATAACAAACATGGCTGCTGCTAACACAAACATGACGGTTGACACTATGAGTCTCCCATAACACGTGCAGAAATCGGTTGCGTTTTTACAAAGCAGTACAATACTACCAGTTGAGACATTCTGCACTGAGGCTCCCCCTTCTCCTCCCCCCCCTCCCAGTGTCTCTCAGTGCGTATCATGAAGAAGTATTGATGGGCACTTGTTTATCTACTCGTTACGGAAACACAATGAAATCAATGCCGATCTTAACATTGAATGAGGTAACATTGAGGTAGCGTGAAATGGAGAAATAAGAATCACTGTGGCACATCCCTATACCATCTTGAAAGCTATCATGTAGAATTTATGTGGACATCAAGGCTAACAGAAACAGACACCGCATTTGACGCGATTCTCATTGTTATGAAAGATTACTTGTCCCAAAAATAATGTTCCATTATTTCTGATTGTGTTCTGTGTATTTTGTTTTATGTCCCTTTGTAACCTAGTTATGGGAAAGCTTCGTTCCGCTCAATATTGTTCCGTTAAAAATGTGGTGGCGTCTACTTGTACTGTACGCATTGATTCTATCATATATATGCAAGTCATGGACAATAAATATGCAGGAGAACACAAAATTATAAGCCATAGAGTTGCTGAGAGTATCATTGACAGCTAGAAAACTAGTGAAATGTGCTGAAAGAGACAACATAGGAAACTGAAGTTACTTACCAACATCCGATAGAGAAAGTATATTTTTACTAATATGTATGAGGGCTGATCACTACGTTCAGAGACAAACATATTTGAAAAATTAGTATGGTGGTATTAACCTAGTGCATGTGAGATACATGTGTTAAATCCTATAATTGAAGGTGACCTAGAGTGCTCGTTGTATTTTACATATCATTTTCATTTTGGAAAACTGATTTTTAGTCTTTCAAAATCTGCGTTCTTCTTTCAGAGAATCCTGTATAATATAAGTCAATCTAAAATATTTGAGTGGTATTGCCATTTCAAAAGTGGATGCAGATCTTTTAAAGATGACCCTATCAGGATTGACTATCCATATCCTACATCGATGAGATTGTGGCATGTGTCGAACAGAAGTCTGACTATCAGAAATGAGATAATGAGATAATGGAATATAAACTAGTATGTGCCATAAAATCATCACTGAATTTTTCACACAAGATAGGTGGCAGTGAAACTTGTGCGTGCCCTGCCTCCAAACTGAGAACCAGAAAGACTGTTGGTTGACCTTTTGCTTTTACCTTAGTAAATATAAGATGAGAGAAAAGATAAAGCATATTTTATGTCCTCGATAATCACTACTGGTGAAAGCTGGTTGCACGCATATGATCTAGAAATAAATCAAATGTCCTCTCAGCAGCAAAAATAATCTCAACCAAAGATAGCAGGACAGGTGAAGTCTAATGTCAAGACCATATTGATTGCATTCTTCAACATTAATAGTCTGTTTTATCATTAATACATCCCTAGAGTACAGAGTGTCAATCAATAATTCTACAATAAAAAACCTGCAATATCTTCACAACACTGTATGCAGACACCTCTGAAAAGTGGCACATGGTCAATTGGATTGTGTGTCATAAGTGCTTCTGCACATAGGTCTGTCACCATGAATGTATTTTTAATGAAAAACAATATTTGTTCCCACAACTAATGTACCCAATCTTGCTCTGTGTTAATTTTTCTTATTCCTGCAACTTAAGAGAACAATGAAAAGTCATTGGTTCACTGATATTGAGGAGATCGAGGCAATATAATGAGATGAAAGTTTTCCAGAAAGTGCCTACCAAAGATACTTCCTTCTTTGCAGGAAAATACTTGCAGGAGCATTGGAATAAGTATATACAATAACAAATTAACTACTTTGAAGGAGATAGATCAAATAGTCTGCAAGTCTACTAGTTTACTCTTTTAAAAAATCTATCCCAAAATGTAATAATAGTCCTCCTTCTTCTTCTTCTGCGTTCAGCATCTATATCTATGGTCATGCTATACCGTCAGGCCTGTCATTAGGACGAAGTCCACTGTCTTCTCCAGGTCAGAGCAGCTGCCCCATAGCTTTTGCCTCAAGTCTGTATCCTCTGGCCAGGTCTGCTGTCTCTGCTCTTTGTATGTTGGGCAGTCCTGAAGTATGTGTTCCGGAGTCTGGATTCCGGATCCACATGGACATTCATCTGTGTATGAGATCCTTAATCGATAAATAATAGTCCTTATAATGAGACAGACGGTTTGGAGAAGTGACAAAAGAGAGACATATGGTGACAGCATGGAAAAATATTAGCTTAATATCATGCATGGTAGAGAAAAAAAGTACTAATGTCAAAATTACCCTTTCACTTCTTTACCGTCATCTGCATTTTTTATAGCAATTATAGTCTCATCCAATGTTGAGAAGATCTCGGAAACTAAAGGACAGCTCTGCTGCCTTATGATTTCATAACCATATGAATTTTTGTAGTAATGCTGAAATAAATGTAGGAAATTATTAAACAACGTCGCTATTGATATCCTATCAACATCTATAATTACTATAAGTAAACAACAATAATGATAAAGTATACAGATGTTGACAATATGCTATCCAAAAAGAAAACAATGCTCATAAATGGATATTTGAACAGAAACAGCTGAAGACGGATGTGTTGGGCCATTGGCGCAAATAAAATTGTGACACAGCTCATTTCCATTTTCTGGAGTACATCCTGCAGGAAATCTATTAGTCTTGCTACAAGATAATCCCGTGGGAGTTTGAGAATGAATGCAGAAGAAGTAGAACAGAAATGATAGAATAAAATTAAAAGAGGGTGGATACATAGACAACATTAATATAGAGACCAACATGCAAGAGATGAATTACAGAAATAAAATTTAAAAAACAACTGGAACAAGCAAATACGAAGCACACAAAGAGATCTATCTCTGATGCCACAAGGGGATAAGAAAAATTCAGAGGAGGATGAATTTATATTGGGATAACTTCTGGAAACACATGCCCATAAATCCAATATGTGCCTCCAGAATATTTCACCATGGTATACCGGTAGATTATATTGTGATTAGGTGGAACCAAAGAATATCTTTTAACTCTTAAATGTGTTGATAAAAAGCCATCAATGCAGAAAGAAGAATGTGGAAATGAAGGTGGTTGGGACACACACTGAGAATGTACAAGACCAGATACCATATATATCTGTGAAGTGGTACCCCAGTGGCAGAGACACTAAGATGAACTGTGGAGATGAAAAGAACAGAAGTATGAGTGACCCGGAATGAAACAAACTGGCCAGCTCAAGAGAAAAAACAAAAGAGAATATGTGGATATACCAGACAAGTCTGTTGATAGGGTACCACAAAGAAAGAGGACACAAGGACTTGGGCATGATCCACAAAACATGAACTTTCTGTCTCTACAATCCCATTTTTCTTCAGTGTTCGCTCTTGAACTCCCATCGGAACTCTCTTGTAACAGCACAATGGTTCTCCTGTTTCCAGCAGGATCCCCTTAGATTGATAAAATATAAGATTCACATGAGTGCTGTCAGGGCTTGAAAGGGGAGCAAAAAACCATAAAAAAAGACAATGACCTGTAATACATGGTGTTTATAGTGGCTAATAACATTTTAGTTGACTGTCCATCCCATAGAGGATGATCTAAAAGCCACACTGAAGTCAGATGTGTCAGGCTGAAAGGCGCAGATATCTGAATTAAGATGTAAAGCATGACACAACACACTCAGGTTTCCAAACTACATCCTCAAGATATGCAAGAGTTTGAAAACACACACACACAAAACAAGACCACTTTTAAACATTAATTTTTATGCAAGTGCATATGCAAAAACTTCATTTAACTAATTATTTTAAAAAAGGATTGCAAACACATATAATATTTGGAAAGAAATATAAAAGAGTCAGATAAACAGCAGTCTTCTATAGTACACCCTAGAAAAAAAATGATGAATTACCTAATGTCTAAGATTATGTATTTCTAACTTGTCATCCTTTCTCATAGAACATATTATACATTGTTACTATTTTAAACTGGGATACTTGGTATATGATCGAATGGCAAGCAGAGCACTTATGGAAATACCCCTTGAGCAGTGATGCTGATTCCTAATCAAGAATCATGCATTCAAAATGGCTGTGATGGTTATTATTTTTCGAGAATACTCTACAAGAGAAAGGACTCAGTAATTCTCTTCTTCGTCGTTCATTCTCAAACTCCTGCTGGATCTCACTTGTAGCAAGACCATTGTCCTACTAGATTTCTAGCAGGATGTAGTCCAGAGAATGGAAATGCATTGTGTCGCTGTTTTATTTGCACCAATGGCCCGACACATCCGTCTTCGGCGGGGGACTCAGTAATTAAGAAATACATGAAGTGAATGTACCTGTTTTAGTACTAAGTTGCCTCTGTGTTTCTAGGGCCCAAAAGGGGAGCATAAAACAACAATACTATTACTTGCTAGGCATGTTGTATGAGATGACTAAGCAGGTTTGGTGGATGGAGTTGACTATTTTATCCCATAGAGAGTCAAAGTTACCCATTGGCCATACTGAAGTCAGATATGTGAAGCAGAAAGGTGCAGATATCACAGCTAAGCTTTAAACCATGATGCAAAGCATTCCATTCTCTGAATTACATCCTGCTAATCTGCAGGAGTTTGAGAACGAATACAGAAGAAGAAATACTGAGCTGATTAACAGACAGAAGGTTATAGATTGTCACAGACTAAGGAATGCAATCAGGTTGCAAGAGATTATATCAAATGATGAACTGAACTATTTAAGAGAACACTACAGTTCCCAGCGGAGATAGAGATCAAGATAAAATATAGAGATGAATGGTACATATTCTAAGAAGGAAACCTGATATATCTACTAGATTAGTACTAAAGTAGCACCCTCAGAACATGTAGTAAGTTTGAGGGCAGAAGAACATGTGGGGAAGAACTTAGCAAATTGGTTAAAGTATTCATTTTTTTGTTTAAAATTTGCATTAAGTTTGCTCAAGAGGCCATGAGTTTGAATCCCGCTTGTGATATCTTGTTTACAGTGAATTTTTTCTGAGATCTCCAGGGATTATCACATGAAGCTAACTACATGCTATGAGTGGTACTCTCAGCAGGAATAGTGAGAGGCACAGAGTACTATTAGGTAATCCAAATACAGTGAAGTCAATCCTCTGTGTATTTTCACTCCTTTTATTCACATCAATCATGACCTTATGAGCACCTTTGAAAAAGATGTCATAGCACTGAAATCTTTTGAGAATGCCAGTTACAGCCTTATGTTCCCCAGAGAACTAATTTTAAAAAATGTGAAGAAAGAGAAGAAATGCTAACTTAAAAATGAGCTGAGCTAGACAGCACAAATATCACATCTTTACTATAAATTAGCAGTACAGCACACTTGTTCCAATTTGGTTGAAACCACAAAGAGAAATCTGTGTGGTTACACCAGAGCAAGCAGAAAGTCTGATGAGTTCTGCCACTGAATAGAGCAATGGACCGGGCTGATACATAGAATTCCCTATGAGAAGCAGCACAAACAAAATTAGTGAGGATGACGATCCCATGTCCAGATTAAAGAACATTGGAAATATGGCACTGCCATAAATGAACATCATTAGGATTTGGAAGAGAGTTTGTTAACTAATAGAGAACTATAATCATTGTATAGTTAGGAGATATACTCAATAGTTTGTAGTGGATATACTCGATAGGTTGAACCAAATATATACAATAGGTTGTGTTGGACATACTCAATAGGTTGTGGCAGATATACTCAATAGGTTGTGGTGGATATAATCAATAGCTTGTAGTGGATATACTCAATAAGTTGTAGTGGATATACTCAATAGGTTGTAGTGGATATACTCAATAGGTTGTGGTGGATATAATCAATAGCTTGTAGTGGATATACTCAATAGCTTGTAGTGGATATACTCAATAGGTTGTAGTGGATATACTCAATAGCTTGTAGTGGATATACTCAATAGGTTGTAGTGGATATACTCGATAGGTTGTAGTGGATATACTCAATAGGTTGTAGTGGATATACTCAATAGGTTGTAGTGGATATACTCAATAGCTTGTAGTGGATATACTCAATAGGTTGTAGTGGATATACTCGATAGGTTGAACCAAATATATGTAATAGGTTGTGTTGGACATACTCAATAGGTTGTGGCAGATATACTCAATAGGTTGTAGTGGATATACTCAATAGGTTGTAGTGGATATACTCAATAGGTTGTAGTGGATATACTCAATAGGTTGTAGTGGATATACTCAATAGCTTGTAGTGGATATACTCAATAGGTTGTAGTGGATATACTCAATAGGTTGTAGTGGATATACTCAATAGGTTGTAGTGGATATACTCAATAGCTTGTAGTGGATATACTCAATAGGTTGTAGTGGATATACTCAATAGCTTGTAGTGGATATACTCAATAGGTTGTAGTGGATATACTCAATAGGTTGTAGTGGATATACTCAATAGGTTGTGGCAGATATACTCAATAGGTTGTAGTGGATATACTCAATAGCTTGTAGTGGATATACTCAATAGCTTGTAGTGGATATACTCAATAGGTTGTGGCAGATATACTCAATAGGTTCTGGTGGATATACTCAATAGGTTGTAGTGGATATAATCAATAGCTTGTAGTGGATATACTCAATAAGTTGTAGTGGATATACTCAATAAGTTGTAGTGGATATACTCAATAGGTTGTGGTGGATATACTCAATAGGTTGTAGTGGATATACTCAATAGCTTGTAGTGGATATACTCAATAGCTTGTAGTGGATATACTCAATAGGTTGTAGTGGATATACTCAATAGGTTATAGTGGATATACTCAATAGGTTGTAGTGGATATACTCAATAGGTTGTAGTGGATATACTCAATAGGTTGTAGTGGATATACTCAATAGCTTGTAGTGGATATACTCAATAGGTTGTAGTGGATATACTCAATAGCTTGTAGTGGATATACTCAATAGGTTGTAGTGGATATACTCAATAGGTTGTAGTGGATATACTCAATAGGTTGTAGTGGATATACTCAATAGGTTGTAGTGGATATACTCAATAGCTTGTAGTGGATATACTCAATAGGTTGTAGTGGATATACTCAATAGCTTGTAGTGGATATACACAATAGGTTGTAGTGCATATACTCAATAGGTTGTAGTGGATATACTCAATAGCTTGTAATTGGATATACTCAATAGGTTGTAGTGGATATACTCAATAGCTTGTAGTTGATATACTCAATAGGTTGTAGTGGATATACTCAATAGGTTGTAGTGGATATACTCAATAGGTTGTAGTGGATATACTCAATAGGTTGTAGTGGATATACTCAATAGGTTGTAGTGGATATACTCAATATGTTGTAGTGGATATACTCAATAGGTTGTAGTGGATATACTCAATAGCTTGTAGTGGATATACTCAATAGGTTGTAGTGGATATACTCAATAGGTTGAATCAGATATAGTCAATAGGTTGTGGTGGATATAATCAATAGCTTGTAGTGGATATACTCAATAAGTTGTAGTGGATATACTCAATAAGTTGTAGTGGATATACTCAATAGGTTGTAGTGGATATACTCGATAGGTTGTAGTGGATATACTCAATAGGTTGTAGTGGATATACTCAATAGGTTGTAGTGGATATACTCAATAGCTTGTAGTGGATATACTCAATAGGTTGTAGTGGATATACTCAATAGCTTGTAGTGGATATACTCAATAGGTTGTAGTGGATATACTCAATAGGTTGTAGTGGATATACTCAATAGGTTGTAGTGGATATACTCAATAGCTTGTAGTGGATATACTCAATAGGTTGTAGTGGATATACTCGATAGGTTGAACCAAATATATGTAATAGGTTGTAGTGGACATACTCAATAGGTTGTGGTGGATATAATCAATAGCTTGTAGTGGATATACTCAATAAGTTGTAGTGGATATACTCAATAATTGTAGTGGATATACTCAATAGGTTGTAGTGGATATACTCGATAGGTTGTAGTGGATATACTCAATAGGTTGTAGTGGATATACTCAATAGCTTGTAGTGGATATACTCAATAGGTTGTAGTGGATATACTCAATAGGTTGTAGTGGATATACTCAATAGGTTGTAGTGGATATACTCAATAGCTTGTAGTGGATATACTCAATAGGTTGTAGTGGATATACTCGATAGGTTGAACCAAATATATGTAATATGTTGTAGTGGACATACTCAATAGGTTGTGGTAGATATAATCAATAGCTTGTAGTGGATATACTCAATAAGTTGTAGTGGATATACTCAATAAGTTGTAGTGGATATACTCAATAGGTTGTGGTGGATATACTCAATAGGTTGTAGTGGATATACTCAATAGCTTGTAGTGGATATACTCAATAGCTTGTAGTGGATATACTCAATAGGTTGTAGTGGATATACTCAATAGGTTGTAGTGGATATACTCAATAGGTTGTAGTGGATATACTCAATAGGTTGTAGTGGATATACTCAATAGGTTGTAGTGGATATACTCAATAGCTTGTAGTGGATATACTCAATAGGTTGTAGTGGATATACTCAATAGCTTGTAGTGGATATACTCAATAGGTTGTAGTGGATATACTCAATAGCTTGTAGTGGATATACTCAATAGGTTGTAGTGGATATACTCAATAGCTTGTAGTGGATATACTCAATAGGTTGTAGTGGATATACTCAATAGCTTGTAGTGGATATACTCAATAGGTTGTAGTGGATATACTCGATAGGTTGTAGTGGATATACTCAATAGGTTGTAGTGGATATACTCAATAGCTTGTAGTGGATATACACAATAGGTTGTAGTGCATATACTCAATAGGTTGTAGTGGATATACTCAATAGCTTGTAATTGGATATACTCAATAGGTTGTAGTGGATATACTCAATAGCTTGTAGTTGATATACTCAATAGGTTGTAGTGGATATACTCAATAGGTTGTAGTGGATATACTCAATAGGTTGTAGTGGATATACTCAATAGCTTGTAGTGGATATACCAATATGCTGTAGTGGATATACTCAATAGGTTGTAGTGGATATACTCAATAGGTTGTAGTGGATATACTCAATATGTTGTAGTGGATATACTCAATAGGTTGAACCAAATATATACAATAGGTTGTGATGGACATACTCAATAGGTTGTGGCAGATATACTCAATAGGTTGTGGTGGATATAATCAATAGCTTGTAGTGGATATACTCAATAAGTTGTAGTGGATATACTCAATAGGTTGTAGTGGATATACTCAATAGGTTGTGGTGGATATAATCAATAGCTTGTAGTGGATATACTCAATAGCTTGTAGTGGATATACTCAATAGGTTGTAGTGGATATACTCAATAGCTTGTAGTGGATATACTCAATAGGTTGTAGTGGATATACTCGATAGGTTGTAGTGGATATACTCAATAGGTTGTAGTGGATATACTCAATAGGTTGTAGTGGATATACTCAATAGCTTGTAGTGGATATACTCAATAGGTTGTAGTGGATATACTCGATAGGTTGTAGTGGATATACTCAATAGGTTGTGGCATATACTCAATAGGTTGTAGTGGATATACTCAATAGCTTGTAGTGGATATACTCAATAGCTTGTAGTGGATATACTCAATAGGTTGTGGCAGATATACTCAATAGGTTCTGGTGGATATACTCAATAGGTTGTAGTGGATATAATCAATAGCTTGTAGTGGATATACTCAATAAGTTGTAGTGGATATACTCAATAAGTTGTAGTGGATATACTCAATAGGTTGTGGTGGATATACTCAATAGGTTGTAGTGGATATACTCAATAGCTTGTAGTGGATATACTCAATAGCTTGTAGTGGATATACTCAATAGGTTGTAGTGGATATACTCAATAGGTTGTAGTGGATATACTCAATAGGTTGTAGTGGATATACTCAATAGGTTGTAGTGGATATACTCAATAGGTTGTAGTGGATATACTCAATAGCTTGTAGTGGATATACTCAATAGGTTGTAGTGGATATACTCAATAGCTTGTAGTGGATATACTCAATAGCTTGTAGTGGATATACTCAATAGGTTGTAGTGGATATACTCAATAGCTTGTAGTGGATATACTCAATAGGTTGTAGTGGATATACTCGATAGGTTGTAGTGGATATACTCAATAGGTTGTAGTGGATATACTCAATAGCTTGTAGTGGATATACACAATAGGTTGTAGTGCATATACTCAATAGGTTGTAGTGGATATACTCAATAGCTTGTAATTGGATATACTCAATAGGTTGTAGTGGATATACTCAATAGCTTGTAGTTGATATACTCAATAGGTTGTAGTGGATATACTCAATAGGTTGTAGTGGATATACTCAATAGGTTGTAGTGGATATACTCAATAGGTTGTAGTGGATATACTCAATAGGTTGTAGTGGATATACTCAATAGCTTGTAGTGGATATACCAATATGCTGTAGTGGATATACTCAATAGGTTGTAGTGGATATACTCAATAGGTTGTAGTGGATATACTCAATATGTTGTAGTGGATATACTCAATAGGTTGTAGTGGATATACTCAATAGCTTGTAGTGGATATACTCAATAGGTTGTAGTGGATATACTCAATAGGTTGAATCAGATATAGTCAATAGGTTGTGGTGGATATAATCAATAGCTTGTAGTGGATATACTCAATAAGTTGTAGTGGATATACTCAATAAGTTGTAGTGGATATACTCAATAGGTTGTAGTGGATATACTCGATAGGTTGTAGTGGATATACTCAATAGGTTGTAGTGGATATACTCAATAGGTTGTAGTGGATATACTAAATAGCTTGTAGTGGATATACTCAATAGGTTGTAGTGGATATACTCAATAGCTTGTAGTGGATATACTCAATAGGTTGTAGTGGATATACTCAATAGGTTGTAGTGGATATACTCAATAGGTTGTAGTGGATATACTCAATAGCTTGTAGTGGATATACTCAATAGGTTGTAGTGGATATACTCGATAGGTTGAACCAAATATATGTAATAGGTTGTAGTGGACATACTCAATAGGTTGTGGTGGATATAATCAATAGCTTGTAGTGGATATACTCAATAAGTTGTAGTGGATATACTCAATAATTGTAGTGGATATACTCAATAGGTTGTAGTGGATATACTCGATAGGTTGTAGTGGATATACTCAATAGGTTGTAGTGGATATACTCAATAGCTTGTAGTGGATATACTCAATAGGTTGTAGTGGATATACTCAATAGGTTGTAGTGGATATACTCAATAGGTTGTAGTGGATATACTCAATAGCTTGTAGTGGATATACTCAATAGGTTGTAGTGGATATACTCGATAGGTTGAACCAAATATATGTAATAGGTTGTAGTGGACATACTCAATAGGTTGTGGTGGATATAATCAATAGCTTGTAGTGGATATACTCAATAAGTTGTAGTGGATATA
This sequence comes from Meghimatium bilineatum, assembly GCA_034231615.1. Lineage (NCBI taxonomy): Eukaryota > Metazoa > Mollusca > Gastropoda > Stylommatophora > Philomycidae > Meghimatium > Meghimatium bilineatum. The sequence continues at coordinate 33,777,891 of CM067321.1, forward strand.
CTCAATAAGTTGTAGTGGATATACTCAATAGGTTGTGGTGGATATACTCAATAGGTTGTAGTGGATATACTCAATAGCTTGTAGTGGATATACTCAATAGCTTGTAGTGGATATACTCAATAGGTTGTAGTGGATATACTCAATAGGTTGTAGTGGATATACTCAATAGGTTGTAGTGGATATACTCAATAGGTTGTAGTGGATATACTCAATAGGTTGTAGTGGATATACTCAATAGCTTGTAGTGGATATACTCAATAGGTTGTAGTGGATATACTCAATAGCTTGTAGTGGATATACTCAATAGGTTGTAGTGGATATACTCAATAGCTTGTAGTGGATATACTCAATAGGTTGTAGTGGATATACTCAATAGCTTGTAGTGGATATACTCAATAGGTTGTAGTGGATATACTCAATAGCTTGTAGTGGATATACTCAATAGGTTGTAGTGGATATACTCGATAGGTTGTAGTGGATATACTCAATAGGTTGTAGTGGATATACTCAATAGCTTGTAGTGGATATACACAATAGGTTGTAGTGCATATACTCAATAGGTTGTAGTGGATATACTCAATAGCTTGTAATTGGATATACTCAATAGGTTGTAGTGGATATACTCAATAGCTTGTAGTTGATATACTCAATAGGTTGTAGTGGATATACTCAATAGGTTGTAGTGGATATACTCAATAGGTTGTAGTGGATATACTCAATAGCTTGTAGTGGATATACCAATATGCTGTAGTGGATATACTCAATAGGTTGTAGTGGATATACTCAATAGGTTGTAGTGGATATACTCAATATGTTGTAGTGGATATACTCAATAGGTTGTAGTGGATATACTCAATAGCTTGTAGTGGATATACTCAATAGGTTGTAGTGGATATACTCAATAGGTTGTAGTGGATATACTCAATATGCTGTAGTGGATATACTCAATAGGTTGTAGTGGATATACTCAATATGTTGTAGTGGATATACTCAATAGGTTGAATCAGATATACTCAATAGGTTGAATCAGATATAGTCAATAGGTTGTAGTGGATATACTCAATAGGTTGTAGTGGATATACTCAATAGGTTGAATCAGATATACTCAATAGGTTGTAGTGGTTATACTCAATAGGTTGTAGTGGATATACTCAATAGGTTGTAGTGGATATACTCAATAGGTTGAATCAGATATACTCAATAGGTTGAATCAGATATACTCAATAGGTTGAATCAGATATACTCAATAGGTTGTAGTGGATATACTCAATAGGTTAAATCAGATATACTCAATAGGTTGAATCAGATATACTCAATAGGTTGTAGTGGATATACTCAATAGCTTGTAGTGGATATACTCAATAGCTTGTAGTGGATATACTCAATAGGTTGTAGTGGATATACTCAATAGCTTGTAGTGGATATACTCAATAGGTTGTAGTGGATATACTCGATAGGTTGTAGTGGATATACTCAATAGGTTGTAGTGGATATACTCAATAGCTTGTAGTGGATATACACAATAGGTTGTAGTGCATATACTCAATAGGTTGTAGTGGATATACTCAATAGCTTGTAATTGGATATACTCAATAGGTTGTAGTGGATATACTCAATAGCTTGTAGTTGATATACTCAATAGGTTGTAGTGGATATACTCAATAGGTTGTAGTGGATATACTCAATAGGTTGTAGTGGATATACTCAATAGGTTGTAGTGGATATACTCAATAGGTTGTAGTGGATATACTCAATAGCTTGTAGTGGATATACCAATATGCTGTAGTGGATATACTCAATAGGTTGTAGTGGATATACTCAATAGGTTGTAGTGGATATACTCAATATGTTGTAGTGGATATACTCAATAGGTTGTAGTGGATATACTCAATAGCTTGTAGTGGATATACTCAATAGGTTGTAGTGGATATACTCAATAGGTTGAATCAGATATAGTCAATAGGTTGTGGTGGATATAATCAATAGCTTGTAGTGGATATACTCAATAAGTTGTAGTGGATATACTCAATAAGTTGTAGTGGATATACTCAATAGGTTGTAGTGGATATACTCGATAGGTTGTAGTGGATATACTCAATAGGTTGTAGTGGATATACTCAATAGGTTGTAGTGGATATACTAAATAGCTTGTAGTGGATATACTCAATAGGTTGTAGTGGATATACTCAATAGCTTGTAGTGGATATACTCAATAGGTTGTAGTGGATATACTCAATAGGTTGTAGTGGATATACTCAATAGGTTGTAGTGGATATACTCAATAGCTTGTAGTGGATATACTCAATAGGTTGTAGTGGATATACTCGATAGGTTGAACCAAATATATGTAATAGGTTGTAGTGGACATACTCAATAGGTTGTGGTGGATATAATCAATAGCTTGTAGTGGATATACTCAATAAGTTGTAGTGGATATACTCAATAATTGTAGTGGATATACTCAATAGGTTGTAGTGGATATACTCGATAGGTTGTAGTGGATATACTCAATAGGTTGTAGTGGATATACTCAATAGCTTGTAGTGGATATACTCAATAGGTTGTAGTGGATATACTCAATAGGTTGTAGTGGATATACTCAATAGGTTGTAGTGGATATACTCAATAGCTTGTAGTGGATATACTCAATAGGTTGTAGTGGATATACTCGATAGGTTGAACCAAATATATGTAATAGGTTGTAGTGGACATACTCAATAGGTTGTGGTGGATATAATCAATAGCTTGTAGTGGATATACTCAATAAGTTGTAGTGGATATACTCAATAAGTTGTAGTGGATATACTCAATAGGTTGTGGTGGATATACTCAATAGGTTGTAGTGGATATACTCAATAGCTTGTAGTGGATATACTCAATAGCTTGTAGTGGATATACTCAATAGGTTGTAGTGGATATACTCAATAGGTTGTAGTGGATATACTCAATAGGTTGTAGTGGATATACTCAATAGGTTGTAGTGGATATACTCAATAGGTTGTAGTGGATATACTCAATAGCTTGTAGTGGATATACTCAATAGGTTGTAGTGGATATACTCAATAGCTTGTAGTGGATATACTCAATAGGTTGTAGTGGATATACTCAATAGCTTGTAGTGGATATACTCAATAGGTTGTAGTGGATATACTCAATAGCTTGTAGTGGATATACTCAATAGGTTGTAGTGGATATACTCAATAGCTTGTAGTGGATATACTCAATAGGTTGTAGTGGATATACTCGATAGGTTGTAGTGGATATACTCAATAGGTTGTAGTGGATATACTCAATAGCTTGTAGTGGATATACACAATAGGTTGTAGTGCATATACTCAATAGGTTGTAGTGGATATACTCAATAGCTTGTAATTGGATATACTCAATAGGTTGTAGTGGATATACTCAATAGCTTGTAGTTGATATACTCAATAGGTTGTAGTGGATATACTCAATAGGTTGTAGTGGATATACTCAATAGGTTGTAGTGGATATACTCAATAGCTTGTAGTGGATATACCAATATGCTGTAGTGGATATACTCAATAGGTTGTAGTGGATATACTCAATAGGTTGTAGTGGATATACTCAATATGTTGTAGTGGATATACTCAATAGGTTGTAGTGGATATACTCAATAGCTTGTAGTGGATATACTCAATAGGTTGTAGTGGATATACTCAATAGGTTGTAGTGGATATACTCAATATGCTGTAGTGGATATACTCAATAGGTTGTAGTGGATATACTCAATATGTTGTAGTGGATATACTCAATAGGTTGAATCAGATATACTCAATAGGTTGAATCAGATATAGTCAATAGGTTGTAGTGGATATACTCAATAGGTTGTAGTGGATATACTCAATAGGTTGAATCAGATATACTCAATAGGTTGTAGTGGATATACTCAATAGGTTGTAGTGGATATACTCAATAGGTTGTAGTGGATATACTCAATAGGTTGAATCAGATATACTCAATAGGTTGAATCAGATATACTCAATAGGTTGAATCAGATATACTCAATAGGTTGTAGTGGATATACTCAATAGGTTAAATCAGATATACTCAATAGGTTGAATCAGATATACTCAATAGGTTGAATCAGATATAGTCAATAGGTTGTAGTGGATATACTCAATAGGTTAAATCAGATATACTCAATAGGTTGAATCAGATATACTCAATAGGTTGTATTGGATATACTCAATAGGTTGTAGTGGATATACTCAATAGGTTGAATCAGATATACTCAATAGGTTGAATCAGTTATACTCAATAGGTTGTAGTGGGTATGCTCAGTAGTTTTTACGTAAGTCTGAAATCTGATACGCTGGTGAGGCACTGACCACCAGCAGTGTGGCACAATTTTTTTTCTGGCTCAGCCAGTGACTTCCCTAAGAAAAAATGTCACTTGTACCAAGTCTTTGAAATGCATTTGCCCAACTATGTGTGTATGTAGGCCTATGTCAATCTATCTTCCAGGGTCGAGTTGATCAAATTTGTCACAAAGATGATACAAATGACTTTCTTTAAGGATGTTGCGGACTGAACTAGTAGAAATGTTGTGCATCACACTTTTATCAGTCACTGTCAGTCAAGTTTGAGTATTGTGTACAGCCTCCTCATTTCTGTCATAAATTTTCTGGAATCTTTCTACAAAAATATATATACCAACAGAAATACTCAAGGGAAGAACTATGGGTATTTCCTGCGTGCAATGGTAATGATCAAATGACTAACTATCTACAAAATACAAAAGAAGATGGTGGATATCTACTATGACCAACTAGCAATGTAAGACATCACTTATCCTGAATTCAATACTTTAATATATGTTACTAATATTTACCTTTAAGTCTCCTAAATATTGTAGAATCTCCACATCACTCTCGTCCAATAGAGAACACCATGGGGATGAATTGTATATTGCAGATTCGAAACCACAAATTATGTATATGACTTGAACATCCTCTAATAGGAAATATATATATTTTATGATCAATAATGTTTGTAAATATGACATGAGATCTCTGGGCAAACACTTTGTAGAAACTTAGATGAAGTTAGTCATCAGGTTATATCATGGCACTCCGGACACGTTCATAGGTGCTCAAATCTCAGTATATCCTACAGTATGTGGTAACTGACTGTTCAATTTCTGTGTTTGTTAATAACTTTTCATTTGGTTCCTATATGCCGCTCGTTTCTTGCAACACCATATTCACTCTCAAGTGCTGCATTCTAGCCATAGATATGGAAGAAGAAATATAATCCATGTCTTCCAACTGGTCTAACTCAAGACCTAACTTCAAAATATCAGCACAGTCCATTAAACTGCCACTTATCACTGTGATCATACTGGCAAGTCTGTCTACTCTTTCATTTCCCCTCAACACCTAAGTGTCCAGGTACAAAAATGATGGAAGTTCTCTTCAGTACATATTTTGTTATTGGCTCAAGCCACTGACAGCGCAGATAGCTGGACTGAATCTTTCAATGCATACTCATAGAATCAGAAGAAAACAGACACCTCTGAGGCTCCAATTATTCATTGCCTTTGTCAGTGCCATCACTTCCATCATCATACTACTAAAGGTTGTGCAGAAAGTATCACTTTCTTCCCTAATACAATTCCCTCTGCATTGAGCTGTGAATTCCCAAGCACTGTGCACATGCCAAACCACAGTCCCATCAGTGTAGACAACAATACGCACAGGTCTTCCACAGGTTTCACTTCTGTCCCCTGTTCTCTCTAATATATATATACTATTAAGGTAACGGGTGAACAGATGATGGGAAATAGCAGAACCCTTTCATATGCAGATGACATTCTGGTATACAGTCAGGGCTTAGAAAAAGGACAAATTGTTCAGGATTCACAAAGTGAAATGAATTGCATTGGCCAGTGGTGTAATGCACCTGGAATTCTGTTGAACCCAAGGAAACAAGCTATGACATAGTTTCTCTGAATAACCACATTGTCCACACACTAATGTCAGTTCTAAAATCGCAAAGCATACCCCCTATATTTCGTTATTATAGCAGGATGTGAACTACCAATGGAGAGATAGTACAGAGATCATCAACTTTAAAATACATGAGAGTGCTGTTTGACAGATGTTTGTATTTCAAGGAGCATGTAAATTACACAAGCATCAGAATTCAAAGGGGTTGACAGAGATGAGGATGTTGGCTGCTGTTTTTTTGTGAACTATGACTTTTTGCATTGCTATATCAATAGCTAGTCATGTCTGTGGTAGAGTATGCCTTGGCTATCCTGACTCTTAGCCCAATACATATTGATAGACTTGACAGGATACAGAATGATGTTATGCATATTATTCATGGATGCCCCAGAGACAAAGAAATAGTGATAATGTGTTTCTTGCCAAATATTTGCAGTACTCATTCATACCTGCACAAAAGTGTTAACAAGAGCCATCCACTACATGATGATATTGAAAAGATCAAAGCAAAAAGATTAAAGAGGCTGAATTCATGGTTTGGCAGGGCAGAGGAGGCTAGTAAACATGTATCCACATTAGAGGACATAGAACCTAGATAAGAGTGGGAAAGTAAGCCTATCAAGTTTACAACTTACATTGAAGTGGTAATCACACTTTACAGGAAATGTAACAATGACATTCCAGTGCATATAGATTCAGAAGTCCAAGCTTTAATCAGTGAGAATTCCTCAGATGGGGATATTATTGTCTACTCAGATAACGGAAGTGAATTCTTTTAAATACCTTATGATCATAAGTATGCAATATTTGGGAGCATATCAGCAGATGATGATAAAAATGGACAGAGATATTGAGATAAGAATTCAAAAAGCCAGCTACGTAAATTGTGAACTTAGACCAATGTTGAAACACACATCCATCCTGATAGAAACCAACAGGCAAATCATAAATTCAATCTTCCTACCAAAATTCTGTTATCAATGTCAGACATAGACATGGCACTAACTAAAGAACAAGAGGGAATGCTTACTATGTGTGAAATGAGATATCTAAGAAAAACCGCAAACAGAACATGAAGAGGTCATGTGAGGAATCTTCTTCTTCAGCGTACATTCTCAAACTCCTGCTGAATTCTCTTGTAGCAGGACATGTCCTCAATTTTTCCAGCAGAATGTAGTCCAGAGAATGGAAAAGCTTTGTGTCACCGTTTTATTTGCGCCAATGGCTCGACACATCCGTTTTCGGTGGCAGTGAGGAATGAGGTGATTATAAGAACTGTTGGCATAACCACTGTGGTCAAATATATTTAAAAACAAAGGCTGAAATGGTTTAGCCACTTAATTAGTATTAACCCTATACTGGTAAGCAAAGACAGAATACAATATTAGAATAGAAATAGCAATAGCTAGAGGAAGACAAAGAAGAAGGTGGATTGAAAGAGTTACCAACATTCTGCCCATCACAATATTACTGCATATCAAGTGACCAAATATGTCAAAGACTGAAAACTGATCATTATCCAATCCTATATTGCCTAAAAGTAAAAGCAGAGAAAAGACAATAGATTGATAATTATGCAATGAAGGCTGACACATGAAATAAATAATATCTGATTAGAGACAGCCTTGGTGGCTTCATATGGAAAAACAATATCAGTATTGCAATTAGGGTCAAACTACACAACAGTTTTATCTATCATGCTATATGGATTCAAGAGTTATATAACTATGTCTAACCTCCTTGATATCACATGGATGTACCATCCTAATCATGCTGATGTGAAATGAGAGAGCAGACATATGTGCACTCAATCCATCCACAGTAATTGAATGGATAATTGATGAATAAGGTGTATGTGAACAAGTTGATTAATGAGTATCTGCTGGATGTGGACACAGCAATATGATGATGCTTTTAAGCTTAAATTTAGGAAATTTTGTATTAGGTACAGTATATGTAGGATGGGAAACCTGTTGGAAAGATAAGGAGTGCATTTAACAGCAGACTAAGAAAAGCATCAGTATGCATTCCCTTCATCTGCTGGGAGAGACTTGAGTGTCCAAAACAACTGACTTAGGCATCCCCATTAAAATACCGGTAGTTTTACAAATCATCCAACACAACAAACAGGACAAAATCACTCAAGACATCAAAATAGCATCTGTAAATTATCTAGGAAATCAACACTAGTAAGCAATCCATTGGATACCAGCTCACTGTGGCATACCTAAAAAAAAATATGAGTAATTGGTAAAAGTGGGAAGTAACCTCCCTCAGTCTCACACACGTCAATGTTTCTGAAGAGCAACATTTCCACTGAAACAATCTATGCAACTTCAATGGAGAGAACTAATTGGAAACTACAGACCTGAGAAAGACAACATCAACAAACAGAAACAAACAATTCTAAATATTTATAGAGAACGGGACACTGCCATTTAAAACCATGCTGACACCGAATTAGCGAATCAGGAGTACACATCTATATAGCAACAGCACCATGGTACATGGACACCATGGCACATACTATAGGTTGCTCTAACTTTGCTATGCATAGAACGACAATCAGAATCTATATCTTTGCAAATCTTCTTCTGTAATCAGTTTCTTATTCTCAGAAGTCTATACAGGTAGGAAGGCCACCTCCATAAAATGAGCTGTCAGCAGAAGGTCTCATGCTTCACCCACAAGTTCACTTCCAGTTCTGACTCTTGGGGTTGGGCCAAGTTTTAGTCTTCAAGTTGCAAAAGAGTGGATATGTCTGCAGAATATGTTCTGGAGTCTGTGGACACTTTTGACGTGATATCTGTTATTTTGTGGAAGTGTGCTTGTAGTCTATAGTGTCCTGTTCAGAGTATAAAGATGGTAGTTTGCTGTAATCTGTTCAACTTTAAGATGGAGTCTTGTAGAGAACTTTTACCTATTCTCTGACTCCATGTAAGTTTGTATTTTCTCTTGATGAGAATTTTTGCTTCAGTCAGTGGTGTTTTGCAAATCAGGTTGTGAGGAACCTACAACAAACTATAACAAACCAATCTATAGGCCTACATGACAGATATTTGGCTATATGCGTAAGCTAGTAATTAAATTTAGGAGAAAATATATTCTCCATGCCTGTCAACAGACTAAAAAGCTGGTCATTACTTCAAGGAAAACTACTGAAACCAAAGGCAGGCAGAAACATAATGTACTAGGTCACATGACCTAAATAAATGATAGCACATTGATGGCCTCTGCATCTACTACCCCCTCCAACAACACTCTTTCCATGTCATCATGTCTCTTCACATGACCGAAAAAACCCAACTTTCTTCTTAACATGGTGTTTAAAAGCCAGCCTTCTTGAACAATAATTTTTCTTAGCACATCTTGGTTGGTCTTTCTTGCTGTCCATGGTATTATCCAGACTCTTCTATAGCACTTCATTTTGAAGCTCTCTATTCTCTTGGCTGTAGTTTTATTTATTGTCCATGTTTCTCAGCCGTAAATCACCACTGGGAACACATGTACATCTGAGATATGCCATATGCATGTTATGAGATACTTCTAATGAGGTTTTGGAGGTGGAATTGAATGTTCCATCTCATTGATGGTAGAAGTGACCCAGAAACAATGCTGAAGTCAGATATATTGGGCAAAAAGGTGCAGATATCACACTTAAAGCTGTAAACCATAACACAAATCATTCTGTACTACAGATTAGATCTTGCTTATTTGCAAGTGTTTGAGAATGAACATCTAAGAAAGTACTCTCTGGTTAAAAACACTTGCAAACACTGGGCATCTTTGGCTATGTAGACAGCAATGCAAGACTGGAAAAAATGTCAAACATATGTTAATGTAGGCTAGTTAGCTTTGAGATTGTGACCAGCACTAAGCACAACAACCCATTCTCTTGTATGGCTGGTTTATTATACTACAATAGTAACTGTACTACAATTTATGCCTGAGGCTGATCTGTCACACTTCATACACTTCAATGATAATTTTTGCCCAGCAATCAAGTTCACATCTGAGATCTCTACCACCCATATGAACTTCCTATACATATCTATCACTATCCAACCTTTCTCTCTTAACACATCAGCACACTGCAAATCGACTGATGCCCATAGCTTTCTCCTATACACCTCCTCCTACACAATCCCTCTACATGTTGCCTGTTTTCTTCCACTCTCAAAAAGGCGTCTGTGTAGTAGTGAGAACTTTCTTGAGAAAGCCCATGAGATGATGGATTTCTTCCGCTGTCACCTATACCCCAACAGGGTCCTCAGGTCTACCCTATTTTTAGTATGCAGACTCTCCAGTTAGGATACCCTCTCGAACACCTGTAGGTCTTCCTCTTCGGACAGGGTCAAGTTTGTTATCACTTTCCCACCCCCACCACACTGCTGTTTGGCATGTCCTACTCTGGCACCCTCCAGTCAGATCCAAGGACGCGGGAAAAGTTCTGTAACTCTCCTTTGGTTGCTTACAAACATGACAAAGACCTCAAGAATTTATTGTTCCGTAGTGATCTCAAGCCCAACCTCCCTAATAATTTTGGCACCATCAGCTGCAAATGCACAAGATGCTACACCAGGGCCTTTGTCACCCAGACCTAGTCTGTCACATTTCTCAGAGCTACCTACACCTTTGAAGAGAGTTTCACATGCATGTCCTGTAATGTCACCTATGCCTTTGACTGCAAGAGTTGCAATATGATATATATAGGTAAGACTGGAAGGAGGCTTGCATACTGATTCTGTGAGCACCTGTACAGCATCAAAGACCATTGGGATAATCCTGTTGCCAACCACTTCAATGGCATGGGCCATCGGGCGCCCATGATTTTCAAGTGATTGACATTAAGGCAAATTTCTCAGACGACCAGAGCTGTCCCTCGCCTAAGAACACCTATATATCAATTTGACATGCTTAAACCTCTTGGGATCAATGATGCCATTTATATGGATGATATCAAGGCATTCCGTCATTTCTGTGTTTCCTTTTGCAAGTAATTGGGTATGTTTTATATATTTCCTGTTTGTGTTTCACCTCTGAATTAGTTTCAACCCTTCCGGATTATCTCCATATTTAGCTATTCCATGTGAATGTCAACAGTGCCATTCTTGCTTGTCGCCTTTTGTTGTGTAGCCTATATAGTCTTGATAAATGCCTTTTGGTCGAAACGTCAATATGTGTGTGTTATTATGTGTGTTTCCAGTGATTAGAAAAACTCCATGTCATTGTTCCAAGCTTCTACTACAACATGGTTACGGATTCAGTGGAAGTGATCGAAAAACAGAACGTATTAGTTACCAATGTCGAAGTCAGATGTGTCGGGGTAATTAGTGCAAATAAAATTGCAACAGCACATTTCCATTCTTTGAACTGCATCCCGTGCTGACAATTTAGCAGGTCCAATAATAGAGATATGGTGCGAGTTTAAGAACAAACTGGAAAAAAACGTGCAAACATACAATTACCATAATTAGTCAGCATCAATGATCAAGCATCTATTTTACCTGTTGTAAGAATATCCTCATTAATATTCAGTTTCCTGCTCATCTTTTCTCTTATGGGCATTACTTTTTCATCTGATAAAAATGTATAATATTCAATAAGAGCTGTTTTATTATGTTCTACACTGGAGACATATTTGGGACACAATGTAAAGAATCTTAATATCTCATCGTTAACTACATAATATAAGTCACTCTTGGTATTTTCTGTTCCAAATATTACACTAGTAAATCCTTCATAAAAAGCTAAAGCACTCTTTTTTGCTCTTTTTACGTGAGACACTAAATATTTTAAATTACTTGGTTTCACAACTGCAAAAAGTGTTGCCAATTTTTTAGCAGTTCGTCTGCCTAATTCTTTTTGTTCAAATTCGCCCACAGGGGATATATCTTTATTGTTATTACTTGGAAATTTATTAATCCAGTTGTATAGATCATTGTTTATATTGAGTGCCTTTGCAGCTAAAAGTTTTTCATGTATTCTTGATATTTTGTGTACTTCTCCTAGGCCTGGAAATCGAATTCCATGGCGAATTACTGCACTTGCATGGGCTGCTGAACACGACATTCCTTTTAGACCTTTGATGTAGTACCATTCATCATTAGCTGGTTCCGTATTTAATGTTAAGCGTGACCATGCATACGGAGTTTTTGATGTGAAAAATCTATAGTGTATTAGTGTTTCACATAGGCTTACACTGCATGAAAATAAAATAAGAACGCACAGAAGGATGTACACAACTCTTGCATAACTGAAACTGATAACGGGAATTTTATGCTCCATGTCATTTGCCATGGCGGTTAGTTGTTACCGCGTCGTCAAACAATGTTTCACTAGTTTACATGTAACAGCTTTTTATCACCAGTGTATTGCCACAGCTGGAGCGAGACCATCGACAGTAAAGACCTTTGTCCAGAGCTAATTAGGACTTCATTCCATTGGCCTACTGAAATTATCATTTCATTTGTTTCTGATCAGAATGGTAAACGGTCAAGGACACTGACGCACGGTATACTTGTGATACATCAATATAGGGGTTCCCAAACTTTTTAAAGCCATGGTGCCCTTAACGTTCATATTATTTCCGGCGCAAAATTTTTTTTCGTTTTGGCGTGTCTGCCGCGGCTTACACGTAGGGAACACCTGAATTAATAGATAAAGCTACGGTGTCCAGAAACAATTTGAAACCGACGATGGATTCTCTTGATCTGGATTTATAGCCGATCTGCCCACTTTTGGCAAAAGTTTTGCAGGTACTGAAAGTGATAACAAAGAAGATATTCCGTTTAGAAATATCCGATTTCACCTGTGACAGATTTGACTTTTCCCGTTATTTTCATTGTTCCCTTTGTGTTGTCATCCAAAAAAAATTCGCCATAAATGTCAAACGCATCACGATAGAAGAATGAATTCCAATTTAGCGGATAGGTCTTGTGATGTCCATTGTTACGAACAAATACTGCCTACTGCGTCCCCGACAGTTGCCTAGCAAGAAAGTGATTTTCAAACAAAATGAGAACAGTATCTAGTTTTGGCGTGGCTATTTGAAAGTCATTTTAAAGAACACCTGTTCGCGCAGAGTCCAAACCTCATTTATTTGTGCTGAGCCAATTTTTCCTGTGTTTTTCATTGACTGGCGCATCAAAGTAGGCCTATATGCAAATGACCATTGATCAGATACATCAGCCAAGGTAATTGATGCAATGTGGATCAGCGCAGATAATTTATTTGGAAAAGGGCTTGCATCTCGTAGAGCGTTTTGTGAAGGTAAAGTATCGTCACTTACAATATTGCCCAGTTAGCTGTCTAAGACTTGGATTAAAAGAATGCGGAATTCAGATTCTAAGATAATAGCCTATATCAGAAACACAAAGATCAGTTATGGGAAGAAAGAATGCTTGCTAGGAAAATATCGCACTTTTTAAAGGTACGTTTCATACATACATATTTTAATCAATATTTTTATGTCAAGAATTGTGCTTGTGTGTTATATTGGGATGGGGGGGGGGAAGAGATATTCCCCAGGTGTATGTGTTTCCAGTAATAATTCGGTGCTTTTTCCCGCAAACTAAGCGTATATTCACTTTTTTTTCCTAGAAAAAAACACAGGGTAAACTTATTACCAAAATAAGTCAGTAAAATAAAAATAGCAACGAGACACGGTGACAGACGACGGTTCGATTAATAGTCTTCATCAGGAGACGGTGTGAACACACACCCACCTTATATACGGGCCTGGAATGAAGTCCTAATTAACTCTGGGCAAATATCTTTACAGTAGATGGGTTCGCTCCAGCTGTGGCAATCATCGTCATCATCAAGTACTGTCTCCGCAACGAAGTATGGTTACAATAAACCTCCAATATCCCCTGTCTCTTGTTTTGGTTGTGCATTCTGCTACACCGTAACCTGTCCATCATGTGATGTTACTCTCATGTATATCTGCCTACCTCTTGCTCGCTTCCCTTCGACTTTACCCTCAAGTAAGGTTTTCAACAAGGTGTCATGTCTTTTGTTGTTTGTTTTGCGTTCGCTCCATTGTAACCATCACGGATATCCGTGCGATTTCCGCCGGGAGCGTGATTACGTTGTGCCACCGTTATGCGCCTTGTAGGCCTAGCACATCCGATTTCGGCATGCCTTGACAATTCGGGTGGGCTACCCTTAGCCTGTGACAGCCTCTATATCTGTCTCCAGGTACGCGTAGTGGCGACTCTTCGCCCAGACGATTTTTGCTCTCGTCTGACTCGCACGAGGTGTTCCACTGTCTATGAACTTGTCTAGTGTAATTGGACGTGCTGTGCCTGTGCCCATTGGGTACTGAACCGTTTCTCATCCGTGAGCCTGGTTCCTTAAGGGGAAGAACTCAACAGAGAACACCAGACAAGGAATGTACACAAATAGCTCTATAAATCCCCATCGAGGCGAGCACCTTGAAGTTGTGATGGGGCTTAGTTCAGCCATTATGGACTGTCCATGATGGTTTATTTCAGCCATCATAGACTGTCAAGTCCTGCCACAGTAAGGGTGCTGAAGACGGAGGCAACCAGCCAAAAGGCGCACAATTAATCAGGATGTCACATAAAAACACAATGAGAACATGTCTATATCCAATATAGTTATGGTGTCTGCCATGTGACAGACGCTTAGGCAGGGATTGTGCCGGGTTTTATACCTCGAAAGGCGCCAACTCCAATTACTGGAGGTCCTTCTCACGTTCCCAGACCAGCCAGAAGGCAAGGGAATAGAGCTACTTGCCAAAAATACCAATGACTAATAAAAAGTAATGCGCTGGAATGCTGATGGTGTCAACAACAAATTAGATGGATACAGTAAAGAATTGGAGATTGAAAATTTCCTATGTGAATAACAAGTTACTGTATGCTATATTCAAGAAACATACATTGGCAACGATATAGCCTTTAAAATCAGATGCTATCAGTGCTACCGATCAGACCGAAAGGACATACGAAAGGGTGGAATTATGACACGTGTGAACAAAAATATCAATGCATGTTAGCTAAAAGTATATATGGCGGGAGCAGAATACCAGATGCTCCACCTAAAAAACAGACAGTACAGAATTACATCTTCTGAACTACTACTGCCCAAATGATAGACCATTGGCATTAGACACAATCCCAGAAAAAGAGAGACTTATGGTGTGGGATGACTTCAACAGCTACTCTTAGAGCAGGGCTACGATCACATAGACAACAGAGGTGAGGAACTTGAGAGCAGGCATGATGAAAATAAGCTCAAACTTATTAACCAGCCAACAGACCCACCAACCTTCTACTCGAGAGCATGACACACCACCTCTACACCAGACTGGCATTCCACTAACCAGGCCTTGAATGGAATATCACATGCGTCGTTGGAAAGCAACTTGGGGGTAGTGACCACAGGCACGTATATTTAGAAATTCACAATGAGTATATAAAAGACAGCAGCACACTCACTAAGTGGAAATATAAGACGGCATGCTGGAAAATGTACCAGAATTTAACCAGTGTTCTAGCTAATGACATAAACGTGGACAAATACATCAATAGAGTAGTGTGTGAATTTAATAGATGCAGACTACATTATGCTAGTAAAACCATACCCAGTGTGGAAAGAAAAAAATTGCACGTCCTATTGGAATGGTGAACTGAAGAACCTGCAAAATGAGATGGGCATCTAGACAGCAGGCAGAGAACAGACCTAGATAAGAACACCATAACAAATATCAGCAAACAAATGCTAAATTTCAAAGAGCCAATTTACAAGCCAGATGGAGCAGCCGAAAAGAAAAACAGAATCGCTGAACCTTGACAGAGACATTAGGAAATTATGGAAACTGGTAAAACAACTAAATGATGAAGATACAATGAGAAATGCAAGGGTCACACGTTATAACGATTGAAACATTTTAACAGGTAAACATGCAGCTGATTACTTTGCAGACTCCTTTGCAGAAGACAACATCAAAGTTACCCCAGACAAACAACAGAAGGTTCGAGAAACCCAGCAAAAATCTGGACAAGACTAACCTATACCTAAAGTCATGGAGACACCAATCACATTGAAAGAACTGAAGCATGCAATATCCAAATTGAGAATGAATAAGTCACCAGGTACCGATGAAGTGTCCAATGAAATTATTAAAAACCTGGGAACTGCAGCAAGAGCAAAGCTACTGCAGATCTTCAACACAAGCTGGACTACATGTGGTGTTCCGCAGGCATGTAAGAAAGCAGTAATGATACCACTCCCAAATCAGGAAAATATGGCAACATCGTCTCCAATTACAGAACAGTCTCACAAGCTTCTATGCAAAACAATGGAATACATACATCTTAGGATCCAGTGGTACTTTGAAAGTGAAAACCTTCTGGTATCGCAGCAAGCAGGCTAATCTACTTAAGATCAGGCAACTTACCTCTCCAAAGAGATTGAGGACGCCTTCAAAGATAAGAAACTGGTACTAGAAGCATGGATAGACCTCAGGAAAGCATTTGACAAGGTTTGGAAAGAGGGACTCGTAAAGAAATTGTGACATTGCAATATATATGTTGATGTGTATATATTTTCATGTAAATCCATTCCACATGCTGTCAATTGCTATTCTTCCTTGCACATGTGTATGTTCTCTGTATCTATTTGTAGTTTTCCCCTCCTCCCCCTGTGTACTAATTTATTTCTCTATGTTTCCCTTTTATTTCCCGCCCCCTACTCTCCACCTCCCCCCCCCCATTCTTGGCATCGTGAATAGGTATCCCCTTTCTTGATTTTTCATCTTATAGTTTGCATTTCAATCTCATAATTTTTGCCATATCCATTTCTGTCTGTCAATAAACGCACCTAATTCCGCACCTAATCTAAATGCCGCGACAAAATGGCCACTTCGGCAATGTTTTTTTTTTGTGTGTAGGGAAACCATTGTCCAAGTCTTGGCATTGTTTTTTTTTATAGTTGTGTTGTCTTAATTGGTTTTTGTTTCTTGACAAGGTCCCAATAGGACCGACACGTCGAAAATTGTCTTTGTTCTTTGTTTTATGATCATAATTGTACGTTTGTTGCTCTATCTTTTTTAGCAACATGTTTTCTCAGAGATTTGATGCTTCTCTACGATGCAAGCATCTTTGCTGGTTGAGCTGGGCCACACTGGGAAACGTCTTCCAGATTGTGTTGTCGATATTGAAGCTCTTTAGGAACAGTTTGGGAGTCTTTGAATTGTTTCTTCTGTTCATCAACCAATCGTTTTCCATTACGGAGCTCACCATATATCTCAACTGTTTTGGGATGCGTTTGTCAGGCCTGTAAACACCATCTCACCTATCTTAATTGGGACTTCTTTAGCATTGTATGAATGCTTGATCCTAGAGAGGACTTCTGTATCAGGTACTTTACCTCGAGAAGAGTTCAGATACATCACTCGTGGAAGTAATATTTAATACTCTGGTGTGTCTGCTATATACTGCTCAGGTCTCACGAGCATATAAATAGGCAGTGGGCAGAATATCATAATACACTTTTAGTTTTGTAGCGAGGATAATATTTTCATGTTTCCACCACATTGCCACACGGTGTCAGATGCAACAGTTGTTGCCTTTGGCAGCAATGCCATCGGTTCTGCAGAGAGTACTACTGAGATAAGAGAACCTGTCGACTAGTAGGAAGTAAATGTTATTTACCTTAATGACTGGGCCATGGTACTGTTCACTGGTAGAGGGATGAAATATTACCTTCGTCTTCTTGATGTTGGTCTGGTCACATATTTCATAAGCTGTATAAAAAGTGTCCATGATGGCTTGAAAATATTTTTTAGAGGATGGCAGTGAGTACACAGCCATCAGAAAACAGCAGATTTATGATGGCTATCTTTTCCCCCTTGGTGGAGGCTTGTAGTTGTCTAAGATTAGATAGCTCTCCATCTGTCCTATGTTTAATTTTTATTCCATCATTTTGACAATCATGTAGACTCCTTAACATGGCAGTGAACATCATGCTGAACAGTGTTGGACTTAAATGTGCTATATTCACTGACCCCAGATTCAGAGAGAACACTACCTGAACTGCAGTGGTCTTCAAAAAAAATTGCACTTTTGTTCCATTTCATGCAAGAAAAGCTCATCTGGCTGGCAGTTGCAAGAAGGTTCCCACCTCTGCTCTAAACAAACCCAATCGGCTTTTCAAAAACGGTCTTTATAAAAAAAGAAATGACAAGACAAAACAAGGAACATCACAGCATTATTCAGGTGCATCGCACAACCACCCGATTATAGTCACGGCTTTCAAGGTAGACATCGACATGTTGATACTATAATACATACCCAGTTTCCAGCTATTGTTTTGCAAACTTTTGCATGTATTGTACTGAATTCACCCGTGTATTTCCAGCTCCTCTAATGGAAACAAATAATAACACTACCATCTGACATGCATGAAGTGAGAGGTGATCAAGGATGTTCGTAAGTCAACGTACATGATAATGGAGATGAGAATTTGTTTAAATTGTGGATGCTATTCCAATGTCGTTTTATCAGGATGACTATGAAACTTAATGGCGTTTGTGGTTCAGGTATCCTCCGTAAAAGTTCATATCCCAAACAATGATATGCTGAAGCTGTACGTTTTGCCGAAGGTGCATATGTCTATATTGCGCATCGTAGTATGAATAAGGATAGGGTAGCCGGGGGCAATGATGCGCGTTTTTCACTTTTTTCCGTATTCTGACAAATAGACTTAACTATGAGAGACCAAACTAGCAGTAGTGTGTAGCTTATCCATCCATCTTACAATCGTCAGGGTATTTACAACATACAATCACGTTTAGTCCGTAGAATGAGATTTTATGAACATGAGTATAATCCCACCTTTGCCCCAATTTCTGGGGCAAACACGCGCAGACAAAAACAATTACAAAATCATGGGAAAATTGACAAAACCAGCAAAATAACAACGTCACTTCCTATCTAAACATAGTCAGTCACATTGTGGGAAGATTATAGAGCACAAAGACTAGAAATATGTATCTTTATGTAACTTTAATAAAAAAAATATGAAAAAACGTAAATATGAAAAACAAAATTTAATACAGAGAATGGGTGCTTAGATCCGTTTAAAACTATAACAACGTGTTGGATTGCTCTATATCCCGTTTGACTATAATTTCAACTATCTATGAATAGCGGAGGTCGTGCATCTATGATCAGCGGAGATCGTACAACTATGACAGGCAGAGATCGTGCAACTATGACCAGGCGGCAATTATGCATCTATGACTGGCGGAGATTGTGCATCTATGACTGGCGGAGATTGTGCATCTATGACTGGCGGAGATTGTGCATCTATGACTGGCGGAGATTGTGCATCTATGAATAAAGGAAATCGTGCATCTATGAAAAGCGGAGAACGTGTAACTATGACTGGCAGAGATAGTGCAGTTATGACCGGCGGAGATAGCGCAATTATGACCGGCGGAGATATTGCAATTATGTCCGGCGGAAATCGTGCATCTATGATCGGCGTAGAACGTGCATCTATGAATAGCGGAGAACGTGCATCTATGAATAGCGGAGATCGTGCATCTATGAATAGCGGAGAACGTGTAACTATGATTGGCAGAGATAGTGCAGTTATGACCGGCGGAGATAGCGCAATTATGACCGGCGGAGATATTGCAATTATGTCCGGCGGAAATCGTGCATCTATGACCGGCGGAGAACGTGCATCTATGAATAGCGGAGAACGTGCATCTATAAATAGCGGAGAACGTGCATCTATGAATAGCGGAGATCGTGCATCTATGAATAGCGGAGAACGTGCATCTATGAATAGCGGAGATCGTGCATCTATGAATAGCGGAGAACGTGCATCTATGAATAGCGGAGAACGTGCATCTATGAATAGCGGAGAACGTGCATCTATGAATAGCGGAGAACGTGTAACTATGACTGGCAGAGATAGTGCAATTATGTCCGGCGGAAATCGTGCATCTATGACCGGCGGAGAACGTGCATATATGAATAGCGGAGAACGTGCATCTATGAATAGCGGAGAACGTGCATCTATGAATAGCGGAGAACGTGCATCTATGAATAGCGGAGAACGTGCATCTATGAATAGCCAGGAAAGTGCATTTATGAATAGCTGAGATCGTGCATTTATGTATAGCGGGGATCGTGCATCGGCGGAGGTCGTGCATCTATTATTTGCGGAGGTCGTACAACTATGACCCGTGAAGATTGTGCAACTATGAATAGCGGAGAACGTGCATCTATTATCGGCGGAGACCGTACAACTATGACCCTTGGAGATTGTGCATCTGTGATCGGAAGGGATTGTGCATCTATAGCAGCGACTGCTTCATTTTCAGTCAGTGGCATCATTTTCTCCATTTTCCGTTTGTAATTCCTAAAAAGAAACATAACGTGACAATAAAATATTGGTTTAAATATTTGGCAACATGAGGGGGAAGTGACTGGGGCAAACATGCGCAGTCAGTCAGCAGCGCATGTTTGCCCCGTCAGTGTGCGCGGCGTTACCCCAAAATCACACTGTTCACAATTTTTATAAAATATCATGAAAACAAAAATTACCTTGACAATGTAACATGCTTAATAACTTAACAATACAATATAGTTTTCAGTTCAGACATGTAAAATAACATGACAGTAATGATAACAGAGGACAAAGCGTGAGAAGTGGGAAAAAAGTTAGATCGAGAACGTTAAAAAATGAATTTACCTCATAGCTCAAAAATGACCTGCCCGTGACCGATGAAAATTCGTTGTGCGACAGAAACGGATGTTAGCGTCCGGCGTGGCCACGTGGTTTGCGGGAAAAACCCATAGTTCCGGAAAAAAACGACTGCGAATCTTTGCCCCCAGCGCATCTTTACCCCCGGCTACCCTAAGCTGTTAATAAATTATGTCAACAATATTTTGCCAATTTTATACCCCCTTGTTCAGAATTCTGACAATCGTGCTTAACATGCCCCACAAATTGTACCTTCCCCTTTAAAAATTAATTAAAGGGAAAATACGAAAAAAACTACATGATTCACACTTTATATAAAAAAAAATTAATTCACATTTACGTATGCGGTTATGTATGTGGGTCACACCAATGGCCCACTAGACAAACCACCTATGCAACCGAAACCTTAGTAGATGACATGTAGTTATATTGAGGCTCTCTTATGGAAGCTTTGTAGCATGTCATTTATACAATTATAGACTCCCTCTGGGTAGAAGGCTCCTCCAATAGGCATTTTGCATTAAGCCGGAGTCTCCTGGGTATGAAAGTTCATAAAAACCACCCCACTGCACATAGGAAGTAAGAGCTAATCGCTCGCAATTTCTGGGGTTCTCAAGCAAACAAATTCAAATTTAATTTAAATAGCCTATAAAGAAGCAGTATTATTAAAGTAAAATTTTTATCAAGTCCCTTTCCTTGTCAACAATTCTCAAATTTTTGCAGAATCCCTCCCCCTAATTGTTGACATACTTTATGAACAGCCCTTTACAAGAAAGTAATTATAATGAAAGACAGGGCATATATTGTACAAATAAGTACAGTGTCTGCTTCCTCGTTCGCCAGTCAGAGAAATGTAAAATGCTAAAGAAACATATGCCCTATTTCTTAATGGATAGAACGCAATTGATGTGTGGAAATGAGTTTCTTGATATTTGAGGTTATGTTGGTAAAACGAAGACGTAGATCACCTATCTCAACAATGTATATGTTTTATATTGCAGATATGTAACTGCAATATATAACCATTTTCTTAGGTCGCTACAATAAAATCTTGCACCACTGACCTAGAAAATCGTTATATTGTGTAGTTCTGGTAACCTTTGGCAATTTTGTCTTAATACAGATCATGCATTTATTTAGATTTGGTTGTTGGGCCTTTTTGTGTTGTTGTTTTCAGGCAGTTGTTTTATTTCGTTCTCTTCTTCTTCTGCGTTCAGCATCTATGGTAATATTATATTGTCAGGTCTGTCATCGGGGCGAAGTCCACTGTCTTCTCCAGGTCAGAAAGGCTGCCCCATAGCTTATTTCGTTCTCATTTCCCATATTTTAACAAATGTCTGCCGCCTAAACCATGTGTGATAGTGCCTTTATTTTTATTGATTGCCTTGTATTTTATTGATAAATACTTAGTGGTTGAAACTGTCTTGTATAGTGTTATTTGTATTTTTTCATACCCGATAGTCTGTGTGTTCATTGTAAAGCTGTTTGACCTTGTGTTTTACGTTAAGTACTCGGTGTCCATTTAGTGACACGGGACTGATTTGAATTGAAGTAAAACGCAACGCCATTTTTAGGTCATGGTTCGAACTCCCATTAAACTGTACTTCAGAATCATCAGGTACCATGCCAGCTGGCATAGACGATCATGACTCTCCACAGCTCTCTATCTCCAGCATTATGTATCATGATTGTTGTTTCCTTGCTGTGCCAGGTTGTCAAACTGCCTAATATTTTCTCATGTTGTCGCCACCTGTGATTATGTTCTCCAAACCTACCTGTCTCATGAAGTGGCCAAAAAAAAGAAGATTATCTTTTTCTTATATTATTGACTAAGGTCCGTTTCGCATTTGACTCTTTCAACACCTCCAAATTAGTTTTTCTGGCAGTCCATGGCGTTCTTCTGTAGAACCACATCTCTATTGCCTCGAATTTCCCACTTTGCTTTTTGTTTATTGTCCAAGACTCACATCCATAAGTTAGAATAGGAGTTATATAGCACTGCAGAACTCTCTTCCTCACCTCTAATGAGGTCATATTATACAATATATTTTTTATTTTTCTGAATGTCCTATTCTGCTTCTTATTTCTGTTGAACTTCTTCCGTCTGCTGTAATCATTGTACCTAAATATTTGAATTGGTGGAGCTGTTTTAATACTATATCATTCAATTTGGTCTTGCAAGGTGTGTTATTTTGTTTCTTTGAAATAACCATTACTTGTTTTCTTTATATTTAGGAAGAGGCCTTTCTCTTTACTTTCTGCGACTACTACATTAATTAAATCTTGATGGTCATCCTCACTTTTAGCAATCAGATCAGTGTCATCTGCAAATTTCAAATTATTTATGTTATGTCCTACTGATATTTCTGGGATATCAACTATTGCGCACATTATGTTTTAACTGTATAAAGAGAACAGGTCTGGTGAAAGCAAATATCCCTGTCTAAATCTTTTTTTTTTTTATTTGTTGAAAAGGGCAAAATTGATTTCCTACTCTTTTTACAGCTGTTTGTTGCTAGTACATGTTCTTGATGACTCTTAAATCCTTACTATCTATGTTCAAATTCTTTAGCATGTGTATAACTTCACTATGTTTAACTTTATCAAATGCCTTTGTGTAGTCTATAAAACAGAGGTACAGGTCTGTTTTTAACCTCTATTATTGCTTTTAAATTATATATAGCATTGTTGGTACCTTTGCCTTTCACAGACCTAGAAGATGCGTACAATAGAGTTAGTTACACTCATCTTGTTGACATGTTAAGAAAACACAATATCCATCCCTGGATCATACACTGGATATCAGGTGTGCTAATCTGTAGGAAAGTTGCTCTGAGGTATGAATCCTGGATGTCTGAAATCAGAATAATAGCACCTGGTCTGCCACAAGGATCTCCTCTGTCTCCAGTGTTGTATATACCTTAAAAATTGCTCAATTGCAAACCTCAAGAAATTGCAGAGTTCTAGCATACGCTGATGTCCTACTATACAACATGGACAGGAAAAGAACAGATATCGCTGAGACAGTATAATTAGTTTGTTTGTTTGTTTTGCGTTCGCTCCATTGTAACCATCACGGATATCCGTGCGATTTCCGCCGGGAGCGTGATTATGTTGTGCCACCGTTATGCGCCTTGTAGGCCTCACACATCCGAGTATAATTAGTGAACTAGATCAATTGTCGATATGGTGCAGAACATACAATGATGTAATAAATTCCTCGAAAGAAAAGGTCATCTGGTACTCCTTGAATAATAATCTAGTCAATCACACACACTGTCAGCTGTCAGTTGCATGGGTTCATTCATTGAAAGAGAGCAGGAACGTAAATATCTTGGGATAACCTTTGATAGAAGTTTCTCATTAAACACATTCAGAACATATGATTCAGAAGGCTAAAAGAGGGATCAGTATTATCAATGTTATTGCGACTTTTGACATGCAGCAATGGGTACTGTTTCTGCTACTACAAGTGATGGTGCTATCTGACATAGATTATGGCCTTAGCCTACTAACACTGTCACAGACACAAGTCGATAGATTGGAAAAAGTCCAAAATAAGGCACTGAGAGCTGTACTGGGGTGCGACATCAGGTAGCACAGGTTAGGTCATACCTTAAAGTAACAGAATACTACTACCACACATTACACCAACGTATAGATGAGTCAAAAGGAAACGAATCAAACGTGGCAGAAGCTGAAGAAACACTGCAAAGAGTATGTGAATTAGAAGAAATAGGAGACAGCAGTGAATGGGTGGAGGTAGACATTGAGAAGAAAAAAATCACTGACTAAAGTAATGATACAATTAGATAAAGTGTGTTGTAAATGGATGGGTGTCAGGGACCAGGTTACAGTGCATGAACTTGCCCAGCTACACTTGAAACCATAAGATGTAATTATATACACAGATGGCTCAGTTAACAGAAATACAAGGGAGTAACAGCAGTACTAAATTGGTTGATAACTGATACATCAACACACTCTGTAATACTCATAGACTCTCAAGGCATACAGCGCAATATAGAAAAGTGCATGCTGAGAAAGGAATGATGTGATTTATTGAATAACTAAGTTGTCCAGAGCATTACATGGATATACTGCCCTGGTCATGCTGGGGTCAGAGGAAATGAGAGACCCAACTTATTGGCAGGCAATGCAGCAATAGATGGCACAATGTTAAGAAGAGATAAAGCAGACTTGATCAAGGCAGTAATAAATTCATTTCAATATGAAGATGATGTCAATGTGGCTGAGAAAATACAGAGAATGTCAGAAATGGGAGTGTCTAGAGAAGAGGGAAGGAAAAATATTTTATTTTTTGAAAGTCCCAAAGATCCCGCATTCAACACCTGACCGGGAGTCTGAGTCTACATACACTGGGATGGTTGCTGGAACAGAGAGTGGAGCACTTATGGGAGTGCCCCACATACTGTGATGCTAATTTCTAATCAAGAAGAAGAATCTGATCAACCAATGGCTAGGTTGCTGAGCACTTACGGGAAATCCGTGTGCTATGTTGAAGATTCATAACTCAATTGCCTCAAAGAAAGTATAAGTGTCACTTATTTCCTTACTATCACTACAAAGTAGAATTTTCCAAGCTTTCACGCAAGCTCAAAAGACACAATCAGAAGGGTGTGTAACTCACTGCGGACATGGAGAGAAGATTACAGGCTTTCGAGTATAAATGCTACAGAAGAATTCTACGAATTTCCTATAGGGAACATAAGACCAATGTGTACGTAAGAAATAAAGTAGAGATGTGTGCAGGTGCCCAGGAGCCATTGCTTTCAATAGTGAAACGACGAAAACTAGCATGGTTCGGACATGTATGCAGGCACGATTCCTTGTCAAAAACAATACTGCAGGGAACTGTCGAGGGTGGAAGAAGCAGAGGAGGACAAATAAAGACATGGACAGACAACATCAAGGAATGGACAGGGCTAGATATTTCCACACTCATCCGCATCGCTGAGGATAGAATTCGCTGGAAGACTCTGTGTGCTGAAGCTTCCAATGTGGTACCCCTACGACCCTGAAGGGTTATGGGTTTTATTGATATTGATTGATTGTAACTTATGAGGTGAAGTCAGTTATTTCAAAGTTATCTCTCATACCCACAGTTCCTCAAGATTTTACACTATCAAAAATAACATTCACCACTGCTGCTATTATTAGACCATCAGTCTAGTTTTTGAAATGTCCAAAGTGGATGGTCACACCATGAATGGTCATAATATAATGTGTGGACCTACTTTCCAGGTCATGCTGAAGTGTGTGGAAATAAGTGAGTTGTCATGCTGGCTACAAAGTCATCTATGGTGGGCCCTTTGGATATGGACAAAAGACAGATCTTAACATGAATATCCGCCGAAGACGGATGTGTTGGGCCATTGACTCAAATAAAACGGCAACACAACGCAATTCCATTCTCTGGACTACATCCAACTGGAAATCTTGTGGGACCATTGTCCTGTTACAAGAGAAATCCAGGGGGAATTTGAGAATGAACGCTGAAGAAGAAGAAGAACATGAATATAGGATCACCTGCTGGAGGATGATACTACAATGGACAAATCATAGTTCTCAGACTATAGGAATTTGGGATCAAGTGTGGAATGAGCAGGAAAGGATGAGTAAGGGGACAGATTAATACTAATACAGAAAAATCTCTATAGCACTTCCTTTCATATAACAAATTTCCCTATATAGCAACACTTTTCAAAATCCCCAAATATCTTCATTCTACGTATATTGTTTGTACTGTATATAGCACTTTCTATTATTACATACATATTTTGTCAGTCCTGATCAAGTTGTTATAACGGGATTCTACTTTAATAATTGAATCATATATATTGCAGAAGACGGATGTGTCAGGCCATTGGCGCAAATAAAACGGTGACACAACACATTTCCATTCTCTGGACTACATCCTTCTGGAAATCTAATAGGACCATGGTCCTGCTACAAGAGATATCCAGTGGGAGTTTGAGAATGAACGCTGAAGAAGAAGAAAGAATCATATATTAGGACATTGCTAATCAAATATAGTTACATGTTGAAAACTGATGTGCTGGCCAGAAGGTGCAAATAACGCAGCTCCACTGTAAAACTATTAGCACAATATATTTCATGCTCTCTGGCTCAAATAACACATATATTTGTGATGATTATTTGAGAATGAACGCACAAAAACTATTGTTGAATTTGTTGGTATCACTATTACATCACATCGTATCACAAGTGCAATATGGATGGTCGGCATTCGAACCACAAAGTTCAATGAGTTGGGTTTGCAAGGCAAACTCACAGCTCTGCCACAGCTCCAACATGGGATAGATTAAGAACATGCAAAATGCACAATACAGCCATGTATGCTACAAATCTTCAACCTATGAAAGATAAGATAGACTTCTACCCTAATTAGGATTTGAACAATGTTAAATAATGAGATAAGTGTATGACTACTGGCAAAATGAATAAGATAACAGTTAAGGACAAGGACATAAATGCACTATAGCTCGGAAAGAAAGATAATACTATATGCAGAGTGGAACTTTACAGCTCCAGTGATATCATGAAACACAGAAATATGGATACCCAGGATCAACGATCCTCTTTGCCTACGCTTTTTATGTAGTTATTCCTCTACTAGGTTTTGTTTAGTTCAGAACCAATCTGGTTTACTCATGTTTTTTTATCCACTTGAAGAAGAACTTTATCCGACAAATTTTGAAGATGTCAAGTGCGTGAATTAAAGCAGTAATGAAATGACTATATAAACAGAACAAAACTAGTATGTCAAGACATGCATGTACATATTAATATTTCTTCTTCTGCATTCATTCGCAAACTCCTGCAAAGTAGCAGGATATAGTCCGGAGAATGGATTGCGTTGTGTCATGGTTTTCTGCAATATTGCAATATCTGTGCCTTTCAGCATAGCACATCTGACTTCAGCATGGCTTTGGGTCACTGACCTTATATGGGATGGGACAGCCAGCTCCATCCCATAACCTCCTTAGTCGCCTCTTACGACATGCATGGAAGGTAAACGGTGTTGCTATTCTTTGCTCACCTCTCGAGCCCCAGCAACACACGGACAACATATTTATTGATAGAATTTACGAGAATTATGTTGAAAAATATATATTTTTTAAAATGATAACATGACAAGTACATTGTGTAGGCATTTCTTGCATTTTAAATAAAAAGGTCCTGGAACAAATTCTTTTTTGGGACATTACATTCTGAAAGCACCTCATATTATTAACATAAAAATCTTGAGAATTCATAAAGTGTTCCAAATAATCCAGAAATAATATTTAAAAAACTATATATAATACACTCATGTGAAACATAATTAACAGAAAAATATGGAGGCCATATTAGTAACAAGATGAGAGCTAACTGTAATGAAATTTTGTTTGTTAGAGGACATTGAATTGACCTTTTGGCAGAAAAATAAATTCTTTATTCAAAGTGCATTTTAATATATTTTTTGGCGTATGTTGATTTACTGGCTCTGTATCGACACTTTGGTACTAGGTTCAAATCCAGTACAAACAATTGTGCATCCAGACCATTTAGAAATTAATGGCAAACTACTGAACATATTTACAGTATCTTGCCTAGAAAATAACTACAGTCCAAAAATACTGGGTTAATGGCTACATCCTGAATAGGATATACCGGTAATACTAATTTATTTTGTTCTTCTTTTTCTGCGTTCGCCCTTTGATTTTTTAAAAACTGTAAAATACTGCATGTTTCCAGTTAGGGAGTTGCAGGGACAGATTTTGTAGCTGTATGATAAAGGTCTCATACTCTTGTTGTCGACACGTCATGTATAGGATGAGTTTTTTAATTTACCTCTGACAGAAATAACCCAGATCTTACCGGGGATCGAACTCTGGATATCATGAGTGTGATACCAATTCTCAAACCTCTCGGCCATCCATGCTCTCTGATAAACAGCACAAAAGTTTGAGTAATTTCCACTGAGGAGCGTGAAGTATTTTGTGCTGCTGGTTTACAGCATAATGTGTTATTTACACCTTGGAAGGTCCAGCACATCTGTTTTCGTCATGCTTTTAATTCGGGCGGTGGGCTTCCCTAGCCTGGGAGGCCAATGCAGATGTTATGAAGTGTGCAGATGTTATGAGAAATATTAAGAATCTGTGCATCAGTCACCATAAGGATAGCATAATAAGTACACTGAGAGGGAAGCACAGCGCTAAAGGGCAGTGTCATGTGCAAAGAGAATGGAAAGTGTTTCAAGGAAATCAGAACTAAAGTATTGTTAGCTCGAGACAAGCTTCTAGTTACTGGTGATCCCAGCCCGGGCTCAACTCTACTATCAAGCTTTTTCTTATACCGGAATCATGGAGAGAAAAGGGTCAGTACCCGATGGGCATAGACACAACCATCCAAGGAGTCAAACTCTTGTTTAGCTCTAGAACAAAATGTTAGTCCGGAAGCTCCTAAATATGAGTATAGACTCGACTTAGATGAGGGGTTCACAACACTTCAGCTGAGTGCAAATGAGTCCAAGCCCAACTCTTCTGTCGAGTTCTTCCTAATTTGGAACCAGGCTCACAGATGAGAAAAGGTTCAATGCCCAATACGTCTAATTACATGAGACAATTTCACTAGCTGCGGAACACCTTGTACAAGATAGATGTGAAGGACAAACCATCTCGGTGTAGAGTCAGTACATATTCACCGTCTGGTGACAAATATGAAGGCTATCACAGACTAGAGAAGCCCACCCAAAATGTCAAGGCATTCCGAAATCAGCTGTGCTGGGCCTACAAGGTGCATAACTGTGGCACAATGTAACTACGCTTCCGGTGGAAATCGCATGAATATCTGTGCTGGTAATTATGGAAAGAACGCAAAACAAACATAACTTTTCTCATGCTATTTTAACAACTATGAATCAACCTCCTAGGAGGAAAGATCAAAATAAAATTTTCTAATTTTGTACTCAACATATATAGCCTACACAACACCTGAACAGAATACAACCATAGCAGACTCCAGAGCGAGCACATTCTTACAAAACCATTGATCATATCATCTTTTTGAATACCCAGCGTTGGATAATATTAGAGGAGTGCTTCTTCCTCCAAGCCAAGAAAAAATTAAACATCCTACATGGAACAAAACAACAGCACACAAACACATGCATGTATCACATAATGGCATTGGATCAAAGGGCATGAGCAAAAATGCTTCTGGATCAATAAATAGTCAGCAATTATGTAGTATCCTCCTCCTCTCCTGTGTTCATTCTCAAACTCCTGAAGATTAGCAGGATGTAGTCCGAAGAACAGAATGTGTTGTGTCATGGTTTACATCATTACTGCAATATCTGTCTGACACATCCGACTTCAGCATGGCTTTGGGTCACTGACCTTATATGGGATGGGACAGCCAACTCCATCCCATAACCTCCTTAGTCGACTCTTACAACATGCATGGAAGGTAAACAGTCTTGCTATTCTTTGCTCCTCTCTCTGGCCCTGAATCACATGGGTGAATCATGCAGTATGCCAAATTTAACACTGGAGGCCAAAATTCATATTTGGTATGTGTGCTCATTAATTTATTATATGGACCTGAGACAAGAACAGGTTAATTAAGATATGAGACTGCTTTCACCTTCACTGTATTCACAAAATTATGACCAAGATAAAATAACGAACAAAGTATTATTACAATACGCAAAGTTCCCTTCCATCTTAGAACTCTAAACAGAAGACAAAATGGCTGGAACACTTGTGAAGTATGCATAACAAATGCATCCCCAAACAGGTGTTTCTGTGAGCTCTTATTGAATAAAAGGTTTCAAGACAGACCGTTTTAATATCCAAATACCCGGTATGTATGCAAGACTTTTCCATTAATCAAATTGCTGGGCCAGGTTGTACATAAAACAAAATATGCACAGATTATCAATAAATCCTGAAAAACTAGAGAATAAGAGAAACATATGAAGAAGCAAAGGTCATCACAACATTATCATTATCTCTTGAGGAATACAGTTAAGTAAAAAAATACTGGCACAAATAACCAGTAGTTCTAAAGTACACAAATCGGTTTAAATACTTTGTTGACCAACAATTCAGAACATACATATTTTTCCATTCACAAAAATGTTTGCATATTTTAGAAAATTGTTTTAGACTAATTGAATTTTTATAAAAAGCCAAAATAGTATAGTTATTAGAATTTAGTACCATAATGAATGGTTGCTATGTCTTAAATAACTGATGGTTACAAATTTGTTTCAAAAGTCAGAAATATATTTCTTATAGTTCTGTCTTTGTTATTCTTTATTTTGAACATATTGAATGAGATATACTGCAAAATATATGGAATTCTTATATTGTTCTCAAATATCACTAAACACCATCTTACATGAGCACAGCCATTTGGAATGACTCAGTACCCCAGATGAGATATATTTAGCCACAGTATTGTTATTAAGGAAAATATTATAATAAATCAGATGATCATCATATTTGGTTAGCAAAGTATTAAGCCTTCAGCATAAAACATTTGTTCGCTAGATAAGATGTATATTTACATCCCAGACGTAACACCAAAAAAAGTTATTATTTGCCTGTAAGACATTTAACATGGTTTTTAATATAAATCTACATAACTATTCTGCTTACAGGAACGGTAAATGGTCTGCATATTTGGCTACAGCAGTAAAAAAATCTGGCTGTTTGACTTTAGCATAAGTTAATTTTCTTTACTTCTAGCAATTAGGGAAACTTCTAAATATGGCATGAACACAACATTTCAAAGCTAAAATTGCTAACAAGCAAGCACAACTGATGATCTATCATCAACTTTCATTGGAAAATGGCATTGTTTGTTTTAGATTTGTTGACTTGGGAGGTGATTTTTTTCTTTCAACCATGCTTTCATACTCAGGTGGAACACTGTAGACCTAAAATAATGAAGTTCAGGATTTTTAAAAAATCTAAGGCTAGGTGATGATGTTCTATCATCATGTGTTCAATAAGTAGATGCCATAAATGAAAATGTTGATGTTTACGCTAATGTTGGATGCAAGTGTTGGCCATTTACCAGTGTAATGTTTTGCTACTGTTGTGAAAGCTAGCAAGGTAATAAAAATATAGCTACAGCTGTGGGGAATGGATAAGGTGATGATGTGAAGTGGTTAAAATGGCCATTGTGGTGTATAATATAGTTGTGTATACAGCAACATAATGCTAGCAGTCTTATCAAGTCTATCATGTTATATGATGGTATAGATACAGTTTGAGATACTCCCTTAAAGCTCATCCTTCACTTCTGGTTTCTTACAAATATTCTTAAAGTCACAAAAATCTATAAGGTCACGGTAGAGATCTCTTACTACACGATACGGGCAGTGCAACTCTTCACAGCCAGGAATAAGTTTAGGCTCTTCATTTACAAACAGCTTTAAATAATAATCAGCCTCCTCGATTTCTTCATCTTCCCCAAATTCTTCTGACACACATTCATACAAAATGAAGATAATGTTGCCAGAGAATGGTAGAATCTCACTAGTTCGAAACAGACGATTCCTATGTTTGTCATAATTACTTGATTTTAGAGGCTCAGTATCATTAAAGAGGCCTAAAGCTGCATACAGCGGCCCCAATGTTTCAGCATGACCAAAGGCAAACTGGCCAACAAGAAATCTGAGAAAACATTAAATAAACAATGAATTAAACACTGCACTACAAATAAGCAATAAAATTGAGAGAATTTATCGCACCTCCACCACCTGCTTCTCAAACATAACTCTATCTTATTCTTCTTCTTCTGAATTTGTTCTCAAACTCCTGCAGATTAGCAGCATGTAGTCAAGAGAATGGAATGCATTGTTGTCATGGTTATCCACAGCACTGTGATATCTGTGCTTTCAGCCTGACCCTATATGGGATTGGACAGTCAATTCCATCCCTTAACCTCCTTATTCTATTCTTATGACATGCACAGAAGGTAAACACTGTTGCTATTCTGTGCTCCCCTCTTAGACTCTGGAAACACACTGGCATTATCTTATTCAATAATAAAATTGTGCATGCAGGAAGTGGTACCCAAAAATGCTGTGCTAAAGTTAAAAGTAGTGGGTTAAAAGGCATATGATATATTGCTGTAAACCATGGGGTACAATATATTCTGATCTCAGGACTATATCCTGAAATCTGCCGGAGTTTCAGAACAAATGTAGAAGAATACTTATAAAATTAGCAAAAAGGTAAAAATGATGAATTATTATGCCCTTGATTATTAACCCATTGGTCATACAATGTTATTTTCATTGCGTGCACTGTGAATTTAATGTCACAAGGCATATCTTCTTCCAGCTACACTTGAAGGATATCACCTTAACAAAGATATGGTATACTGCAGCTGTCTTTGCTCTGTATGTCTGAGGTTTTATATGCACTTATGGAAATGTGTAAAAGTGATTGATTTGGAGGGTGTCTACAACAGGGTCCCTTTGCATCTTCTGCTGGATCGGTTTTAGAACTTAACATAAACCCTTTTCTCATCACATGAATTTCCTCAGCCTTGTTTCTGAGAAAGGTGGTAATGAAGTGTGGCAGTTGGACATCTCATCCAACAACAATAAACACAGACCTTCCACAGGATTCACCTTTGTTTCCTGTATTCTTTAATATATATATATATACTATGAAAGTTATGGGTGAACAGATGATTGAAAATGGCAGAACACTCTCATATGCAGATGATATTCTGGTGTACCATCAAGGATTAGAAAGAAGGCAAATGTTGTAATATCTACTAAATGAAATGGATCTCATTGGCCGCTTGTGTAATGTATCTGGAGTTCTGGTAAACCCACAGAAAGCAGCTATATCATGGTTCTCTCTGAATAAACACAATGTTCATGTGAAGCTTACTATAAGATTGGGATGTAGCTTCCATGGCATATCAGCTGCACCTAAATGGGAAAGGTAAGGGATTCATGTCACAATCCTTATCCAGTAAGCAATACATCTGGCATAGACTCTACATGTTCATCCACCCCTAGGATAGAGTCTCAGTATCTACTGCCTACTTCTCCTACTTCATGAATTTTGTATACTCTTTAATTAAGCAGTATAATGTAAATAATATCAAGTTACCCGTCTACTTCATCCTCATCTGCGTTTTCTATATCCATAATGGTCTCATCCATTGCTAAGAACATCTCAGAAACTAATGGACAGCTTTGCTGCCATGCAATGTCATGACCAAAGCCATTTTTGTAGTAATGCTGAAAATATATATGTATGAAACTTATTTAGGCAATAACATAATGATATCTAATCGCCATCTCTAATTATTACAATATAATTTTCTTACGAGAATCCTGGATACTCCTCTAAAATCCTTCCAGTTTATTGTTTCTTCTCCTTCTCTATTATTATGTTGCTGACAACTTACTGTACATTCCTGTGATGTGTTAATGCTTAGTCTGACACAGGGCAATGCATCATCTAATTACATGAGACATGTTCACTGATAGTAGAACACCTCATACGTGATAAATGCAGTTGACTCATGTCCAAACCACTGTTTAGCACCTCCTTGGAGACTGTCACACAGTGACATCCTTTGTCCACTGGATAGTACACAGTGACATCCTTTGTCCACTGGATAGTACACAGTGACATCCTTTGTCCACTGGATAGTACACAGTGACATCCTTTGTCCACTGGATAGTACACAGTGACATCCTTTGTTATTCTGTAAAGTTCAAGTCACAGTTTGTGATAAATCATCATGGCGAAGAGTTGATACATGCTCTCGCCTGGTGACATAGGAAGGTGATCACAGGTTGGGGAAGCACACCTGAATTCTTACTTACAATCCCTGGGGTTGCGAGCTTTCACTCTTTCATCCCTGTCTCTGGTGGTGGAGTAATAGTGTGTGTTCTAGCTAGGTGGGGTATCTGGCTCATGTAGTATTCTGCCTTCTTACTCCTCTTCCTTCTATCCTTCATCCTCTGTTTCCTGTATTCTAAATTAAGAAATCTAATTCTAATTTTTTTAAATAACAACTTTAACCTCAACCATAAACATGAATTTTTAATCTCTCTTTCAAAAACAATTCTTGACCAATGGAACAGCTTCCGACAGAGAAAACCACACACACAATATGGTACAT
This sequence comes from Meghimatium bilineatum, assembly GCA_034231615.1. Classification (NCBI taxonomy): domain Eukaryota; kingdom Metazoa; phylum Mollusca; class Gastropoda; order Stylommatophora; family Philomycidae; genus Meghimatium; species Meghimatium bilineatum. The sequence continues at coordinate 33,812,810 of CM067321.1, forward strand.
ACACAAAATGCATCATTGTTGCTAACTTCCCCATTGGTAGGAAAGAAAGGAAGGTTGTGACACTTTTCCCCCTCTATTATAAATTAACCAATATTTTAGTCATACTTCTTCTTCTTCACCGTTCATTCTCAAACTCCTGTTGGAACTCTCTTGTAGCAAGACCATGGTCCTATTAGATTTCCAGCAGGATATAGTCCAGAGAATGGAAATGCGTTGTGTCGCCGTTTTATTTGCGCCAATGGCCCGACACATCCATCTTTTGCGGGTTTAGGTCATACAAAAAAAACCTACTGACTGTCATACTGAAAGTCTTCCCCAATGGTCGACCTCAAGGTCAACAATAATAGTTCTGCTCAAATGAAGTATTATTCCCAGGTGTTGGTCCATCAAGCAAGTTAGTCCAATTTACTCAGGAGGGAAGCATTGACCCAAGAATGCTCCTGTCAAACTGACTGAATACTCCTAACGATAATACGGTTAATCAGTTCTCTAATTTTGCATTAAGTTTCACAACGATTCCACTGATATTCTTATATGTTGGTATACTATGCCACACACTGGACGAATGTTGATTTGATGCTTCACACAATCATACAGTCCAGCAATCCAACATTAGCTGCACATGTCTCATAACAATTCAATAGATTTCATACCTATAGGTTGGATAAAGGTGTTATGTCTCTGATGAACATTGGTTTGAGGCTACAAACAGTAATAATGTCAAATCACTCCAGCATCATAATGCAAAAATCAAACAAAAATTAGAGATGGAGATAAACGAAACACAGGCCGGCTTCAGATCGGGCAGAGATCTGATTCCATCCTTAGAAGAGATCACATCCTTAACATGAGATTGATCATAGAAAAGTGTAGGGAATTTTCTACTGACCTGCACATGTGCTTCATAGATTACTCAAAAGCGTTCAACTGTGTCCAACACCAGAAACTATGGGAGATAATGAACAGTATGGGTTTCCCTAGACATCTGATTCATCTAATAGAGGAATTTTACCAAGAGCAAAAAGCTGCAGTGAAGTTTAGAGGGTGATCTTTCAGAGTGGTTTGAGGTACAGAGTGGAGTAAGGCAGAGATGCACACTCTCCCCATACCTGTTCAACATCTACACAGAAAGTATAATGAGGAATGTGAGAGAAGACATACACAATGCTGACTATCATGCTTTAAACATAGGTGGATTCGAAATCTCTGAACTACGCTACGCAGACGACACAGTGCTTCTTTCACATGATATAAAGGGATTGGAACAACTAATCAAGAAAACAAAGAAATATAGTGAATCACAAAACTTGTATTTAAACATGCAAAAAACAAAAATCATGTCAACAGATATAACAACACAACAACCAAAAATCAGAATTGGCATTACTGAGATATAATGTGTGGATAAATTTGAATACTTAGGAGCACATATCAATGGTGCAGGAGACTGCATGACAGAAATAAGGAAGAGATTGGCAATGGTATATTGTAAAATAAAACGGTTGAAGAACATATGGAAAAACAACAAAATAGAAATCAAATTGCTAATGTTACAAACTTTTATTTTTCCGGTTGCAACATACGGGTGTGAAACATGGACCCTAAGTAAAACAGCGGCAAAGAAGATCAACGCCTTGTAGCTGAAATGCTACAGAAGGATACTTAGAATATCATGGAAGGAAAAAATCAGAAACTCAGATATTATAAACACATTGAAGATTCCAGTTTGTTGGTTACTAAACACAATAACAAAAAGAAAACTGCACCTGTTTGGTCATATAAAGAGTGTATTGTTTGAGTGTAGAGAAACTTAATCTTGTCCAGTCTTTAACACAGTGGAATCCTGTTGTAACAACTTTGTCAGGACTGACAAAATATGTATGTAAGAAATTTGCTATATACAGTACAAACAATGAAGAATAAATATACAGTAATTGGGGATTTTGTTAAGTGTTGTTATATAGGGAAATTTGTTATAAAATGATGCGCTATAGAGTGGTTCCACTGTATTATCAATCCATATTTTCCATTGTTAACTTCTTTTCCTACCCTCAACTGTCCCCTGCAAGACAATTTTGGAAAGAGAAGTATGCCTCACCAAGTGCTCAAACAACACTTAACACTTTTCACAATTGCCAAATGTTCTTGTTGATATGCAAGTGTTTTTATTTTGTTTCTCATGTATACATTTGTTTATGTTCTTTATAAATAGTAAAAAAGCTTTTGTAGAGGCAGTGGTGATGTGGTTTCTTAGAAGAATGTTTAAAACACTATGGACAGATAAAAGGGATAAAGAAGATATATGGTAAAGGTAATATAAGTTATGAACCAGCGGCATAACACACAGTTTCCCATAAGTGCTCAGCTGCTTATTCAGTGGTTGACCAGAAACTGCCTGACTAGCATCACCTACTGCATTTGTTCAGTAGTGATGTGCAATTCCTCAATCTTCCCAGAGTATGAGCCCTGGTAACCTACTTCCTGGTGGCTGGGTCAACCAAGGGAATAATTTTTATTTCAAACCACGAATAATGAGTACCGGTAGATTTGAAAGTCAGGACTTAACATGACACTACTGTGGCTCCCTATATATCTGAAAAAGCTAATTCTGAGTCAATATTTTTTTAGACATATCATGAGAATATGATGTGGCCTGTATATCACACATTTTACACAAATCTTCCTATTTAACAGCACTTATCAAAATTCCCAATTATCTTTATTCTTTGTTTATTCTGTGAGCAGCTTTCTTACAAGCTACTCACTCGTATCAGACAGTCCACATTTTGTGAACACAAAATGTTATCAAGAGCGAAGATTCAGGACAACTTGAAATAATGGTATGGGGGAACATTGGTACTTGAGAAATTTTTGCAAGTACATGAAACTATAAGAATAATAATGAATGTGCTTTGTAAGATTTGTGTTCAAAAGAATGTAATTATTCTCTTCATGTCTGCTCTGATGATGAACATTCAATGCAAGACAGTACTTAAATTTAAATAATTATACCTACTGATAATATGAACATATTGCTGACACATACCTTCAGGTCTCCAAGATACTCAAGAATCTCCATATCACTCTCATCCAGAAGTGAACACCATGGAGATGAATTGTATGTTGCTGTTTCATAACCACACATCATGTAGATGAGTCGAACATTTGCTAACAGACAAGTCAATATATGTTAATTAGTTTGTTTATTTCTATTTGTTCTAGTATAATCATATACTGTCCCCCCCCCCCCAACAAAAAAAAAGATGGTCTTATATTAATTAATATTTAAATAATTAAATAATAATTAAAATATGTCCTAGGGCTAATTTTGAGATGATGTCTTATATTCTTCCATGTAAAAAAAAAATCAACATTTATTCTAATGCAGCCATGTCATCTTCTTGAACATCGTCATAACCATTGTCATACCAACTAGTACGGATTTTCCATATTAATACGGATTAATTTTGGACTAAAAAATACTCTGAAAAGTGTTGTTAAATAGGTAAATTTATTATAAAAGGATATATTATAAAAGGATTTCACTGTATACTCATTAAACTGTCAATATTAATAACTGTTAAAAAATACATGTAATAAATTGTAAATAGCACTGCAAATAGAAAGCCGAAAACAACTGAATTGTTTACAACTAGTAGCAGAACTGACACAAAATAATGCCGTATACATAAGCAGTATCACATTTTTTTGTGTGCATACTGTATTCATGGCATCGAAGTACCACAATACTTTGCACTATGGAAACTTGTCTGCACACATTTTCAAAGTTGAGTTTTATTTTATGATATAATACAGGCATCAGTACTACAAGGACCATTAGGATTACTTGTAAACATAAAGAACACATAAACAAGGTTGCTTTAGATATCTTTCTTTCCTTTTCGCTTTATACCTCTTTATGCCTTGCAGTGTCAAGTAAGATTTTAGTAATCCATCGTTTGCAAGGTCTGCCCTTGGCTTTGTATCCATCGTTTCTGTATAGTAATCCTTTTTTTTTAGGGGGCACTGTCTGATGGTAGTCTGGAAGCATGCGCAAACCACTTAATCTGTTGTCTTCTGATGTAATCCAGGAATGGCAGTGTGTTTGTTAGTCTTCTGATGTTTGTGTTCCTGATTCTCTTATTGTTACTCTGAGGATTCTACATAGACAAGTCATTTCTGTTGTAGCAAGTTTTCTTTTGGCTTCTGTTGTTAGTATCTACGTTTGACATTGGTAGCATAGTGATGGTATGATGATCATTTTATATAGTACAGTTTTGGTGTTCATGTTCACATAATTGTTTCTGAAAATAGGAGTAAATCTGAAAATCTGCCCCAAGATCTGGTATCCTATGTTGCATCTATGTTGGATTTCTTTGGTGTTTTTCCCATTCAATGATATGATGCTTCCAAGATAAGTCTGTTTGTTTGTTTGTTTTGCGTTCGCTCCATTGTAGCCATCACGGATATCCATGCGATTTCCGCCGGGAGCGTGATTACGTTGTGCCACCGTTATGCGCCTTGTAGGCCTAGCACATCCGATTTCGGCATGCCTTGACAATTCGGGTGGGCTACCCTTAGCCAGTGACAACCTCTATATCTGTCTCCAGGCACACGTAGTGGCGACTCTTCGCCCAGACGATTTTTGCTCTCGTCTGACTCGCACGAGGTGTTCCACTGTCTATGAACTTGCCTCGTGTAATTGGACGTTCTGTGCCTGTGCCCATTGGGTACTGAACCGTTTCTCATCCGTGAGCCTGGTTCCTTAAGGGGAAGAACTCAACAGAGGAGTTGGACCCTGGCTCTTTCGCCCTCTTAGCCGAGGTGTCGTTCACTGACATCGTGTACCCCTTGTCCAAGTTCGAGTCTCACACCACGCGTTTGAGAGCAAGGTGTTCTCGAGCTGAGCGTCCTTGTCCCAATAGCGCCTGAGCCCATCAGGTACTGAACCCTTTCTCTCTTCAGGTGTATTTCCGGTGTAGGAAACCTGACAGTAGAGTTGGGCCAGGGCTAAATCGTTGTCCCTTTTGTGCCTGAGCCCATCGGGTACAGAACCCTTTCTTTTCGCGAGCATATTTCCGGTTTAGGAAGGCTCGACATAAGAGTTGGGTTAGGTCTTCTTGCTTTACCAAACGCCAATGGATGGGTCTGGGTCTCTGCCTGTAAGGAACACAGGTAACTAGAAGCTTGTCTCGAGCTGATGGAGCTTGTAGTTCCCCTTTCCTAGGGACTTTTCACTTTCTATTTGCAGTTCGCGCTGCCCTCTAGCGCTGTTCTGCCCTTTCATTGTTTCATTGTACTCAGTATGAAATCTATTTGTCTCTCGCCATGCATCTACCTTTACGTGCATTTTACATTGGCCGCCCCTCCAATGTTCGGACTGGACTGACTTGCTTCACTGTATGTCGACAGTGTTGCTATATGTGGTGATGCTGGTGGTGTCGGAGATATTGTCTGTCTCTTGTGCAGTCAAATCTCTTTCCATTTGCTACCTCCACATTCTCAGACACGATCCCCAAATGATTTAGCCAGAATCAGCTCGAGCTGCTGTATTTCTGCTTCCAGGGTGCACCGCGTGGAGGTACATTTGGGATCTTGGTTATCTGCTAACCCTGGGCCCGCCTAGAGCAATGCGTTCCCTTTGCACCCCCAAGATAAGTTAATTCTTTTCTGCATTTCTCTTCACATTAAAGTCCCTACATGATGTGTGGAGTCTATTTATATGTTGCTATAGTTGTTCTTTCATTATTGCTATTATTGCTTGATCATCTCCAAAAAGAAGTTCGCTCAGGAGGTTGTATTTTTCATTAGTGTTGACAATTCAAGTTGTTGTCCATTTAAAGTAATTTTGTTAGGTGAACTTCACCAACTCACCTAACGAAATTACTTTAAATGGATAACAACTTGAGAAAGTACACAAATTCTCCTATCTAGGAAGCAAATTAACACTCGACGGTGATGTTATGACAGAAATTACAACTCGCATTGCCCTAGCATCAAGTGCCTTTAACAGACTGTCTAATATCTGGAAGTCAAAGTCAATCAGCTCACGCACGAAAATGTGCTTATTTAATTCCTGCGTTATTCCGATGCTATCATATGGATGTGAGAGATGGAAAAATTCTTTATCTTCAGAAAAGAAATTACTGAGTTTCGAGAACAAATGTCTTCGTAGGATAACTAACACCCATTGGAGTGAATTCAAATTGAATGATAAAATCAGAGAAGAGACACATCAAAATTTCATCACAGATGTTATCAGTAAACGCCGCTGGTCCTACATTGGGCATGTCCTACGCGCAGACACCAACAGAATACACCACCAATCTCTTGAATGGATACCTACAGGCAAAAGAAACACTCAGAAGAACAATACTTAGAGAAAGTAAAACAACCAATATTCATACTATTCAAGAACTGCACAGAATAGCTTTGAACAGACAGAATTGGAGAGATCTTACCTCTGCCCTATGCGCTAACTTCAGCGCAAAAGGAAAATGAATGAATGACAATTTTACATATGCAATCAATATATATATATATATATATGTGTGATGAATAACAAGGGAGATAGAACACATCCTTGTCGCACTCCAGAGTGTATGTAGAATTTATCTGAAAGCTAAACACCCGTTCTAACTGCACATTGACTGCCTGTGTAACTACTTCTACACAGGTTGATTAGATGTTGTGGAACTCTCATATTGTGATATCTCAGTATGTATGACTTTGTCTTGCCATTTGATGTTCATGATTTAGACATCTTTGATGAAAGGTGCAAGGTCTCTTCTCATATTTGTTCTTTGTTTTCCTATTTCGATTTTTTCCAGGTTTAGATAGTCTACCAAAATGTGTAGCCACATTTCCTATGGATGTGCTTATTTTATCATCTAAAGAAAAAATGAATGCAACTGTTGAGACTAGATAACAAAAATTGTCAACTTATTTTATATGGATGCCGTTTAACTTGATTGTTGGTACTGCAGACCCCTGTAACATAATCAGTCTTCGTAATAGAAAACAAGTTGCATGCCCTAGGTCTGCTGTCAGTTTAGAATTGCAAAATGGTTTCACACTAAGTGTCATGAGTGTAACATCATCAGAGAAGTATTTCTGAAGAAAATGTCTTTGCTCTGAGGCATCGATGGTTAATCAAAGAGCGATTTATTGAAGTGAAAGCAGATGAAGATATCACCATCTACATTCACAAGAGTATGTTTCAGAATTAATAATACAGCTAGGAAGAGTGCTGTGATTGGACTTCAACTAAGACAGGGAATGATACAAGTACTCACAGAACAGTATTCAAAGCTACAAGATATAATTATCTATACAAATGGCTCGGTAGCAAGAGAAAAAAATTGATGCAAATAGGGCTTCATCGTCTACTGAAATGGCAAGAGAATGGTAGAAAATTCTGTTGCCTATCCCACCATAACATCGAGCATGAGAATGGAGATAGAGGAAGTAACAGTGGTCTGATTCTATCAGATTCTCAAAGTATGCTGCGCAAGATAGAACAAAGCAGTCTATGTAGATTCTTGTCCAAGCCCTGCCAAATACCCTGTTTCAAGCTTCATCTGTTCAAAAAAGGTTTAGATTATTTCAGTCTGCTTCTTTCTCCTTGATGTGGATACTACAATTATTCTTATTGGCCAAAGGAATCATCAGTTCATGTCAGTAAACAAAATAATGATCTATAATTTGTTAAGTAACCCATGTACATTTTACCTGTTGTGAGTATATCCCCAGTAATATCAAGTTTCTTATGCATTTTATCTTTTACTTGTATTAATTTTTCATGTGATAAAAATGAATAATATTCCTTGAATGCTGTTTTATTGTTTTCTACACTGAAGACATATTTGGCACACAAGTTGAAGAATCTTAGCACTTCATCATTTACTTCAGAGTCTAAGTCATCATCGGTATCTTCTGCCCTATTTACTGTACTAATAAATCCTTCATAGAATGCTGAAGCACTTTTTTGTGTTCTTTCTTTGCTGGAAACAATAAATCTGAAATTACTTGCTTCCTCATCTGCAAACAGAGTTGCCAATTTTTTGGCAATACGTCTGCCTAAGGCTTCTTGTTCTATTTCACCCAAAGGAGACAGAGCTTTATTGTCATTACTGGGAAATTTATTAATCCAATTGTATAGATCAGGATTTATATTGGGTTCCATTGCAGCTATGAGTTTTTCATGCACTCTGGATATTTCGTGTACATCTTCTAAGCCTGGATATCGTGTTCCATGACGAATTACTGCATTTGCATGGACTGCCGAACACGACAATCCTTTCAGATCTTTCAGGTAATACCACTCATCATCACTAGGTTCCGAATTTGATGTTTGGTGAACCCACGCATATGGAGTTTTTGTAGAGAAAAATTTATAAGGTGTTCCACATATGCTGTTCGAAAATAAATTAAGGAAAAACAGAGTGTAGCACACAACTCTTGCATAACTGACGAGTGGAATTCCCATGGCAGATACCATGTTTATAGTCCGTCCTCACATACAATAAATGTGTCAATAGACTCGTACGTTAAAGTCGTGTTTCAATCAAAATACAGGGCGTTATAATAATTTTATCCGTTCACAATTTATGATTTGTTAAATGCATAGTATTTGCTACTTCTGTACAATTCAGATTAATTAAACTACTTAGGCCTATTGCGGCGGAAGCAATAAATTATGTCCTCATTTTGACATCATGACGTAATAGTGACATGTGAGATGAAATGCTTGAGGATAATATAAATTGTTCATAATTCATTGATTCTTGGCAGTGCTACGGAGCTTCGTGCACTGGCCGAGTTCCGCATAGGTAATTTCTCTCATGGTATTCCAGCTGATATGATGGTTGATGATAGAACCGGGACAATCAGCCGTTATACCCTGAGATATTTACGGTGTGTGAAGATATAATCAACATACCTAATGCTCGAGGAAAGCTGCCGGGGTCACCAGGCTTGATAGATTACGAAATGAATATATCAGGGAAATAATATGTATAATATCTTGTACAGATTACATAGTGAGATAACAGATCAAGTGGTTTGGCCACATTATGAGAATGCATCACGAAAAGTTGCCCGTACAAGCATATAACCAAATGAGATCAGGGTACAAAGATAGAGGAAGACCACGGAAAAGATGGATAGAAAACGTCAGGGACATCCTGAAAAGATACGGTCATAGCACAGCCGAGGCCACACATCTGGTTTTAGAACGCAAGCTCGAGCTCCAATCACCTCTAAGATTAATGGCAAGAGTGGATCACAAACCACCTGGGGAAAGACAATAGACGTAATAAACGTGTCAGGTTATGCGCCCACGTGTTGCCGGAGCCCAAACAAAGAAGAGCTATTATGTTATTGTGTTATCTGCCATTGTCATGTGTCTACATGTCGTGGAGGCGTCTAATGCACTTGGGGAGAGGGGTGAAGTTGGCTGTCCCATCCAGAGAGTAACAGAAAAGTCATGCAGAAATTGGATGTGTCCGGTTGAAAAATGATGCAGGTATCGCAATCAAGCTGTAATCCACGACGACGCATTCCGTTATCCAGACTACATCCAGCCAATCTGGAGAAGTTTGAGAACAGACGCAGATGAAGGAAAAGACAAGTTATAGAATAATTATTAGGCCCATTAATTATTAGCCTATGTTACAGTGTGTGTTCGTCCATCATAAATGATGACCATTTTTTTTTTACATCCACTTTTGAAAAATTCAGTTTAAATTATGTCCATGCCTAATAGTTCGTAGATGGCTAATGAGCCCTATTCGAACTGTAGGTGTCCTTGGCCAGTTCGGGCATGGAATGACCACCGTATACGGATTTTGGTATAGGCCTATTCGTGACTTTCTAGCTACTACCCGCTGTTGAGCTGCTGCATTTCTCCTCAAGATGGTGCGCTCTTTTTGACTGTGAGCGCCATGTAGATCTATTTTGTGCAAGTTTTTCCCATGTATCTTGGTCTATTTCAATGGCTTTCTGTGATGTCTTCAATGAGTCCTTGTATCGCTTCTTTTGGCCACCCTGGGATCGTGTATCCTTCTCTAGCTCACCACAGAGAAGTATCTTTTGCAGGCTGCCTAACTAATCTGTGTCTGCATCAGGATCGTGTCAATGCTGGGGATACCAGCTCTGTCACGGACAGTGGCATCTGTAATTTTGTCTTGCCATCTGATGTTCGTAACTTTTCTGAGACAAGTTGTGTGAAAGTGATTGAGTTTCCTCACATGACATCTATACACAGTCCATGTTTCACTAGCGTATAACAGCACTGGAAGTACCACTTCTTTGTAGAGTTTCAGCTTAGTCTGTAGGCTAATGCCATTTCTAAGCCACATATTTGCATAGAATCTGCCGAAAGTGCTACTTGCCTTATCGATTATTGTATGTACTTCATCATCAACGTTGACATTTTGTGATAAAATACTACCTAGGTATGTAAATCTATTCGCAGCTTTCAGTGCTATACCATTGATTTTTATGCATGGCTCAAGATATCATTTGCCAGGTGCTGCTTGTAACATGACTTCTGTTTTCTCTGTGTTAATAGTAAGTCCAAAGTTGGTACAGGCTTTGGAGAATCTGTCTATAATACATTGTAGATTAGCGTTGGCATTTAGGGCATAGCCACCAGCAAATAGAAGATCCCTGATTGTTATAGACATAGGCCTACATAGCCGTAAATCCCTATACGTTTACAGTAGGAGTGGGGTTTATCTAAAAAAAATGCTAAAATTTGCTATGGGAGTGGTTTTACTCACCTTTTAGCTAACATCTAGAACTAAATGGCATGTTCTAGTTTTCTAGGGAAGGGAGAGGTTGAACACACCAATCTCCCCATCTTATCTACGAACTTTCCTTCAGAATAGGCCTATATTGAACTGTAACTTATTTTTGAAATTTCATTTCATTGTGGGCACATTTCTTATGATTGACTTTACAATTGCATATTGATAGCATACCTTCACCATGACATCTGCTAGGGGTGATAGTGATTACAATGGATAGGTCAACACAAGCCCGTAGATAGCAGGGGGAGGGGGTTGAAATCCCCCTTCTCTTAGCAAATCAAAAGATGACTTTTAGTATGCCTACTAGGAAGTAACGAAACGGTTGGTACAACCCCTCGCCCCCAATGATTTCTTGCAAAATAATCTTCACATTTTTAATTTTTTAAAAGAAGGAATTAGGCTACACATGAAAACGGGGGAATGACTTACCTTACTTAAAACCCACTGAAATCGTATCTACGGCCCTGCGCATACACATAAACCAGTAGATATTCTATCCCCCCCCCCTCTTTAAAAAATGAAAATAGAACATGACTGTTAGTGCTAAGAGCAAAGCAAATAAGAGGTAACCCACCAAAAAATAGTTTTGCTAAAAGTAGTCTTTCTTCGTGTCTGCATTTTGTTCTCCAACTCCTGCAGATTAGCAGGATGTAGTCCAGCGAATGGAGTGTGTTGTGTCATAGCTTACAGCTTGTTAGCGACAGCTGTACCTTGGACTGACACATGTGACTTCAGCATATCTTCTCTGTCACTATGGAAGAGGTCAGCAACCTATGTCCCATGGTCCAGACCTCAAAGAAAACTGCCAGACCCCAAACAAATATCGTTACGGCTGACCCACAGTGCTCCAAAAAAAGTTTTCCAATTGGTTAATTCGAACCCAGTCCAGAACAACATGACTTTAATAGATTCAGATAATGGAATTGCAACCAACAGACACATTGAGTAAAACAGTCATCGGAAGAATCAGATCATGGCCCTTGCAACCAACAGACACATTCATAAATCAGTCATCTGGGACTTCTAATGCTATGGAAAATTCCCCATAAAAAATATCAGAGAAACACCAATCTAGAAGAAATTAAAGTAAAACTATACTTTCAGGATAGAGAATCCAAACAATCTTACTCCTTTGGGATTCATCAGTATAAAAGCTGACTAGAATGGGGATGGCTTGTGGGTAGGAGATTAAAACATCTTTTTGGTTGGCATGCCCATTTTAACCATGAAAGGTCCAATAAAAACCAAAATAATACTAATGTTGTCTTGCTTTGGGCTATAATTTTCTTTTAGTTTTCTCCACTGAAGTCACATAGATTGTTTTAGCAGAGATTTTACTTCCCTATAGTTTTGAGTTACTCAGATCTGAGAGAGGTTGCCTCCTGTTTTTGCTAATTCGTCGGTTTTTTTCATTACCTGGGATGCCACATTGAGCTGGTATCCATTGTAGTACCGCTCCCGGCGGAAATCACACGGATATCCGTGATGGTTACAATGGAGCGAACGCAAAACAAACAAACAAACATTGTAGTACTAATGCAGTTTTTCTAGATAATTTGAAGGTATTTAGTCTGATGTTATGCATGAGTTTGTCTTGTTTGATATTTTGGATGGCTTATAAGACTGATTTTGAATCACTGAAGATAGCAGCAGTTTCTTTTTTTTTTTTGTGGGGGGGGGGGTAGTATGGACTCTCTTGTTGAGTATTTGTACAGCTGTGAATACAACAGTTGCCTCTGCCCGGGCATTTCATTCCTATAGCAAGGGATTGTTCGTATGTGGGGATTGTCTGGAAACATGATGTATATTCCACTGACAGGATTTGTTGTGACTTCAGATCCTTCTTACTTAGTTATTCCTCTAGGGTCAAAGAAGGCACATAGGGTGAATGTCATAGATTTCCATGTCTCTCATTTCACTGCAATTTGCTTTAGATCTTCAGTTTCTGATACCGATGGTGAAACGCTCTCTTGTAAAAGTTCTATGAAAATTTCTTTTGGTCTTCCTCATTTTCTCTTGCCCTTTGGTGACCACATCAAAGCTTGACAGGGGAGTCTTTCTGTATCCATTCGTGGCACGTGTCCGATGTAATTCCAGCGACGCTTTCTAATATAGGTGGATACATATTCTTGTTTTTTATTCTTGTCTGACAACTGTGGTTTTTTTTAAGTCTGACCAACATTTGTTCAGTAGCCATCTAAGACATTTATTTTCAAAGTTTGTTTAGTCTTTGTTCTAAGTTTGATGCTGCTTTCCACATGTATATACATGTCTTCAGATATTTCTGGGATATTCATTTTGGCTTTTAATATTTGAAGTGATAAATAATTTTGTTCTGTTTCTGTGAGAGTGGTCTTGGAGTTCATGTTTGATATTTCATAGAATATTTCTGTAGTTTTTTGGTTAAGTGCACATGTCTCAGGAGATTCTTCTCCTTTCGTTCGCTAATAATGTCTACACTCTGTTCACTCTAAGAATGAAATGGGTCAGTGCCTCTGATTGGTTGTTGGACGCAGAACTCATTAATCGATTGTTATGCCCAATAATATTGTTCTTAAATTTAGTTCCAAATTGTTTTAAAAAAATGTTCTTTAAATATTGTTTTTACATGTCAACAGCTGTTCAAAAATCTTGTTGTTGTGGAGTAATGTGGGGGTGTGTTTTGACCCACTTCATTCTTAAAGTGAACAGAGTATATATCTGCATTGTTCTTTCTTGTATAAATTGGACAGTGTTTTCCATTTCTTGTTTTGTACCATAGAGTTTAACATTAATAGGTGCAATGGAATCCATTGCAGTATAATTATACACCTATTTTGCACTATGGACAATACATCTTTTAACTCTGTTAAAATGAACAGTCAGGGTGTGAGGTACTTATGTTAAGTTTCTCTGCAGTTGCACAAATAGCTTTGACTTCAGAGTCATAGTTGTTGCAGTAATTCCCCGTTGGTATACATGTGGTATCAGTGGTGCCATCTGGGTATTCCACATATACACCACTTCCCCCATGTCTTACTGCATTCTGTGCTGATCCATCATTATATACTCTGGTCAATAGGTCACTTGGGTAAGCGTCATCGAGGAAGCCAAGAGCTTCTACCCTTTTCTGCAGATTATTCTGCTGTTCATCCCCATACACACCTGTTATTGTTGTTTGGATGGTCACTTGTAGGTATGTCTGTTTTTCACATGGGGTATGTACTGGTTGAGATATCAGTGGTATTGTTACCTCTGGGAGATCAGATACTCATCTATGTAGACGCTTGGCCTGGTGTATAAAGCTGCTTCTTTTAGGCTGTCCTTGTTACAGATTCTGGAATGTTTCCTTCATTGGGCGACTATGGTGGAAAAGGAACTCCATGAATTATTATTTTAGTATTTCTATGCTCTTTCCAGGACTGCATCCCTTCAATATTCTACATTTATACAATTGGTGTGAATCTCATTGTTCCTGTAATGATTCTAAGTGCTTGGTTCTGTACTCTATCCAAGTTCTGTAGTGTGGTGTTTGATAGTGAACTTCATGCTGTAGAACCATATTCCAAGTGTGGTCGAATAGCTTGTGGATATACAATTCTGAGAACTCTTTCATTAGCTCCTCAAGTTGTCTCACTCAGTTTCCTTAGTATCTTCCTTCTAGTCTTTGTTTCTGCTTTGCTGATATGATGTTTCCATGTCATTTTGGCATCAAATTTTACACCAAGATATGTGGGTTGGTCATCTATCTTTAAGACAGTTTTATTTACATAGATGTTTCCTGCTCTTTGTTTTGGTGAAAGTGTAAAAATAGTTGTGGCTGACTTCCTCTATATTGATACTTACACGCCATTTGTCCACCCAATTGGTCAAAATGTCTATGGCTCTCTGAAGCAGTTTTGTGGCAACCACAGCGATCTCATGTGTTCAACAATGAACTAAGTCATCTGCATACAGTGCCACTCTAGTTCCACAGTGTATTTCTTAGATCAGTGATAAATGTGAAGAAAAGAGTCAGTGATAGAACCCCACCCTGAGGCACTCCATGGCGTAGTAGTATCTTCTTAATTTTTTTGCCATTTACTTGTACTCTTGACTCTTCTATTGTGAAGAAAGGCTTTTGTCCATCTATACATATTACAACTTGTAGTACTCATTTTTTGAAGCAATCCTTCTTTCCATATCTTATCAAAGGCCTTCTGTAAGTCAATCCATGCCACCAGTACTGATTTCTTGTCTTGGAAAGCATCCTCAATTTCCCGTGAGAGGTATGTGATTTGATCCTCCGTGTAGTAGCATTTACTGAAGCCTGCCTCTTGTGGTGCAAGGAATTTTCTACTTTCTAGTGAAATTTTAGTCTTAAGTTTATGATGAGCTCCATTGTTTTGCAAAGGCAACTTGAAAGACTAATTGGTCTGTAGCTAGTGGGTGTTGTTGCATCTTTTCCAGGTTTAAACAGAGGGACCATAATTGATTCTTTCCAGATTTTCCCTGTAGTCAAGCTAATATTTAAGATGTTAAATATCATTAAACCTAGAATTATGTTAAACTCAGAAGTCATGCTGAAATCAGATATGTCAGACTGAAGGGACAGATGTCGCAGTCAAGCAGTAATCATGACACAACACATTCCGTTCTCCAGACTACATCTTGCAGAAGTTTGAGAACAAATGCAGAAGAATGTTGACAGATGATTAAATATATACATAATTCAAGATGTGCATGCTAAAGATTAATTCATTTATTTCTCACTATCTACCAAATAATATCAATCATAATCAATATCGCACACAAATTACAAATATTATAGTTTACATTGTTTAAAAGTACATTATTTTTATTCAATAAAGTTATATTTGTATAAAATTAATCACCTATAAAAACAAGTGCCTGTGAATAATATTGAACATAAAATGGACATTTAAAAACAAGCAATTCAATGAGGGAGGAAAGAAATCATAAATTTGTATCAGTCTAGTTTATGAGATGATGCCGGAATTACATTACCATGTATTCAGAATGGATGAAATTAACACAAGGAACTCAGTTTTACTGTTCACAGATTATCAGACTAACGAACATGAAAAAATATAGATGACAATATACATAACAGACTAAATCAAAATTTCAACCGTAAGGTTTTCTTCATCCAATCACACATGCATATATCAAACAATGGCATTGGGTCAAAGGGCATTAACCCATGGAGAGCTGGATCAGAAATCAACCAACCATCCATCAAGAAAGTCGTGATCATCTCACTTATTGATTGTTGTATTATAAAATAAAATATTTATCTATATATATATACTTATGTATATATATCACCACTATAACAGTTCTTAGGTGATAAATTGGATAAAATGAATCTGCTAAAAGGAAGTAAACTATTTCTTTTACATTTGACTGGCCACAAGTACTATTTCTCTTAGAAGTAAAATGATTCAGCATCACCTGGCTAGAGACTTGTCTGATCATGTCTCTTCATGTGCACATCATCATCATCATCACTGTATTTCTTTAGATCAGCAGAAATCTCAGATTGACTATGCAATAATTATGGTATTTGCAGTCCTCTTTTACTAGATTGTCTCTTCTAGTATTTGACAAAATAGACTGCTACATATTAATCTTATAATGTGGATAAAGTTAATGAAAATCCATAAATTGTCCTCCTTCTCATTAACGAGGTAACTAAATAAAATAAAACTAATCCAATATTTAAATTTAAAACAATTTTCTATTGACAGGAAACATGTTACTTGATTAAAATTAAGCATTAACAGTTTATAAATTGTTTTCAGCTGATCTGATGCAGACTTGAAAGAGAACAAAAAATAGTAACACTGTGACCTTTTGTGCATGTCATAAACGTTATTAAGGAGATGCAATTGGCTGCCCTATCACCGAGATTAAAGTTACCCAAAATGTCATGCTGAATGTGTCAAGCTCACATATAGACCTATATTATAGCCATGTTGTAAACCATGAGACAAAGAATTCTGCTTTCTGGGTAACATCTTGATAATCAGGTGTTTGAGAATGAATACAAAAGAAGATTCAAATAAAGAAGTATTCCTCAGTACATTGGTACACATATTACTCACATATTCTCTGAGAAGATGTGAACAGATCTCATAGCCCAAGTTTGAATCTCATGTTGCATTCGCTGGATACGTTTAGGACTAAGATATAGAATTATGTAGGAAGAAGGTTTCCATTAAAGTGATCTCATAATAAGAGCACACTGAAAGATAAACATTAAAACATATAACTGAAAAATATATAGTACAACTCCAATTTAATATTACACAACAATCATTAACAATAAATACAAGAAAAAATATATTCCATTATGTGTACTAACTATGGCAAAACTGAAATCCAACAGGTTCACCAAGCTTTTCCTGAAGAATATATTCCAAGCCTTTCTTCAGATTTAGTTCCTGCCAACTAGTTACACACAGCATCACTTATCTTGAGTGATGTGACTGATCAAGCTTTTCATTGCTCGCTTTGTATGTACTTTATGTTATCAGTCAATGAAAAGTTATATCAGCCAAGATGAGTGATGCTGTGTGCAACTAGTTGGCAGAACGTATATCTAGAGAAGTGCTTACATATATAAGTGGCTCAACACATTGAGCTCTTCATTACAATACCTGGTACTTGTAATGAATGTATTTATAATGTTACTGTCCTGGATTAACTGGACGGTTTTTTTTCTTTTTCTGACTGTGCTGTTTAATCTTCATAGGTGTATCGAATGGCCAGTATGTGGGTACTATATATAGATATTTAATGTGATCGAAAGAAGGCTGGGTCAGCAAACTAAAGCGGACCATCTACATGGTGACTTTTAACAAAAAGTATTATTGTGGTATGGTTTCATGGGCATAGATCAAACAGGGAAGGCAAAAACCAGCCACAAAAATGCTGTACTGGAAACAGATATGACAAATATTGAACAATGGGCTATAGTTAACACCTCTGCACTCATATTTGCTTACTCCTTTTCAGTTGTTTGAAAGTGTCAGTGGCATGGTAGCAATTTTAGTAACAATTCAGAATGTTCATAACTTGGAAAATTTGTGACCTATTTATTGCTAAGTACAAGAAACAAATCTTGGAATATACAGTTCAAACACAGCACCCATCCTTAATTATGCAAGTGAAAGCTATAAATCAACCAAAGATATAAGTGTAAGCTAGATGCATTGGTAAAATAAAGTTTTAGAAAGAATGCTTTGTATAAAATGATTCCTACAAAGACAGATGTGTCTGGCCATTGGTTTGAGTTCTCCTTCTTCGGATCTTTTTAAATCTACTGCTGATATTGATGTTCTTTACAAATGTCAGCATTCCTCCATTGATTCTTTTGGATTGAACTTGGCGGAAGGGCTCATAACTCAGAATCTCTGTATGTCCTGTAGGCGAATGTCTTGTATGCACATTATGTTGATCTGGTTTTTCCTCAGGAATTCCTGTAGCTCAGGCTTTTTGTTTCGCACTTCTTCTGCATTCCACTGAGCAAATCTGATGCATTTGGTTTGGTCAGTAGCACTACTCTGCTTTCCCCTGACCTCTTGGTTAGCAGAGGCACTGGTTGCTTGAGTGGGCCCTTTCGAGGCAAAGGTTGCATCATGCTGAAGTTGTATGGGTTTGGGTGGAAAGGTACAGATATTGCTGTAAACCATGACACAACACATTCCATTTTTCTGACTATATCCTGCTAACCAGCAGAAGTTTCAAACAAATGTAAAAAAGTAGAAACAGATTAAATGCACTTGGTGAATCTATCTCACTGTCTGCTGTGATAAAGTACGGAAAACGCATAAATTTCACAATTTCAGCGGTTAGCGCACTGGCTTCGCATATGAGTGGTCCTGGGTTCATTCCCCAGTTGAGACGGAAATGTTTTTCAGATCTGAACGGCTCCCAGGTAAACCCAGCCTTAAATGGGTACCGGATTAATCTGGAAGTAAAGACTGCAAGGGAGAGGAGATGGCTACTGCCCTCATTTGCAGAGCCTCTGAAATGTGAGATCGCTAACATCTCACACCCCTATGGCATTAATAATGCTATGCGTTACTTTAATTTTTTACTTATGCATACTGCTAACCAGCAGGAGATTGTGACAACAAAAGCAGAAGAATCTATAATAGCAATTTGCTGAATTATTTTAATCCTTCTTCTTCATTGTTTTGTTGCCATAAGCTGATATGGATTTCTTCAATGAACTGTACTGTAGTCACCATCCCTGAAGCAGGACTGCAGTGCAAAGTCAACATTATTTTGGTTGCCGATCCAGCAGTCTATGGGCTCACACCAGTAACACTATTTCAGAAGGACACATTTTTCTTCTTGTGGTGTGGTACAGTGGTCAGTTCAGTAGATTATGTTTTCTTTTCTACTAATTGACCACAGTGGCACATTTAGTGTCACCAACCCCAAATCTCTTATACAATAATATAGAATCAATACAATCCTATACAATAGAATCCTTTCGTCCTTCGCCAGGCCATTATACTGACTGTTTATTTATTAATTTTGTTAACAAATGTTTTTAAATTAATTTTTTCTGTATTATTTGTTGTTTTCTTATTATTACCGGTATATGTTTATTCAGATAAAGATAATAGATCAAAACGTCTACTGTTTTCGTCTTTAATTATTTTATTATAATTATTTTTATTAGTAGTTTTAGACATTCTGCCTTTTCTTTTTGCGTTATATGTCTTGCAGCATCAAAGGTAGAAGAGTTCTCTGGAGACTGTCTTTTTGTGCGCTTTATATATGTTGGTTTTTAACTATTTATAAAACATATTTGCTTATTCACTGTAACTCCTATACATATGTTGTTTGAGTCTGTTGTGGCCTGTTCTCCATCTCTAATGGTTGATTATACCTTTCCTCCATGATTGTGGATAGTGTATTGTCTTTCTATCTGTATGGGTGAGTTGAGTTATATGTTATGTCCATGGAGTTTTTGAGGATGGTTTTAGGGTGAACCTGGCTGTCCAATTCTATATATGGTCAACTTGACCAAGAAGTCATGCAGAAGTCAGATGTATCAGATTAAAAGGCACGGATAGCGCAGCTAAACTGTAAATCATGACACAATGCATTCCGTTCTCCGGACTACATCCTCAGAATCTGCAGAGTTTGAGAATGAACGCAGAATACGATTAATGAATGACCCAGAATCCATTGGAGAACTACCTCTTTTGCGTGGTTGTTTAGTTCAGCAAGGGGTAATATTTTAAATTCTATAAACAACATTGTGATGTGTATAAATTAAACTCATTTTTTCAGCATATCTTGTGTGAATACACAACTGCTGTAGAATTGCACTGTTTTTACTAACTGAGAGAGAGAGACCATCATATAATGTTAACATCACTCGAGTAAATCTTACTCCCAGTCTGTGTAGGAATGCCTCTGACATTAGTAGATGCTACAGTATCATTCTTATGCAGTGGTGAGAGTGGATTCCTGTAAGGAAGAGGCAAGTTGAGCAGGAAGTGGAGAAAGTTGCTCATGGATTGAAATCGAGATAGTGGATACTGTACCACTTTCCACTCATTAAAATAAGTTGTACAACCCTTAGTGATGACTATGTACTGTAGATATATGAGACTTGATGTCCATATCAAAGATGCAATATTTAAACATAGGAGAGAGAATGGCCATGCTTGCTTGTGAATAATGTACCAGAACAAGTCACTGTATGTCATGTTGGGATAAATAGCATTAATATAAAGGTAAAATCCTAGACTGTAGAAGCACATGTTGATGCCTGACAAGATTAAGAGCCACACAAATAGCACGTGGTTGTTGCTAGCTACACACTTCAGTAGAAACAAACAATGGTGATCCATGTGAAGGTAGCACTGGTCACAGAGCTTGCAGTGTTTTGTCACTTTTGTTGTTACTAACTGTAAGAAAAAATGGGGATAAATTTGTAGTAAAGATTTCAAATTCTAACTCATGACTGTATCAAATATTAAGTTAGAACACCAGTGCTAAATTTAAAAAAAATATCATGTCTGGATTCTTATTGCACACCTGTTTTTCCTTTCTAAAAATGTTAACATTTAGTTGGGCCACACACGAGGCATTTCAGCTATTGTAGTCCTGAAGGGGTGTAACAGACCTGACATATTTATTACCCAGCGCTGAATGAAATAATTCGCGTGGAGGCTTGGATTTCGCTTCTGGTTCAAAGATACCGTTTCTCAATTTTGAGAATTTTATACAGCAGCCAGAGTGTGTGCATTTGCAAGCACAACTCAACATTTTCCATCCTCATATTTTTGTACAAGTCCTATTAGGTTGTCATTGTTTTTGACCAGTGCACATTCAATATTTATACAGGTAAGACAATTTCGTTGTTCTTCATGTTAATTTAGTAGGCCTAATATCATTACTTTACAAACAGTGTCAAATTTGTTAGATCATCGTTTACCATAAGAATGTACAAATTAAACCTATTATGCCACGATCAAACACTAGTTTAGCATGTATATCTAGTTAGATCTCATTTTACTTGTGCAAATATGATCGAAATTAGTTACATTGCGCAATTAGATCATGTAAAAGATTCATTCTTTGTGTAGCATTAACGTTACGAACTTGTCTTCATGATAATTTTTCTATTCGTGGTCGGCAAATATAAGTCCAAATTAAACCTATTATGCCACGATCAAACACTAGTTTAGCATGTATATCTAGTTAGATATCATTTTACTTGTGCAAATATGATCGAAATTAGTTACATTGCGCAATTAGATCATGTAAAAGATTCATTCTTTGTGTAGCATTAACGTTACGAACTTGTCTTCATGATAATTTTTCTATTCGTGGTCGGCAAATATAAGTCCAAAATAAACCTATTATGCCACCATCAAACACTAGTTTAGCATGTATATCTAGTTAGATCTCATTTTACTTGTGCAAATATGATCGAAATTAGTTACATTGCGCAATTAGATCATGTAAAAGATTCATTCTTTGTGTAGCATTAACGTTACGAACTTGTCTTCATGATAATTTTTCAATTGGTTGTCGGCAAATATTAAGTCCAAAATAAACCTATTATGCCACCATCAAACACTAGTTTAGCATGTATATCTAGTTAGATCTCATTTTACTTGTGCAAATATGATAGAAATTAGTTACATTGCGCAATTAGATCATGTAATAGATTCATTCTTTGTGTAGCATTAACGCTACGAACTTGTCTTCATGATAATTTTTCAATTGGTTGTCGGCAAATATTAAGTCCAAAATAAACCTATTATGCCACCATCAAACACTAGTTTAGCATGTATATCTAGTTAGATCTCATTTTACTTGTGCAAATATGATCGAAATTAGTTACATTGCGCAATTAGATCATGTAAAAGATTCATTCTTTGTGTAGCATTAACGTTACGAACTTGTCTTCATGATAATTTTTCTATTCGTGGTCGGCAAATATAAGTCCAAAATAAACCTATTATGCCACCATCAAATACTAGTTTAGCTTGTATATCTAGTTAGATCTCATTTTACTTGTGCAAATATGATCGAAATTAGTTACATTGCGCAATTAGATCATGTAAAAGATTCATTCTTTGTGTAGCATTAACGTTACGAACTTGTCTTCATGATAATTTTTCTATTCGTGGTCGGCAAATATAAGTCCAAATTAAACCTATTATGCCACGATCAAACACTAGTTTAGCATGTATATCTAGTTAGATCTCATTTTACTTGTGCAAATATGATCGAAATTAGTTACATTGCGCAATTAGATCATGTAAAAGATTCATTCTTTGTGTAGCATTTAACGTTACGAACTTGTCTTCATGATAATTTTTCTATTCGTGGTCGGCAAATATAAGTCCAAAATAAACCTATTATGCCACCATCAAACACTAGTTTAGCATGTATATCTAGTTAGATCTCATTTTACTTGTGCAAATATGATCGAAATTAGTTACATTGCGCAATTAGATCATGTAAAAGATTCATTCTTTGTGTAGCATTAACGCTACGAACTTGTCTTCATGATAATTTTTCTATTCGTGGTCGGCAAATATAAGTCCAAAATAAACCTATTATGCCACGATCAAACACTAGTTTAGCATGTATATCTAGTTAGATCTCATTTTACTTGTGCAAATATGATCGAAATTAGTTACATTGCGCAATTAGATCATGTAAAAGATTCATTCTTTGTGTAGCATTAACGTTACGAACTTGTCTTCATGATAATTTTTCTATTCGTGGTCGGCAAATATAAGTCCAAAATAAACCTATTATGCCACCATCAAATACTAGTTTAGCTTGTATATCTAGTTAGATCTCATTTTACTTGTGCAAATATGATCGAAATTAGTTACATTGCGCAATTAGATCATGTAAAAGATTCATTCTTTGTGTAGCATTAACGTTACGAACTTGTCTTCATGATAATTTTTCTATTCGTGGTCGGCAAATATAAGTCCAAAATAAACCTATTATGCCACCATCAAACACTAGTTTAGCATGTATATCTAGTTAGATCTCATTTTACTTGTGCAAATATGATCGAAATTAGTTACATTGCGCAATTAGATCATGTAAAAGATTCATTCTTTGTGTAGCATTAACGTTACGAACTTGTCTTCATGATAATTTTTCTATTCGTGGTCGGCAAATATAAGTCCAAAATAAACCTATTATGCCACCATCAAACACTAGTTTAGCATGTATATCTAGTTAGATCTCATTTTACTTGTGCAAATATTAGAACATTATTAGAAGGAAGAACATTATCTAAGAAAGATAAAAGGATGCAGAAGAAACCACGGTCCTGTAGCTTATATCAAAGTGACCTGGCTAGTATTTATGGGATACATATCATGGACGATATTGAAACAAAACATTCAACCACATTGTGTGTCAAGTGTGTAATGCGAAATCATAAACTCAAAATCAACAAGGATAGTAAATCTCTAGCTCGAGCCAAATTGATAGCTACTAACAGTGCCCACATCTGGATGGATTTTAATCCTAACCTAACTGTTTTAGAATGTTCCGTGTGTAGTCATCATCAAAGTATGAACTGTGGCAGCATAAAAAGAAAGAGCGATTTTGATAATTCTGATAATGATGTATCTGTGTTTGTGTTATTTCCTGCTACAGAAACAGAGGAAGATATTCTAATGCCAGTGACAGCAAGATTGTCTCCACAACTCACCAATAGTAATAACAATCCAACAAATTTAACAGTACCCACAGCTCGCCGTTGTCTTCAATATAATAATGGAATATTTTCCACATTTGCAACAACTGCATATCCACAATGTAGCTATACCAGCACACCTTCCATATAACAGCACACCTTCCACATTTACAACACCTGCATATCCACAATGTAGTTATACCAGCACACCCTCCACATATTTTAGACCTTCAGCGCCCAATAACATACACGATTCTGCTATATCTAGCATATAACCTGCAGTTACAACATGTACAGTTTCTGAATTCAGAAAGTTAACATCAGACAGCGCCACTTCTCCCATGATGAAACATGACTTTAGTTTTAAAAAATCTATCAGCAAACCTATATCAGAACAGAACCATTGACAAATAAGGAGGAATTATTACTCACACATCTAATTAGAAGGAAGCTTTACAACAACCCTAATAAACTTTTACGGTGCAAAACAGGAGGACAACCTTTAGTGTTTCAAAGAATAATAGTTCCACGAAAACAAACAAATCTAATTGGCACACCAACAAAAAGAAGAAGAACTAATTTGCTATGCAGTGTACGGAAACATATTGCATGAGATACGCGATACATGTGGGAGAATAACATCACAAGATGGACAGGGTACAGTCTAGCAGAGTGCATCACCAAAACAAGAGGCAGGGGATGTTGAGATCTGTTGCAGCCAACCTTTGTTGCAGAAATGGTACTAGATGATGTCTACCTGCCAAGTTTCTGGCTTGCCTCCCCTGATTTCACCAGGGGACAATTGAAGGGTTTCTCTTATTTCCCTTGAATTTTCTAATTGCAATTGAATTGACAGTGGGCGTGAACAGTGAACACGCCCACCTCTGGTTTATTGATATCTCCTTAAAAACTAAAAGTCCATCTAGTCACAGGTGTGATTGATAAAAACCAGTATCATGGCACATTCCCATAATTGCTCTGCTCTCCATTCCAGCAGCTATCCAGGAGTATATATACTAAAGTGTCCAGTCACATGTTAATTATGAGATCTTCATGTTTCCAGAGAGGACACACTTTTTCCCTCACATCTGGTCATCCCATTTTTGTCATTCTTTGTATGTGATTTTCAATTTTTCACCATCAGTGTCACCTTTATCACTCTGTAGTAAACCAATGACTTCTCTTATTAGGTAGGTCCTACCTATTTTCAAAACTGTGACATCAACCACAACATTGTCCACCAATGAGTCTGCTCCTTTATTGCCTCTGACCTCTTCATGACCAGGGCAGTATACCCAATAATATCAAGTTGTTCAGTAACATGATACATTCTTTTCTTAACATGCACCTTTCTATCTTATGCAGCATGTTTTGAGTCTGTATCACAGTGTAAGTTGATATTTCAGTCACAAACTAAATTGAATACTGTCATTACCACTTCTACTTCCATTTTCAAGCTGGATGTAGTGGAGTAGGAAGACAATTTCTCAAGCACAGTTCATCATCCTTGTAGACAACAAAACTCCATCTTCATTTATTCACCTTTTTATTGATTGAACAACCTGTGTATATGACTGCTTTGCTGTTTTGAGTACAACTGCATAAGATCTTACAATGTGACCTATGTCCTGAAAAAAAAATGCATTCCCTACAAGATTTTCCCAGCTGTATTACTACATTTTTCAGAGACTTTCGCTGCTAATTGTCAATTTAATTTTAATATTATTCAGAAAAGTTTTTATGTGAAATATTTGGTTGATTGGTTGTTGATCCAGCAGCATATGAGCTCATGACCTTTGACTCAATGCCATTATGTGGTATACACATTTGTTTGTGAGTTGTTGTTTTGTTCCATATATGTTGCATTTATCTGGTCTTGGAGGAAGAAGTTTTCTTCTAATATTATCCAACGTTGGGTATTCAAATAGGTGCTGGTCAACAATTTTGTAGAGTTACACTTAAATATATAGTCTCATATCAGTAAAAGGGAAAAACATCATAGAAATCAAACATAGATGCAACATAGCATTACAGCTTCTAGTTGTCCACTATATCCAAAATAAAAAATGTGAATATGAACACCAAATAACATAAAATGATATCATTCCATCAATATGCTACCAGTGCAAAACGTGGACAATAACAGAAAAGAAAACTCATTATGACACAAAATATTAGTTTACTTAGAATTCTTGGCATAACATTAAGAGAAAAGATTTATAAATGAAAACAGACACAATAAATATAAAGCCAGATGCCATGCAAAAGATGGATTGCAAAAATAAAAAAAACACTGAAACAAACATATATGAAGTACACAAAAAAGTCTTCTCCAAATAACTCATCCTCCCTTAGTACTGGAAGGCACAAAATGATAACATTAAAAGAAAGGAGAATAACACATTTAATGTGCTGTGAACATCTTAAATATAACTGGAGAAAGTAGGAAACACACACCTATCCCGATGAAGACTAAAAGGTAAGACAAATTCAATTTTCGGACCAGCATTGTGCTATCAATGTCAGAAATTAATTAAAGAACAATAGAGAAAGCTTACTTCATGTGAAATGCCCAAGAAAGCAGCAAATAGAATGAGAAGAGGTTATGTGAGAAATGAAATTACAAAAACTGTTAGAACAAGATTTATGGTAAAATATATTGAAAAACAGAGACAGAAATGGTTTGACCACTTAATGATAATGAATCCATACTTGTCAGCAGCAAGAGCATACAACATGAGAATGGAAACAGCAAGAAGTTGAGGAAGACCAAGAAGAAGGTTGATTGAAGGGGCTACCAATGTTCTGATACGTCACAATATTACTGCATATCAAGCGACACAATGTGCCATAGTTAAAAAACTAATTGTTATTCAATCATGTAACGTCTTACAGCAAAAGCAGTGGACAGACAATAGATAGAGTAAGTTTGACAGGTTGTTCAGAACCAAGAGGCTTACAAAGTGGCAAAGTTCATCCTCAAACCCATAACTCCTCAGGGTCATAGGGATGCCACTATGAGAACATCAACACAAAAATCCTGCTACCCTATCTATTCTCAGTTTCTCGTTTAAGTGTGAAGAATCTTAATCCTGTCCAGTCTTTAATATTAGCAATCCTAATTTGCTTTTTTTCCCTCTCTTCTCCTTCCTGTACACACAACTATTCCCTGCAGGATAGTTTTTGAAAGGGAATCATTCATGCCTCATCACATGGCCAAACCATACAAGTTTGCAATATTCCACCATCACCAGGAGATATTCTTGTTGAACGGCAAGAGCATTTATTATGTTTCTTACGTATATATGTTGGTTTTATCTTTTCTAAAATGCATATGCAATACTTGTCTGTAAAATTTGTTTTCAAAAGCCTATATTCTTTTTTCCATTTCCACTGCAACATCTGTGCAAAAGAGTAGGCATTATTAAGATATTTATATAGATTAATCTTCACCGCTGTACTTATACTGCGCTTCCATATGGTATTAAATCTAGACATTGCAGTTTTTTACAGGTCCTGGTAATAAACAGCAAGTTTCAATAGCTAAAGTGTAAATCTGAAAATAGGTACAGAAGATGATACTTACATCACAAGTAAAACAATAAATGTACTGTGGGTCATGCATCATGCACAGATCTACCAGCATCAAGGCTTTTCCTGTGACAGGGTCCTTTGCTGATGTCGTTACAACTCCTACATTGACAAAACATCAGAAAGTTGTTTTTTTAACTTAACAAATTAATTTGGACAAAAATTTTATTCATAGCAACTTTGTAGTCTTCTTCTTCTTCAGCGTTCGCTCTCAAATAACCACAACGAATATTTTGTGTGATTTTCGCCAAGGACCATGAAGTACGCTGTGCTGCAAGTTCCACAGTAAAACTGATTATTTGCACCCCGGTTGGCCACTTGTGGTCAGGACGTCCGAGGTCCAGCACATCCGTTTTCGTCATTCCTTTATTTCGGGTTTGGTCCCTAGTCCGTGACAGCCTGTATATCTGTCGCCGGGCATGCTGGTGTGAAGTGCCTCTTTGCCAAGACGCTTGTCGAGCGCGTCTATCTGGCATGAGGTGCACCACAGTCTATAAACCCATCTCGTGCAATTGAAAGAACTCTGCCTGTGTCCATCGGGTACTGAACCTTTTCTCATCCACGAGCCTGGATCCGAATGAGGAAGAACTCGCCAGAAGAGTTGGACACTGGCTCGTTCACCCTCCTACCCGAGGCGTCGTTCACAGACATTGTGAACCCCTCGTACAAGTTTGAGTCTCACATCACGCGTTCTCGAGCTGAGCGGCCGTGTCCCAATAGCGCCTGAGCCCATCAGGTACTGAACCCTTTCTCTCTGCAAGCGTATTTCCGGTATAGGAAAGCTTGAAAATAGAGTTGGGCCAGGGCTAAATCGTTGTCCCATTTGTGCCTGAGCCCATCAGGTACTGAACCCTTTCTCTCTGCAAGTGTATTTCCGGTATAGGAAATCTTGACATTAGAGTTGGGCCAGGACTGCTATCGTTGTCCCCTTCTTGCCTAAGCCCATCGGGTTCGGAACCCTTTCTCTTCACGAGCATAAGCATATTTCCGGTATAGGAAGGCTCGACATTAGAGTTGGTTTAGGTCTTTTTGCTTTTCCGAGCGCGCACGATTGGGTCTGGGTCTCTACCTATAAGGATCGCAGGTAACTAGAAGCTCATCTCGAGCTAACAGAGCTTATGGTTCCCTTTCCTAGGAATTTTTTTACTTTTCATTTGAAGTTCGCGCTGCCCTCTGGCGCTGTTCTGCCCTTTCATTGTGTCATTGTACTCATTATGATATATATTTGTTTATCTCATGCACCCACCTTTACGTGCCTTTTACATTGGCCGCCCCTCCAATGTTCTGACTGGACTAAACAGGCGTCACTGTATGTCGACAGTGTCGCTGTATGTAGTGATGCAAATGGTGTCGGAGATATTGTCTGTCTCTTTTGCAGTCAAATCTCTTTCCATCTGCTTCCTCCACATTTTCATACAGTATGAAGAATAAGAATAATTGGGGTTTTTGAAAAGTAAAGATAAATTTATTAAACATGTATGCATTTAAGGGGGGAGATATTACAGAGAATGTTGAAAAAAAAATCTTTTGAATTCACAGCACAACCAGTTTTTCACTGAAGATCAACCATTTCCTTATTTAAATCTTTACAATTTTAAAATGGGTTTATTAGTGCCTAAGAAATGATATCTCAAGATAGTGAGGTGTTACCATTTTTAAAAAACCTTCTTTCTGACAATAAATAGTCACACACAAGTTTAGCAACAATTGGTAGCTATTTGTATAATGTAAGTTCTGTATAAGTCTTACTTCATGCTAAGGGTGTGATGGATTGAATTACAAATAATTTCTGAAAGTTTGTGTGAATTCTAAAAGTGTCATCAATCTCAAGTGATAAGCACACTTTCAATTAGATCCAGAAAGCACAAATTTCACAGGAACAGGTTTACTGTTGAACGAAAGCAATAGTTAATTAGGTATAGTTGAAACATGAGTTGATGAACAACCTCATATTGTAGACCTAGATGCTAATACTAGTACTGACAGTGTGTTGCCTGAATCCAAAAGGGAAGCAAAGAATAGCAGTACTATTTACCTTGCATTCATGTCATAGGAGGCAACCAAGGATAATTTGATATTTGGCACATTTGGTCCATCCCATATAGGTTTAAAGTAACCCAGAAGCTATGATTTAGTCAAATTTGCCAGACCAAAAGAAGTAGATATTGCAGCAAAGCTGTAAACCATGACACAACACAATCCGTTCTCTGGACTACATTCTGCTAATTTTCAGGGGTTTGAGAACAAACATATAAGAAGTACTGACAGTTATATAAAATATGTAAATATAAATGAACCTACAGTTTAAAGTGTCACGCCCATTCAAAGTACACCATCTATGACAATCAAAGATATGTACGACATTACTAGTGAGGATTCACATACATATTTGAAAGAATCAACTAGAAATGATAAATATACAAGTAAAAATGAATGTGTAGGTTACAGAACTAGTTGAGTCTGAAGATTAACCTTATTTTTTTTCAGGGGGCGAGGTTACTGAGATAAGCACATTTAAATTTAAAAGAAAAATATGTTTGTCAATTTTTAACCAAAATTAACACTTCTCACCACTTTATACTCCACAACTTTTCCACATATTAACAAATCTGCATGAAATTGTGTGTGCTTGTTTACCGCATATCTGTCTATGCCATGAACTAATGAAATTGCAATATGTTGGCTGAAACCAAATGTGTCAGGCTGAAAGGTGCAGATAACACAGCCAAGCTGTAAACTATGACAACTCATTCTGTTCTTATAACTAAATTCTGCTAATCTGCAGGAATTTGAAAATAAACACCGAAGAAGAATTATCTATGTAATTTATATCATCTTTGTGTGCATTATACTGTTAGATTACATCAGAAGCTGTAATATTTGTGTCTTCTAACTTTGCATATCAGTTTTATTCAATGATTGTTTTAATTCCATATTCAACCTCACAATTAACACTACTTAGATGCCTCTTATAATATATATAGCAAGTCACAGTGTTTCTAGGGGTACGAAGGGAATGCATTGCTCTAGGCGGACCCAGGGTTAGCAGATAACCAAGATCCCAAATGTACCTCCACGCGGTGCACCCTGGAAACAGAAATACAGCAGCTCGAGCTGATTCTGGCCAAATCATTTGGGGATCGTGTCCGAGAATGTGGAGGTAGCAGATGGAAAGAGATTTGACTGCACAAGAGACAGACAATATTTCCGACACCACCAGCATCACCACATATAGAGACACTGTCGACATACAGTGAAGCAAGTCAGTCCAGTCCGAACATTGGAGGGGCGGCCAATGTAAAATGCACGTAAAGGTAGATGCATGGCGAGACAAATAGATTTCATACCGAGTACAATGAAACAATGAAAGGGCAGAACACTGCTAGAGGGCAGCGAAACTGCAAATAGAAAGTGAAAAGTCTCTAGGAAAGGTGAACTACAAGCTTCGTCAGCTCGAGTCGAGCATCTAGTTACCTGTGTTCCTTACAGACAGAGACCCAGACCCATCCATTGGTGGCTGGTAAAGCAAGAAGACCTAATCCAACTCTAATGTTGAGCCTTCCTAAACCGGAAATATGCTCGCGAAGAGAAAGGGTTCTGTTACCGATGGGCTTAGGCAAGAAAGGGACAACGATGGTAGTCCTGGTCCAACTCTACTGTCAAGGTTTCCTATACCGGAAGTATACTTGCAGAGAGAAAGGGTTCTGTACCCGATGGGCTCAGGCACAAAAGGGACATCGATTTAGCCCTGGCCCAACTCAACTGTCAGGTTTTCCTACACCGGAAATACACTTGAAGAGAGAAAGGGTTCAGTACCTGATGGGTTCAGGCGCTATTGGGACAAGGACGCTCAGCTCTATAACGCATTGCTCTCAAACGCGTGGTGTGAGACTCGAACTCGGACAAGGGGTACACGATGTCGGTGAATGACACCTCAGCTAAGAGGGCGAAAGAGCCAGGGTTCAACTCCTCTGTTGAGTTCTTCCCCTTAAAGAACCAGGCTCACGGATGAGGAAACGGTTCAATACCCAATGGGCACAGGCACAGCACGTCCAATTACACGAGGCGAGTTCATAGACAGTGGAACACCTCGTGCGAGTCAGACGAGAGCAAAAATCGTCTGGGCGAAGAGTCGCCACTACGCGTGCCTGGAGACAGATATAGAGGCTGTCACAGGCTAAGGGTAGACCACCCGAATTGTCAAGGCATGCCGAAATCAGATGTGCTAGGCCTACAAGGCGCATAACGGTGGCACAACGTAATCACGCTCCCGGCGGAAATCGCACGGATATCCGTGATGGTTACAATGGAGCAAACGCAAAACAAACAAACAGTGTTTGTATTACTGATTTCCCTTTCTTGCCTCATTAACATATGATAATTTTCAGATAAATTAATAAATAATTATATATGAGAACTAGTTGAGCAGATGACAAACCTGGATCCTGTCTGATCAACTTGTAATATACAAGTATCAGAGATGGGCACACAGTCCAGGACAAGAAAGTAATCCACCATGATGTGTACAAATCTATTGTGTTCAGTTAAAGAATATATATCTTACAATGAAAAAATGCCCAAACCTGGGTTGTTAGACTAGTCTATGATATAAAAATAATTCAAGCATAACCTCTATATGACATTGCTATTCAACCATTGTTGAATTTTGGGGAACTTCTAATAAATCCAATCATATCACCAGTACAATGTGAACAATCAACTTTCAAAACAGCTAATATGACCAAGTTTTGTTTGTGGGTGAGCCCACTACCCACTCTAACATCTAGCTGACAGTCTGTGACATACAATGGGTGAAAGTGACTTCATAGAACTTCCGGTAGGAAAATAGCCAGTAAACTACATTTTTGTTCTCTTCTGTATTTGTTTGCTCCTGTCTTTAATAAGACAAGAGGAGCTAGAGGTAAGCAGAGATACAAGTGGGGGAGAAACATTATGAGATGGACAGATTACAGTCTAACAAAGTGTAGCATCAAGACAAGAGACAGAGGATGTTGGAGGTCCATTTCAGTCGAGCTGCATTGTGGAAATGGCACTTAATGATGATGATCTTGATAAAAACAGTTTCGTAAAAACATTGATTTGTTCAATATAAAATTGCATTTTAACCTATTTATATATTTTTATATATACTAGTTAGATATATTCTTAAATTTGCCTTTCAGGTGCCAAGAATTACTTGTACAACATTGGAATCACAATTCCTTAACACTTTATTGATCATTTCAACGGTCGTCAAATTTCCGTTATAGAACCTTGGTATTTTTCAAATTGTCAAAACAGCTATCATACTTCAGAAATACGGCATCCATATCAATGGTGTTACTAAAATAGCTCATCCGGAAAATAATGTTGTTCCAAAATAGCAGTACCTGTGAAATACAGTTGATAGATGTCGTTTATGAGTATTAATCATGAATAAATCAGAGTTTTCAAAGGTGAGATATGATATATAGAAAGTAATTCAAATCTAGGCCTAGTATTATAATACGTAGGATTTTGTACTTGATATATATTCTGGAGCTTTGAAATTCATTCAGAAAGTGCAAGGATTCATTACAACACATAGAGAGTTTCAAGGCTATGTCTTGCGAGTTCAATTGTATACAGATTTTTAAATACGCAGATGTCTACAAAGTTTTCATACACACTTTGTAATGGAGGATAAGTATGCTCTGGGTTGCTGGTCAGCAGAGTGTTAAACTATGCTCTGTTGGCAAGTGCCTTCCAACCTGTTGAACATCAGATGTTTCATCTGCGCTGTCCACCATATCCAGGCTTCATATTCTAGTTGAAAATATAATTTTAAAATGTTAGACACGATGTAAACCATAAT
Source organism: Meghimatium bilineatum (assembly GCA_034231615.1). Lineage (NCBI taxonomy): Eukaryota > Metazoa > Mollusca > Gastropoda > Stylommatophora > Philomycidae > Meghimatium > Meghimatium bilineatum. The sequence continues at coordinate 33,846,261 of CM067321.1, forward strand.
GCAAAGCTGGACTACATTCTGCTAACAGGCTGGAGTTTGAATCATGATCATGCAAACTCTGTATGTCTGCTGGAAGAGAATGAGCACTTGTGAGTCTGACCAATATACATTCTGGTTAGTTCAGTAACCATAAACTATCCAGACATCTAGACTATATTTATTGACAAGGATACATGGGTAAATTAACCAAAAGTAGCAAAGTATAGTATGAATGATTCCTCCACCAAAAAGTCCTGCATATAGTGGGTTTGGCCATCTGATGACAAAAAAGTAACATGAAATAACATAATAATAAATTACATAATCATAAAATATAGATTAAATTAATTTATAACAAAATGTTTAGCTAATTAAAAATATAATTCTACGCCAAATGTTTAGTAGGATGAAAAAATAACAAATTGCTACTCAAATGTAAGGTAAATTGCAAAATAATGAGTTGATGTGGGCATCAGTCGATAGCAATTGATACATCTACGAAACTGTCAAGAATGCTTGATTATGGCTAGCTTTGAGGTTGATGTTCAGTGTACAGTACGTAAACCAGGTATCTCATACTATCAGTATGGTTTCAGATGTCCATTGTTCTTTGAAAGTGGTAAAACACTGAAAATAGTTACCACATCGAATTTAGATGTGTCAGGCCATTGGCACAAGTAAAATGACAACACAATGCAATTATGTTTCCAGGACTACATCCTGCTGGAAATATAGGACCGTTTTCCTGCTACAAAAGAGATCCATGGGAGTTTTGAGACCTCAACCCCCCCCCCCCCCAAAATGAGTTCATATTGAAATGTTTAGTAGGATATGAAATAACAAATTCATATTAAAATGTTTAGTAAGATATAAAATAAATTGATATTCAAATGTTTCAGAGATACAAAATAACAAATTCATAAGTTATAAAATAATAATAAGTGATAAATAATAATAATAGTAAGTTAATATTAAATTTTTTTTAGCTTATTGTAAAATAACGTAATCTATCTATCTATTCACTAAACCCTTTATTGCCTTTCAGCGTCAGAGGTAGAAGAGTTTTCTGGATACGGCCATCTTGTGTGCTGAGTATATTGTGGAATTTGTCACCTCTTTTATTTCAGTAGTCCATTGTTTTTGTGGTCGGCCTCTAGGTCTACCTTCATCGTATCTGTGTAACATATGCTGTCAGATGGTAGTCTGCTGATGTGTGCAAACCATTTGATCTGTTGCCTCTTAACATATTCCAATATTGGGGTGGTGCTAGTTTTTTTTCTAATGCCCTCATTCCTCACTCTGTCTCTTAGCGATATTCATAGGATTCTGCGTAAGCATACCATTTCAGCTGTCACAAGTTTACATTTGTCTTGTGCTGTCGTTGTCCATGTTTGGCATTGGTAGCACAGCGTTGGCATAATAATCGTTTTGAATAGTGTTATTTTGGTGTTTAACCTTTAGCACACTGTGTTTACAATTCGGGCGGTGCAATACGCCGGAATTGTGTCATGTCTTGATTTTGGAAGGTGAAATCCACCGCCCAGTTCGCTAAACCCGAAACCGAATGAAAAAATCGAGGTCTGTAACTTTTTGACAGAATGTTTTGGCAACATTGAGAAGAGAATTTATCTAACTTCCTGTTTCTATTGTCAAAATGGCGATAGAAGATAGTGTTTGATTATGGAATGGAAATCCGAGCAATCTTTAAGCATCAGTTTTGCGGTGAAATGACATGACAGTGAATCGAGTTTATTATACTTTTCTATCATCGTATATTCAGTGAAATCATTATTTATTCCGAATTCAGTGTGGAAATCTTGAGAGGTAAGTACTTCAATTTGTTTAATTCTTCTTCTTCTTCTTCTTTCGTTCACTTGAAACATGTCTATATCTGTAATTCTGTCTCCTTAATAAAACTCACTGTCTTTTGTAGTTCATACAGTGTCCCATAGAGTTTTGATTCCAGTGTTGTTTCCTCTGGCCAATATGTCTGCCTCAGCGTTTCATGCTCAGAACACTCTTGAAGTATATGTTTGGCACTCTGTGCTGCCTGTCCACATGTACACATGGCTGTGTTGCCAATCTTGAACTTTGTATACATGTGACTGCGGAGTCGGTTGTGTCCTGTTCTGAGACGTAGAATTATAACTTGTTCTGGTCTGTTCATAATATGATAGTCATCTTGTGTTGGTGTTTGTGGCTTTCTTATTGACTTGATCATCTGTTTTTTCTGATGGTAGGTGATTGGTATATCTGGTTGGTCTTCGGCAGCACCTTCCTTAGCCAGTTGGTCTGCTTTTTCATTTCCTGGTATTCCACAGTGAGAGGGTATCCACTGCATGGTTACCCTATACTGGTAAGACAATTCGCTAAGTAGTTTTTTCAAGTCTGTTAGTTTTTCAGACTGGAGAGCTTGAAGCACTGACCTTGCATCTGTCAGGAATACCACAGGCTGTAGGTCAGAGTTGGAGTTCAGCAGTTTTTTAGCTGCCATACTAATTGCCTGGATTTCTGCATCATAATTATTGCAGAATTTTCCTGTCGGTGTTCTGATTGTATCTCTAGGCTTGTATGGATATTCTATATATACACCTGCACCTCCATTCCTCACGGCATTCTGTGCTGACCCATCTGTGTATACTCTGACCCATATATCTTGTGGATATTCCTCATCCAGGAAACTGAGGGTGACTGTCCTTCGCTGCACACTGTTCTGTTCGTCCACGCTTAGTATTCCTTTCACATTTGTTTAATTAAAACAGACCATGAGGTTCCACAAGGTTCTCACTATGTAAAATATATAACATTCAACAGCTGTTGATCGATCAAAAATACGGTAGGTCTAGCTCTAGATAGGTCTAAAACTGTCTTTATCACTTTCTCACACGCAGTGTATCACACACATACAAACAAAACTTATAGCAATATATGCAGAATTTAATTCTTTATTTATATGTGCAAATATTATTTAAATATCTGTAACAACAAAAAAAGTTAAAAACAGCCATCGACGATTGCATACAATTTCCGAAAACCGATTCCGTGGGAGAAGAGAAATTGCGTAATTGTAAACATAGCATGCCTAAGGTTAAATTTACATTTTTGTTTCTGAAGATTTGTGTCAGTTACCCTAATGCTTGGTATGCTCTATTACATCAATTATGTATTTCTTTGCTGCTCTTGCCGTCTGTTGTTATATTACTTCCTAGGTATATGAATTCTGTCACTTGTTTAAGTCTGTTGTTTCCAATATATATCGCAGCACGCGCTCGCGTGCATGCGTTTCTTTCTGTTCTTCCTATCTTCATTACTTCAGTCTTTTCTATATTTATCTTCAAGTTACAGCTATGACAATTTTTTGTGTGTAATCTTTCTACAAATAATAATGTAGTATCCATTACAAACATCTAATGTAGTTCTTTTTCACACATTTGACACAGTAAGATCTAACACATTTGATCTTACATTATAAACCTCACAGTTATGTCTGAAGGAGAGAAAGAGGGAGAGAGAGAGACAAACAAGACAACAGAGGAAGATAATAAACCTGGATATATCTTCCATGCGATGATTCATAAAGCCCCTATTTTGGAAGATCACCAGTGCAAACGGTATCAGGAAGACAACAAACTGGTAGGAAGACAGGTTCTGGGAGATGATGATTAAAGTCATGTAGAGTAATAACGGGAACAGTAGCATCAAGTACCACTTGAATACAGGTCCTGATACTTGGTATGAGTCTAGCTGACTGCTGTAATACTTCAGGACAGGTGTAAGCTCTTTGTGTCTGTTATAAGAAAAGAATATATAAGTTATTGCAATACACAATAATATCTAGGAATCTGAGCCAAATATTAAATGTGTTGCTCCTTTATTTAGGAAGAATAGAAAATATTTACAACACTCTATAAAGAGGGCTGTCTTTTTCTTCTGCATTCATTCTCAAACTCAAGAGAAGCAGGATGCAGATAGTTGTTTCATGATTTACAGCTTCCCTGTGACATGCACATTTTAGCCTGAGACATTCTACCAGTATGGCTTCTGGGTCACTGTATGAAACCAAACTCCCAAAAACTCCTTCATAATCTTTTACGACAGGTCACAGTATTGCTATTAATTGCTGCCTTTCAGATCCCGACGTCACGTCTGTAAATTTAATCTACGGGGGAAGCCAGGGCTATACATGTGATCTGCAACATTTTTGTGTGAAAAATAAAATTCTATTGAGACTGAAGGTTTAAAGAGCAGTTTATAGAACAGAACTCCAAGTGCTACTATACGCTGGTGAAACATGGATCAAATATAGATGACATGAGGAAACTCAATCACTTTCACACAACTTGTCTCAGAAAGGTGATGAGCATCAAACGGAAAGACAAGATTTTAGATACCACTATCCTTGACAGAGCTGGTATTCCTAGCGATAACACCTATGATAATGTATTATTGTCACTTATTACTAATATAACTAATAAATAGCAAAAATACCAAATGTAAAGTAATGTCAATGAAAAATAACAAAACACACAGGAACAAGGACTTTTTCAAAATACATTATCATAGGTGTTATTGTTTTTTATTTTGTTACTGCAGCACACTCACCAACTTAGCAGATATCCTCTGACAGTTTAGTTATTATTTATACTTGTTGTTGTTCGTCCATCACAAGTGATGATGACCATTTGTTACATCCACTTTTGAAAATTCAATTTTAGTTATGTCCTTGATTATGAGTTCGTAGATGGCTAATGAGCCCTATTCGAGCTGTAAATGTCCTTGGACAGTTTGGACATGGAATGATGACTGTAGATGGATCTTGGTTTATCCGTGACTTTCTAGCTGCTCTCCACTGTTGAGCTGCTGTATTTCTCTTCTTTTCACAAGATGATGCGCTCTTTTTTATTTTATAACGCCATGTAGATCTATTTTGTGCAAGTTCTTCCCATGTATCGTGGTCTATTTCAAAGGCTTTCAGTGAGTTCTTTAACGAGTCCTTGTAGCGCTTCCTTTGGCCACCTTGAGATCGTATACCCTTCTCTAGCTCACCATAGAGAAGTATCTTTGGCAGACGATAGTCTGGCATACTTATTTATACTAGTATCCCTAGCAATGACACTATTCTGCACAGTCACAGATTTGTTGGCAGGTCACATGGTATGCCTCCTAGGTCATCGTCTAGCAGACATACTCCTCTATGGTGAAATGCAGAAGGGCATAGGTTCTCAAAGTGGCCAAAAGATGTGCTACAAGAACTCGCTAAAGACCTCACTGAAAGCTATTCACATAAACTATGATATAATTTAGACAATGCATAAAACATAGCTACACAGTGCTCAACAGTAAAAAAATGTTTATGAAAAAATATGAATGCAGCAGCTCAACAGTAGAGACTAGCTAAAGAGACACCATCTAAAGTGATCATACCATGCCCGACTCGTCCAGGGACCTTAGCAGCAAACATAAAGCTTATTAGCCATCTTTTCGCCATGTGTACAGGCAGCACAGAATGCCAAACATATACTTCAAGAGTGTTCTGAACATGAAACGCTGAGGCAGACATATTGGCCAGAGGAATCAACACTGGAATCTAAGCTCTATGGCCCACTGTATGAACTACAAAAGACAGTGAGTTTTTATTAAGGAGACAGAATTACAGATATAGACATGTTTCAAGTGAACGAAAGAAGAAGCCATCTTTTCTTATAGTCAAGGATATAACTCTCAATTAAATTTCAATAAATGGATGTATAAATGGTCATCATCGCTCATAATGGATGAACAACAACAACAATGTGCCATTGGTCACTGAAAAATGCAGGCACTGACATCCTATTCCCCCATACATCTTGATTGTATTGAAGTCATTCAGTTATATGGATTGTGTGGTCTTCTTCTTCTTCTGCGATCAGTTTCCTATGCTCATAAGTCTATACAGGGAGGTGGGCCGCCTCCACGAATTCAGTCGTCAGCAGGAGGTCCCCACGGTTGCCCCACAGCTTTACCTTCAGATCTGTCTCTTGGGGTCATATTTTAGTTCTCACATCATCAAAGAGTGAACGAATATGTCTGCAGAATATGTTCTGAAGTCTGGGGACCCTTTTGACATGGGCATTGGTCAGTTTGGACAGCCTTAATTTTGTGGAGATGGTCAAAAGTTGCCAATATTAGATAACTTCTAAATGATTTCAAGCTATCATGTGATTCAATGTCTGCATACTAAAATGGTGGAACATACTTTCTACATACACACATACATAGGTGTATTAGGCTTCTGTATTACATACAGCTCTCAAATGTACTCTTCGGATATAAAATAAGTCTAGAGAAACCCCCATTGCACATAGGAAACAGGAGCTTAGATTGAAAAAAAAAATCCCCATGTCTCAATGCTTTGAAAAGGGGATTTACTTATTTACTCTATTCATATGAAAGATAGAAGATGGAAACTAGAGATTAACACCTTTGTAACATCAACTTTCATTCCTACCAGACATAGCTATATTCAAGCAAATCTTGCTAGTCTGCACAACAACAAAACATCAACATTGTTTTTATGTTATATATTTGTTTGTTTGTTTTGCGTTCGCTCCATTGTAACCAGCATGGATATCCGTGCGATTTCCGCTGGGAGCGTGATTACGTTGTGCCACCGTTATGCGCCTTGTAGGCCTAGCACATCCGATTTCGGCATGCCTTGACAATTCGGGTGGTCTACCCTAGCCTGTGACAGCCTCCATATCTGTCTCCAGGCTCGCGTGTATGTGGTGACTCTTCGCCCAGGCGATTTTTGCTCTCGTCTGACTCGCACGAGGTGTTCCACTGTCTATGAACTTGCCTCGTGTAATTGGACGTACTGTGCCTGTGCCCATCAGGTGCTGAACCGTTTCTCATCCGTGAGCCTGGTTCCTTAAGGGGAAGAACTCATCTGAAGAGTTGGACCCTGGCTCTTTCGCCCTGTTAGCCGAGGTGTCATTCACCGACATCGTGTACCCCTTGTCCAAGTTCGAATCTCACACCACGGGTTTGAGAGCAAGGCGTTTTCGAGCTGAGCGACCTTGTCCCAATAGCGCCTGAGCCCATCAGGTACTGAACCCTTTCTCTCTGCAAGTGTATTTCCGGTATAGGAAAACCTGACATTAGAGTTGGGCCAGGGCTAAAATCGTTGTCTCTTTTGTGCCTGAGCCCATCGGGTACGGAACCCTTTCTCTCTGAAAGTGTATTTCCGGTATAGGAAAACTTGACAGTAGATTTGGGCCAGGACTGCCATCGTTGTCCCTTTCTTGCCTAAGCCCATCAGGTAGGGGACCCTTTCTCTTCGCGAGCATATTTCCGGTTTAGGAAGGCTCAACATTAGAGATTGGTTAGGTCTTCTTGCTTTTACGAACGCCAATGATTGGGTCTGGGTCTCTGTCTGTAAGGAGCACAGGTAACTAGAAGCTCGTCTCGAGTTGACGGAGATTGTAGTACCCCTTTCCTAGGATCTTTTCACTTTCTATTTGCAGTTTGCGCTGCCCTCTAGCGCTTTTCTGCCCTTTCATTGTACTCAGTATGAAATCTATTTGTCTCTCGCCATGTATCTACCTTTACGTGCCTTTTACATTGGCCGCCCCAATGTTCGGACTGGACTGACTAGCTTCACTGTATGTCGACAATGTCGCTATATTTTGTGATGCTGGTGGTGTCAGATATTGTCTGTCTCTTATGTAGTCAAATCTCTTTCCACCTGCTACCTCCACATTCTCGGACACGATCCCCAAATGATTTGACCAGAATCAGCTCGAGCTGCTGTATTTCTGTTTCCAGGGTGCACCGCGAGGAGGTACATTTGGGATCTTGGTTATCTGCTAACCCTGGGTCCGCCTAGAGCAATGCGTTCCCTTTGCACCCCATGTTATATATTTTCTCCAGACATTACTGTTTGTGTCAATATATTTTTATTTCTAGCATATATTATGAAATTCACATCATCACCTACTGCACACTCGTACAGAACAGATTTATTTATATTTTGTTGAAACCATAATCTCCTTTATGAGGTCATTTCTACAATACCTTTACTTACCTATGGCATATTTATAGTGTAGGCCTAGACTAGATACATATTTATCTAAATTTCTCTCAAATCTGACAGCACACAACCTGATCCTGATTCAAAGTAAACTTTACCCACAAAGATCTTGATTCTTGATTAGAAACTAGCTTCACACAATATGAGACACTCCCATAAGTTCTCCGCTCTCCGTTCCAGCAGCCATCCCAGTGTATGTAGACTCAAAAGAGTCCAAGTCAGGTGTTGATTGCATAATCTTTGGGACTCTCCGGCAAGGAAAGTACCCACAAAGTCAACATATTTAACACACAAAAAATGCTATTTTAAAGTGAAAGATGATAGCTGAATAACAATCATGCCTGTTTATTGGCTATTGGAGTATTGAAAACATTGTGCAAACTTAGTGTTGCTAGTAGTAAAACAAAATAACTAATGTTAAAGTCAAGTACTGTAAGTTAGATTTTTCATGGCTATAGCCAAATCTAGTGAGTATTTTTCGTTAACTTTATAAACAGAATTACAACAGCTAAGGGAAGAACACTGGCCCACAGAGACAGATATCCACAGAAAGCTGTATGGGAGCACCAAGGAGCTTTCATACAGCAGCATTCATTAAGAAAAAATGACTTCCTGTGTAGACATGTCCAACTGTGAAAGTGAAGCAGAAGATAATTGTTGTGTTTTATATTTACATTATATGTAGAACTAGAGCACTGTGGATTTCACAAAATAAAGCAATAACAATCGGTTATTTGCTTCAGAAAGTAAAAGAAATCATAAAATTAATATTCATACATGCACACATACAATGACCATCTCACCCTTGTTTATCATTCTGCAAAACAAGATCTAAGGGTGTGTATCCTGCCTTGTTTGTCTGCCGAAGCACAGGGACCCCCAATGAACAGAGCAGAGACCAGGTGATATAAGCATATCCATTTTGAGATGAAATGTGGATGGGAAGATTACCGTCAGAGTCTACCTGGTGAAGATCACTTCTCTAAAAAAAAAAACCAATAATTTTATAACTTTTAATTTCATTCAATTAATACATTTAAATTGTTCATGACGGATTATAGATTAGGTATTGTTCATGACGGATTATAGATTAGGTATTAACTCTTTCACTAAAATAGTGTGAGAAAATGAGCAGAATAAAAGAATGAGTATAGTGATAATACTAAGAAAAAGATCTTTGACAAGAAGAACAAATAATAAATGCAACTTCTTCTTCTTCAGCGTTCGCTCTCAAATAACCACAACGAATATTTCTTGTGATTTCCGCCAGGGAGCGTGAAGTACGTTGTGCTGCAAGTTCCACTGTAGAACTGTGATTATTTGCACCCTGGTTGGCCACTTGTGGTCAGGACGTCCGAGGTCCAGCACATCCGTTTTTGTCATTCCTTTATATCGGATTTGGTCCCTAGTCCGTGACAGCCTGTCTATCTGTCACCGGGCACGCTGGTGTGTAGTGCCTCTTCGCCAAGACGTTTGTCGAGCGCGTCTATCTGGTACGAGGTGTTCCACCCTTTCTCTCTGCAAGTGTGTTTCCAGTATAGGAAGCTTGACAGTAGAGTTGGGCCAGGGCTAAACCGTTGTCCCTTTTGTGCCTGAGCTCATCAGGTACTGAACCCTTTCTCTCTGCAAGTGTATTTCCGGTAAAGGAAATCTTGACAGTAGAGTTGGACCAGGACTGCCATCATTGTCCCTTTTTTTGCCTAAGCCCATCGGGTTCGGAACCCTTTCTCTACGCGAGCATATTTCCGGTATAGGAAGGCTCGACATTTGAGTTGGTTTAGGTCTTCTTGCTTTTCCGAGCGCCCACAATTGGGTCTGGGTCTCTGCTTATAAGGAACATAGGTTACTAGAAGCTCGTCTCGAGCTAACAGAGCTTATAGTTCCCCTTTCCTAGAAACTTATTCACTTTTCATTTGCAGTTCGCGCTGCCCTCTGGCGCTGTTCTGCCCTTTCATTGTGTCATTGTACTCATTATGACATATATTTGTTTCTCTCCATTCAACCACCTTTACGTGCCTTTTACATTGGCCGCACCTCCAATGTTCTGACTGGACTAACAGGCGTCACTGTATGTCGACAGTGTCGCTGTATGTGGTGATGCAAATGGTGTCTGAGATATTGTCTGTCTCTTTTGCAGTCAATCTCTTTCCATCTGCTTCCTCTACATTCTCGGATACGATCCCCAAATGATTTGGCCAGAATCAGCTCGAGCTACTGTTTCCTGTTACCAGGGTGCACCGCGAGGAGGTACATTTGGGATCTTGGTTATCTGCTTACCCTGAGTCCGCCTAGAGCATGCGTTCCCTTTGCACCCCTAAATACAACAAATAAGAAGCAATAAATGTAGGCCTAAATGAAAAAATAAATAAGATATTCTAAATTACTGCCACAATAGGACCTTTATCAAGAAACTATAGATAAACTACTCAAGAAGGTTGGCTCTTAAACAACATTATAATAAGAAAACTAAGAATTCTTTTGGCTATTAAAGAGACATAGCATAAAAAAACAAAAAAACTTTCATTACTGCTTGTTTTCCTGTTAAGGAGTGTAGGGAGGCTGTTAAGGCTGTGGGAATAAAGGCTGCTTTGCCAAAGCTGTCGCCGCGATATGTACAGGAAGAATTTTTTATTGCACTCTGAAAGATGGTTGGTTGGTTGGTTGCTGATCCAGCGGTCCATGGGCTCATGCCCTTTGCCCTAATGCCATTAGATGGCATTATTTTGCTGGGAAGTCTGTGGATTTTCGGCCCACCCCGGGACAGAACCAGAGAATAACTATCACACCTCCAGGAAGGTATGTTTCAACCTATGCACTGCTCCCAGCCACTGTAGCCAAGATAGGGTTCATTGTGCTCATTCCCCGCCACCAATTGACTACTGGTTATGCCGAACTTCTCTATTGCTCCGGGCATGCAACCAAATGTTCATGTCAAAAGGATTGTCACGTTCTGAGTCACTGTGCCTCTATGATGGGCCTCAGCCATAGGAAAAACAGTGATGTCAGTTTCCTCCTCCCCAGTGCTGCACAGTACATCTCTGGCTCCCTCCCAACCACAGAGGGTGCATACATATATATTCAGGCAAACATGAAAAACATTTCAACAACAAAACAAAATGATAACTGTATAGATGACATGCCATGAAGCTTCTATAAGAAGATAACCTCAATATAACGACATGTCATCCACTAAGGTTTACTGTTGCATGGATGGTATGTCTAGTGAGCCATTGGTGAGACCCACAGAAGCAACCACATGCGTACCTCTGAAAGATAAAAATCCTTGTCCCAACCGCGGATTGAACCAGAGACCTCAGGAATCTGAAGCCGGCGTTCTAGACGTATGGCCATGCTCTCCACTAACAGCAGGAAAAATTAATAAATGAATGTTATGTTTGCTAATAGCAGGTGTAAGAGCGACCCAAGAGGGTGATGGATAAGAGACATCTCAGATTGTTTAAATATTCACTTGTTGCAATAGGTCAGCTCGACCATAATTGTGAGTTCAGACGATCCATTAACTCTGTCTCCGTACGGTTTTCCTGCTATGCCGAACACGATAGTAAATTCATATTAAAATGTAGATATTAGCGGCTCAGTGGATATAGAGAGTTAAGAAACTACATTCTGGAAAGAATATGTCATCCACTATATATATATATATATGTATGTTTTAACACAGATTTAAGTTTATATAGGGGGTTTTGAGCCACACCAATATGCTGCGTGACACAAACATTTATGTGCTGTTAAAATACACATTTTGCATTCATCAAAATAAATAAACTGTGAAAAAGGTCCCTTGAATAATATGTTTCATGAGATACTACATTACCGTGAATTTATAAACATTGACCCAAGTGACACAGAAATGAAAAACAGAGCATTTACATAACAATTTAAATATATGTACCAAACTGTAAGCAATAACAATGTCGTTGTAGAGCATGCATGGCCAAAATACATTACCAATATTGGACTAGCTGAATAGTAACTGATTGCAGAAGAAGAACAAGCTTATATATAAATAAATACATATCATAAATCCTTACTCCTTTGTTCATAAGAAAGGTAAACAAATCCACATGTCCATTAGCACAAACTATGTGCATTGGACTTTGCAGGCCATTGTCTAGTTCTCTTGTGTTGACACTAAAAGCTTCTTCAAAGTACTTGATGACATCTCTGAACAAAGAAGAAACAAACAGATTTTTAAAATTACATACAACCAATTTATCTTGAATTTTTTTTTTTTTAAAGATACAATGACAGCTCAGTGGTTAGTGGGCTTGTCTCGCAAACAAAACTTGGTCAAACTTGCTTGTAGTTCTTCTTCAGCGTTCATTCTCAAACTCCCACTGGATCTCCCTTGTAGCAGGACCATTGTCCTACTAGATTTCCAGCAGGATGTAGTCCAGAGAATGGAAATGCATTGCGTCTCCGTTTTATTTGCGCCAATGGCCCGACACATCCGTCTTCAGCGGCTTGCTCGTAGTTCAAAAGCTGATTGCCTACATTTTACTAACAATGCAAATGGATATAATAGCAACACCTAAAATTCAACAATAGTTGAATAGTAATGTCCTATACAAGCATAACTAATTTTTCCATAAATCCTTATTTTTAACTATTTATTTTTTTTATTTCAATAAAAACACCTGTATTTAGGCCCACCAAAAAACTCCACTAATTTTTTTTTATTAATTAAAACTTGGAACTGGTCACTGTGGTCTCAAAGCACATCTCTACATAATGAAACTCAAAGACTCTTCTGCCTGCACCCGTGGAGCACCACAAGTCTCTCGAGCACATCCTATAACACTGCCACAATTTTTGCAATGTGAATGAAAATCTGGCATATAGAGAGGATAAATCCTTCAAAACCAACTGGTGAAATCCTCAATCAGAGGTCCTGTTCATGACCTATACAGGTCCTGTTCATGACCTATACCAGAACACACGCATAGAATATAATGAAGACATTCATTGCTATTTGTGTCTTGCATCATTGTATTCACAATTGTAGCTACCTCATTTCCTGCAATTCTGCAGTGTTCAAGGATCCACTGCAGCACCACTTTATTGTTAATCTCTCTATACGCTGTGACCCTTGTTTGCGTTGCGTTGTGTTTCAGTGGTAGAAGAGTACTCTGCAGATGACCTTCTTGTGTGCTGTTTGTAAGCTTATTCCTGTGGCTTCTTTGATTTCTGTGGTCCATCTTTTACATCGTCTGCTTCTGGCTTTATAGTCGTGATGTCTATGTGTCATAGCCATCTGTGGCATACTGTCTGTTGGTAGGCTAGAAGTGTGTAAAAACCACTTGATCTTTTACATTTTGATGTGTTCCAATACTGGTATTATTTTGGTTATCTGTCTGATGTTATCATTTCTAATTCTATCTCTAAACGACACTCTGAGTATTCTTCATAGACATGTCATTTCTACTGTCAATATTTTTCTTTCAACAATTGTTGAAAAAGTAATGTTCAACTCATCATACATTTCAATTACTCAATAAATACAATAATTGAAGCATATCCTATATAGGAAATATGTATTCAACTATTGCTGAATATTAGGCACCATCTAGTAATGACTCTTATTTAACTAAAATGTTACTTTATATAGCTTTAAAAGAATGCACATACACAGATCCATTTTCTGCAGCATGATGTACAGCACTGCGTCCTCTATTATCTTTGGAGTCTACCTTCGCCCCACATTGAATAAGCAGATGAACTATAGTTGGAAACCCCCGCTTACTGGCATAATGGAGAGGAGTTTCATTGAAATCAGTCAATGCATTTACATCAGAATTGGCTTCAATAAACATGAGGACTATATTGTAGTCTCCAACAAGGCATGCCCTGTGTAAAGCAGTCATCCCATGCCAGCCTGCAACAGAGTGACAATAATAATTGATAAACTAAAATATTCTCATGTTTTGCAGGGACCTGAAAGAGGAGAAAATAATAGCAATGTTGTAATCTGCAATGTATGCCATAACAATGTTTGATGGTAGAGATGACTGTTCCATCCGGTAGGTCAAATGACACAATAGTCATGCTGAGTCTGATGTGCGAGCGTAAAGTCACAGGTACCACAGACAAGCTGTAATTCATGACACAACACATTCCAATCTCCAGACAAGATTCTTGATTAGGAACCAGCATCAAGGTACTCAGGATACTCTCATAAATGCTCAGATCACTGGTTATTTCTTCAGATCTTTCCAGAGAGGACAAACTTTTTCTCCCCTTTCCCCTGGTCAGTCATATTTCTATCATTCTCTAAATATGTATGTTGCTTTTCAGCCTCTTCTTCATCACTTTGTAGTGTACTTAATCATAGACCAGTTAAACTTGAAGAAGTTGTCACCTTCAAATATCTCAGGTCCCACATATGTGATGATAGCAACTCAGGAAATGAAATTAAGTTAAGACTCAAGATGGCAATGGCTACCATGGCAAGGTTGAATATGATTTGTAAAAGTAAGATCAGTATTACTGTAAAGATCAATCTATTCAGATGGCTAGTCCTAATTATACTTTTCTACATGTGATAAAAAGTAAAGTTAACCCATAGCATTTATTAATGCCGTAGGAGTTAAGATGTTAGCAATCTTACATTTCAGTGGCTCTGATATATGAGGGCAGTAGCCATCTCCTTTCCCTCACAATCTTTACTTTCCAGATTAATCCGTACCCAATTAAGACTAGGTTGACCCGGGAGCCGCTGTGATCTGAAATAAAATTTTTGCTTCAACTGGGAAATGCACCCAGGACCACTCATATGCAAAGCCAGTGGTGTCAAAGCTGGACACTCAATGTAAACACGGAAAGGATTTAGGTTTTTAATACAAGTGCTACAGATGTTTATGAATTAGTTACATAGAACACAAGACAAATATATGTGTCTGGTAGCAAGTAAACAAATTTGCAGGTTATCAAGAGCCACTTTTGGCAGTGATGAAATGGCATAAACTTATTTGGTTTGGATATGTAATGAGACACAACTCACTTTCTAAACGAATTTTGCAAGGAACAGTTGAGGATGGAAGGAGAAGAGGCAAGAAAAGAAATTTCTGGATTGATAACATTAAAGAGTGGTCTGGGTATGATTTGTTTATACTCCTCAAAGTGTATTAAGATAGAGGTGTTTGGAGGACTTTTTGTGTTGATGTCTCCAGTGCAGATACCCTAGAACCTTGACAGGTTATGAGTCTTATTATATTATTAATATTCTATAGTGTACTTTCAACTTCCCTAATTAACTCAGCTTAGTCTCTTCTTATCACAGTCATCCACTCATAGCATTGCCTGCCATTGTATGAGTCCTTTTAGCTCCTGACTTTTAGCTCCTTGCCTTGGACAGTAGATCCATGTGATACTTTGGATATTCTTGAGAAGAATCAACCCCTCTATTCTTATCCTACACTTTTCTATAGTTAGTTAGTTAGTTAGTCGTCAGATCATCATCACTGCAAACTGGACACATCCATAGTTGCTCCGATCTCTCCTTGAGTGTATCCGCCATCACACTTCTGCTGACAGTACCGGTCCTATGCTGGTTGACCATCATTCTTCTGCGCCCTCCAAAATGTTCACCTCTAGCAACACCGCATCTCAATCCCTGATCTTTAATCCTAGCCATTGAAAAGGAATCATCATCCACATTCGTCTCACTCTCGCGTGTTATATCTCTTAAGGAGTTTAAAACGTCAGCGCGATCCATTGCCCCATCGCCCTTTGCCACAATCGCACACGATGCCAGTTGATCCGCTCTTTCATTGCCTCGAACGCCCACATGTCCCGGCATGAAAATAAATGTAACCGCCTTCAAGCTCGCATTTCTCAAGGCCTCAATCCACTGTTCGCGAACGAGACCCACTTGTACCTTCTTAATCATACTCATAGAGTCACTCAAGATGCAGACCTGCGTTACTTTCTGTGTGCGTAGCCACTCAAATGCCTTGGTCACCGCCATAGTCTCCATGGTCATACTACCCGCAGTGACACTTTTCTATCTTGTATGGCATGCATGGATTGCATCCTTCTAACAAACAGGAGTACACCTCTGAGTAGAAGGCTCCTTCAATAGGTATTGCATTAAGCTGAAATCTCCTGGGTATGAAAGAAAGCTCTGAGAAACCTCCCCAATGCACATAGGAAGTAAAAGCTAATGTCTCACAATTCCTGGGGTTAGATAGAAAGAAAGAAAGAATAAATAGGAGTTAGAAAATGAACACATAGAAGAACTAACATATACAATAAAGATCTATTTTTATAGCAAAGTAGTAACTTTTTCCACACTTGTGTATAGTGTATAGGGAAATACAATATTTTGCTCATATTTTTTACTGTTAAATTTCCTACTTAGGAATGATGTAGTCTGCATCATGATGGTCTTCTTTAACCTTTAGCAAGCCGATTAAAAAATACATAACGTCTTCCTGCCACCCGATTATTTTTGGGGATTTGCGTTATTGATGGTGGCTGTTTTGAAAATGTGATAATTTTTTGGTTGTTAGAGATATTTAAATAATATTTCCACATATAAATAAAGAATTGAATTCTGCATATATTGGTGTAATTTCTGTACATGTGTGTGTGATACCAGATGTATGAGAAAGTGGTAAAGACGTTTTTCACAAAAAACATATTTTATAACAAATAAAGAAAAAAAATTTGTAAAAAAAAAACTTACATTACTTATCGAATTGCTTCGCAACACTGTACACTACCTAAATCACACACAAATCTGTTGTATTTATGTTCTTTCATTGTGAAATTATCAAAATATTGCCGGGGGAACTGTATAAAACATGTAGATTTGCAGTAAAATCATTCTTTGAGCTTAGGCCTAGTCATTTTGGTGCCACTTCAACATATTCGATATCAAATATCTACAAGTCCCCAAACCAACATGGCATTCTGTATATTCACTGCTGTGAAACTAAATAACCCAATAATTTATGATTCAAGCCATGATTCAATGTTATTTTATTCAAAATACAATGGTCTATAAACCCGATCCACCATCAAGGCATCGTACCAGTGTGCAGATGTGCTCAGATTAATTGGTATAAAACGTGATACTTCTACCTAGACATTTTCACAACAATCATGACGGACGTAGAAATGTGCCGGCTTCAATTGCACATGTTTCCCGAGTATGTGCATTGACCAATCAGGCTCTAGTACATCTATTTAACACGATATATCATTGGATGACTTCTGTCGACAACGGCGATATCCGCCATATTTTTTTTGCCGACAAGTGTTTACATAAGCGTTGTGAAGGTTAATGTTCTTGAGGAATCCTTTCCTTAACAATGAGTTGATCTATAAGCTGTTTAGATAAATAGTTATAAAACATATACTAACATCAACAATACATTTTTTCTTATGTTCCTCACAGTAAGACACTATTCCATTATAATTAAAAAATAACTGATTCTCACCACCCTGTATTGTTGGGCCTGAAAGGGGAGCAAAAAATAACACCATTACTAACCATGCAAGTATTTAGAGGCAACTAAAGAGCTTTTGGGAGTGAAGTAGGTTGTGACCCAGAAGCCATACTGAAGCCAAATGGGTAAAGCCGAAAGATGAAGATATCGCAGTAGTTTTATAAACCATGACAAAATGCATACTAGCATACCATCCTCATGATTATAAATCCTAATAGTTTGAGTGAATGAACACAGAAGGAGAAGACTACCATAATATATTATATAGTATATATAGGCATTAGGAAATCGTAAGGGGACGTGACCACAACAAATGTCTACAGGTAAATCGACGCAACCTATTTCTTAAAAAAAGACAACTGTTTAATTTTTCTCATTCTTTTGTGCATCGGATTACGTAACTAGAAATTGGAAATACGCTGTGCACATTTTTCACCAAGAAATTAAATACGCCTAGATAAGTGTTTTTCTCTTTGCACACGTATATTTATTAGTTTGAATAAAATAGTATGTTGTAACCAGTCTAACAAATGTAACAACCATTTTTCTCTTTATATACAAAATTTCACTATTTTTGGAAGTTGCCTGTGATTATTATCGAATTTTTAAACAAACGCACTGCAGATCGGTCACGCGTTCTTCAGCCGCCATCTTTTCTACCGCGTCGATAATTCTGAAATGTCTCTTATTTAAAGAAATTGACGTTTAACAACTACAATTCCTGCCTCTTTTAATTTCTTTAATTCATTTTTAAATGATACTAGTAAAAAATCTAAGATTTATATGTAAAATAATTGAAATTATTGATACAAGACCATGCAGAGTGCGCGTACTTATGTACTATCATGCGTCCATCGCCATGACGATTGAAGTGTTTTCTTAGTCACATCGGTCTGTTTCATGTTGATAATTATACAAGAAACACATTTCACATTAAATATATATTATTTATATTGTTTATGAAGTCCAATTGCTTATAATTCTCTCATGAATATTTCGTCAAATTCACTTTTATGTGAGAGATGCTTTCTCCTTTCAATAGACCTAATAAATCAAATCAATGCAGACAACGTCAACTTCAGCATCTTCCAAACATTCTCACTCTTTTTGGTATCTTTGTCTCTTGTTGTTTATTATCAAATTTTCTCAATATTCAACATAAGCCTATCTACAGAATAATGTAATAAAGTATTTAATTATATAGGGCTAATTAGGTATCACTAAAATAGGAAAAACAAAAAGCAAATTTTGAAAATATGGTGCACATACCTACATGGTAATTTATTCATACCTTTGACATAGAATTGTTTATGTACATGTGTACCAAATGCCAATAATAATAATAATCAAATATTATATTTCAGATACAAAGAGGGCTGAGTTGACAGATTGCCAGCCACATGCATGTTGCCATAAAGGGAAGCATAGAAGAGATTTTAATTATGCTAATTAGACACTATTATTATTAATTAGCTCTGGTTGCATCGGAAAATTAACACAATGTAATAAACAGGCATGTCTTGTCTTTCCGAACAAGAAAATGTATAATTAGTTATATTTTTCATCCTAAATAATTAATAAATCTGAAAAATGTATATGATACATTCAATTGCAATTATGCTAATTAGACGTCATTTTTAATTATTAATTAATTCTGGCTGCATCGGAAAGTTAGCATAATGTAATGAACAGGTGCGTCTTGTCTTCCCGAACAAGAGAATGTATAATTTGTTATAATTTTTAATGCAAATAACTTTGATATTCATAAATTAGTGGCTTGGTTCTAAAGCAGGGCCGCAACTTTTTGACAACTGTCATTTCATATTTCCTTATATGTTCCATGTAATTATCATGAGGCAAAAATTAATTCGAAAAAAATTCATAACTTTTTTAAGAATTGACGTAGAGACTTGGTTGAGGTATCGTTGGATTGCAATTATCAAGGGCTATCTAACTGTGGTATTTATAATGATGTAAACCCATTTTGAAAATTGTGTCCTAATAGTAATGCCTAAGTCCTAAGACTATATTAATATAATATATATCCAAGACTAAGAAAGACTATAACCTAAGTATATAATTATATAATATAATAAGTTGAAATAACTCTAACTCACCTTTCAAGTGGACGAGAGCAGGATCACTATTGAGCAACTGTTGAATTACGGGACTTAAAAGACTTCCAATTGCACTCATCAACATATCAAATGCAGCTGCCTGAGTTCCTGATGCCGGTTTATTGCTCATTATTGTTACTCGGTCAATATAATTTATTTTTAAACAAAGCGGTACATCACATGAACATTTCAGTCATCAGCCATTTGTAAATAGTATCAAAGATCAATAACAGCATAGACCATTGGTTGATACGAACTTGTATTATCGAATGAAAGTCCTTTTGGCAGCAGACACATTTTGTTTCTACAAAAAGTATAAACACAAGAAAAAGATATGTAATTGCATATATTATGAATGTTTCTTAGACATTGTCATTGGTAGCAATGCATTTTTTATTTAAATATATCATTAAATTTAATAATTATATAAATTTAAACTATAAAACGTATTTAATGTTAGTAAGTTAAATGTAGTACAATAGTTTTTCATAAACTTGAAATTACTTGTTTTGTTGCTTCTATATTCTATTGTTGAGATTTAGCGTCACCACTCTTGTGCTTTTTCAGATCAGACGTGAAGATTTTGTGTTGTTTCCTTCTTCTTCTGCGTTTGATCTCAAACTCCTGTAGATAGTCCGGAGAACGGAATGCGTTGTCTCATGATTTACAGCATGCTGTGATATCTGCGCCTTTCTACCTGACACATCCGGTTGCATCACGTCTTTGGGTTGTGACCCTATGTGGGATGGGACAGCCAATCCCGCCCCACAATCTCCTTAGTCGTATCTTACGACATACATGAAAAGTAAACGATATTGCTATTCTTTGCTCCCCTCTCGTTCCGGCAACACAATGGCATAGGGTTGTTTCCAAATTAGGGTTTTTCGGCTAGTTTTTTTTCTCTAAAATATTATTGGTCTGTCTTTGTTTCATTAATTGTTGATGAATTATTTCACAAACCTATCGGTAGATAGGGCCTATACATTAATTACATGGAATTTGAGATCGTTGTACATGCAGCCGCCCTAAAATAGCACCATGAGACTTTATTTGGTTTATTGCTGCGAGGAGTGGCCAGATTTCAACTTTTTAATTTTATGTATAGTTTTATTCAACTTTCGTGACCTCGCTAAACTCAGATTAAAATGTCATTATGTCTGCATCGATCTAGGCGCTACGCACCGAGAGGCCCCCTTCCCCTGGGTCATCTAATGGGAGGAGGAAGGCTCTCAGTGTATAGCGGGAAGATTGCTGAATGCTCTAGTAGTTGCAGCTACTGTGAAATGCGTATTTGTCGATATTTCGTTTCGTTAAATAATGTACATATCTGTTTCGCTCAAATGTGGTCAATGCTGCCCGTATTTATAAAAATAATTAAAGTAACCCATAACTGCAAATGAGGGCGGTAGCCATCTCCTATCCCTCACAGTCTTTACTTTCCGGATTAATCCGGTACCCATTTAAGGTTGGGTCGACCTGGGAGCCGTTGCGATCTGAAAAACATTTGCGCTTCAACTGGGGAATGAACCCAGGACCACTCATATGCGAATCTAATGCGCTAATCACTGTGCTACCGTTTATTTATGTCGGTTATTGTGTCGGACTATTTGCCAATGAAGTATCCAAAAGGAACGGTGTCGATATAAATTATGTCACTAGGCCCTATAGCTAATTTCGAATTAGTAACATAGGCCTATATCTATTGATATACATGTCTACGCGATAACAAGAAATAGATTGACCTACGTATATAGGCAGAGAGTTTAATGAAGGAAACGTGCTGAAGCTACTATATAAATGTATGCTTGGGACGCACACTGACATCTATCATAGTTCTAGCAGTGATTAGGGGAACTCAGTATTCAATGTGGTACTGATAGAAATGTCCACCAACTGTATATAATAATCCAGCTACGAGAACTATACGTGTACATATTTTCGACATCTTCTTGGATTTCTTGGAGAGACAGAATCTACGCATATGCAAGAGTAAAATGATTTCAGCTCATAACTACTAACCAATTCACTCACAATGAATAGGACGAACAAATTGTTATTTTTATCGTTTCACATGAATTAAGAGCGTGTCTATGGACTGCTTGATCAGTAATAATTGTTTTATATTCGTGTAATTTCTATAATTCTAGTTGTTTAAATAATTTCAGCATTTTATATGAAAGTGAACTAAATAGTTTGCAGAATGGATAGAATCTGCTGCTAATTTCAAGAGCCTCTTGAAAACATAACTAGTATTAAGATTAAGAAGAGTTTTTCCTGGTTTAAATCTGTGTTAACAAAGAAAAGCCCATACCCAGCTGAAGTTTGGATTTTTTTGATGTTTATGCAGCGTATTGGTGTGTTAAAATTTATTTGGATAGCAAGGGGGATATAACATCATTATCACACGCCATAATGTATCAAATTGTAAAATATTAATTCCAATGGTCGTACTGTGTATAAGACGAACTGCGAAATATGGTTACGAAAGCTGAATGAAACTGCGCAAAATATTAAAAAGTTGTAATGTAGGCACTTATTCCCGTATTGAATATATATATATATATATATATATATATATATATATATATATATATATATATATATATATATATATATATATATATATATATATATATATATATATTAAGTGCCGTCTTCGCAACGAAGGTTGGCGACAACAGATCTCCAACATCCACTGTCTCTTGTTTTGGTGGTGCGCTATGCTAGACTGTAATCGTATGGTCCAATACGGGGAGAAGTGCCTATATATATCTTTTTCTTTTTCATCTTTCTGTTCTCAGTACCTTTCGGTGTTGAGGGGAGAGTGAGTGTACGGTATTTTGCCCTTCTATTTACCATTTCCGCTGTTATATTTCCGAGTGTCTCTAATACACTATCTATCAACCTTTTACGAGGGCGTCCAGTAGGTCGACTGTTTTCGTATTTTTTGTTAAGTATTTTTTTGGATAATACTTTGCTCTTTCTGTCTAGTTATGTGGACGAACCATTTAATTTGTTGTTTCTGGATGTATTCTATTGTTGACTTGATCCCTAATTGTTTCATTAGTTCTTCATTCCTGATTTTGTCTCTCAAGCTAACTCCAATCATACGTCTCACACATTTCATTTCAGTGATATTATTCTTATGAATTGTTCTATAATCTAATGTCCAAGTTTGACACTGATAACACAACGTTGGTAAAAAAAATAGGGTGTTGAATAGCGCTTTCTTTGTTTCTAGTGTAATATCTTTGTTTCTAGTAAAGTAAAGGTGTTAAGTGGCCAATGACCTGACTGGCCTTGCCTTATTATTACATCTTGCGTTTATTTATGCTTCTTGTTTGTTGTCATACCTAATATGGTGCGTATACTTGCCTATATATACATGTCTATATATATATATACACACAAACACACCACATTCACACACATGCACTGTGATTTTCATGGCTATTATTTTAATCCTTGGAACTGGGACTTCTTCAAATCTTTGAGTGGTAACTCTGTTGGGAATGTGAAGCATGAAAGCGAAAGTTGAGACAAGATCCGAGTGGTTTATGACAGAAATTGTTGTTTGCATCAATTGGATCATTCACGGTAGACATTAGAAGTGGGCCTACGTATCTAATACATGGTCGAATTCAAGATCGTATTGTATTAAATATTTTATGTTTGAATAACTTAGAATAGTAATATAGTTATTAGAAGAGCAGTAAGTAGATTTGAAATCTGCTGTCACTGGACTTGTAGTTGTAGGTACTTACTTATACTTGGACAACATTTTCAAAATAATGCTACATAATTACAATAATATAGTTAGATAGCCCTTAAAAATTGCAATTCAGTGATACCTCAACCAAGTCTGTACGTCAACCCTGGAAAAAGTTACGATTTTTTTTTAAAATTAATTTCACATCAAAATAATTTTTGAAACTATTGTCTTGAAACATAGGAAAATATAAATAAAACTTATGACCACAAAATGTAGTCAAGCTGATTATTTTTAAAGTATCTTTGTTATTTTCAATAATACAACACACAAATTATACATTTTTTTTGTTCACAAAGACAAGACACATCTGTTAATCCCATTTATGTAATTTTCAGATGCATGCACAACTAATTAATATTCAAAAATGGCAGCTAATTAGCATATTTAACATATACAAATTAATTATGTAGCAATTAAATATATTTAAATGCCACATAATATATATATTTTTGTGAATGAAGTAGGAACATATGTTAGTGGGAGAAAATGAAATTATGCACAGATGGGAATAATACATTAGTATTAAGGAATTTTATAAAGATAAAGTAAAATGGAAGGTAAAGAAAGATAAAAAGATAAAGAACATATATATATATATTTATTTTTTTTCTGTCGGAGGGTAAATTAAAAAACTCACCCTGTACATGATGTGGCGACAGCAAGAGCATGCGGCCATTATCACACTGCTATTCAATCCCCTCCCTGCAACACCTGAACTGGTAAAATGCAGTATTGACAGTTTAAAAAAAAAAATTCCAGACGCTGTCAACTACTGATCCTCCCTACACATTTATAGTCTCTACATCTATTGGTAGCCTCCCCAACTGCCAATTTCAGAAATGTTTTCATATTCTCTTTCCCTCCCCTTTTATTTTTTCTCCACCCCCTCCCTCACCATTTTAACATTACTCATTGGTGGCCCTCAACTCTGCATTTGCATTTTTCATCTTTTACATTGGGCATACACTTAATCTGATATAATACCTATTATTTCATCACCCCTGGCAAATTGCCCATTGATCTATTACTATTTCTGTCTATCAATAATATGCAAACATATTGAACACACATAATTCCAGATATACATGGCACGTCTTCACTTAGAAATGTTTTGCGGTGAGAAAAACATGTCTAAGTCATCAATGTTCTAAATATTTTTATAGTTTCTGTGTTTTTTTATTGTTATGTGTTTCTTGAGAAAAGTCCCTGTTGGACCGTAATGTGGTAAAAAGTCCCTGTTCTTTGGTTTATTGCTAGTTATTTTTTTTTTACACCGATAGTTAGGATTTTATAGTAACCTTTTTCATTTATGTAGTATTTATCAATTAGATGACATTAGTCAGATTATTTCTGGTAATTCACTGACTAGGAAGCTGAGCACTTATGGGAAAACCATGTGCTATAGCACTGATTCATAACTCAGCTTACCTTTACCACTCATGTGTGACTGGGGCGTGAAATGGAACAAATAAACTATCACTTGCTATGTGTGTCATGTGACGTATTCCTTCCAGAACGTTGTCTTCCCAATGAACTCTCTGAACCTCTCTCTGTCTTGGGCGATGTGGCTTGCATTTTCTAGCGATGTATTCATGTTATCTTTAATGTTGTCAGTCCATCGTCTTCTTGGTCTGCCCTTTCTCCTCTGCCCAGGTACTCTTCCCTCCATTATTTGTCTTTCTAAACAGTTATGTCTCTTTATATGACCAAACAGGCGTAGTTTTCTTTTTGTTATTGTGTTTAGTAACCAACACTCTGGAATATTCAATGTGTTTATAATATCTGAGTTTCTGATTTTATCCTTCCATGATATTCTTAAGTATCTTCCTGTAGCATTTCAGCTCGAAGGCGTTGATTCTCTTTGCCGCTGTTTTACTTAGAGTCCATGTTTCACAGCCGTATGTTGCAACTGGAAAAATAAAAGTTACGTAACATTAGCACTTTCGTTTCTATTTTGTTTTTTTCCCATATGTTTTTCAGCCGTGTTATTTTGCAATATGCCATTGCCAATCTCTTCCGTATTTCTGCCATCACTTGCTATATATGTTGTAAATTATGACTAAGGAGGTTGGGTGTAGTGTTAGTTGCACTACTCCATAATCTCAGCTGTGATGAAGTCTTCTCAAGACTGATGCTTGGATTACTGGGAGGGAGTAAACCCTTTTATTTGCAGCATGCCTCAAAATTGTACGAGTCATGGCAAGTCCTCTCTGGAGTGGAGAACTGCCCAGCTCCTGGCATTGCACCTACAGCCACATTGAGTGAGACAGTCATCTGAATCTTGCAGAAGTTATTAACAAAAAAAATCTCCCCTTCTAAAATAATGTATAAAATATTAACTTGGAGCTGATAGTAAAAAAACCACACAAAAACACCCTGGCATAGCAAATAAAACTCTTACTTCTTTGGGGTTTTATCATCATCATATTGAGAAAACAAATTTGTATGTAAATACCAATATGTTTGTAAATACCAGATCTAAATTTTAAAAAATTATGTTTTCAGATGTCAACACAATCCGCTATTAAAGCAGAGCCAGATTTAATTGAGGGGCCAATGGAAGATATTTCACTGTTAAATGAAAAAGGAAATGTAGCTGCATCTGCAGAAATTGATGAGTTCAGTAAAGAAGAGGCTGTAAATTTGAAGTCGGTTCCTAAAAAGCATAAGAGAAAAATGTCCCCTCAAAATGAAAATGAGATTCCTGAAAAGGTAAAAAAAGAGGCAGATGTTAAAATTGATACAGAATGTCTGACAGTGAAAACAAAAAAGTCGGACAAGCATAACAAAAACAAGCTCACTGTTTCAAGCTCGGATAAATGTAAAAAACGTTCACATTGTGATCTTGATGAGTCATTTCAATCATCCTCTAAGAAAGCAAAAACAACAGCTGGTATTTTGAATCAGGATGAAGTGAAAAAGAAACTTGTTCGCAGACGGATGAAACATCTTTTGCAGATAGTTGTAGACCAGGTTAGTTTATCATTACATGGGAAAATTATTATTTTGCTGTGTGGATTTATGTGTTATGTGTTGTTGGTGTTTCTTTATCATGGATATGTTAAATCATGAATATTTATATGGTTGTTTATCATGAATATTTTGAGAATGGTTATTATAGCTGTTTGTGTTACTCACAAATTTATTATGCAATTTGAGGATGTTTATTTGTCAAGGATGTGTGAGTGTTTAATTAATAATCATGGCTGTGTGAATGTTTAATTAATAATCATTGCTGTGTGCTTGCTTGTTTATCAGGATGGTGTGTGCTTATCATTTACATTTGGGTAGTCAAGGCATCAATAACAATGAACAGACTAACAAAAAAGGACGGGAACAGGAAACTATCAAAACAAAATTTCTTATTTACCAGACCTGAGTACATATCCTACTCTACGGTAATGAAACATGGTCAACATACATACACCAGGAGAGATGACTGTCATATACAGTCCTATGTATAATTCTGGGGTGGAGTGATACAGTGCGTGTCTGTGATGGCCAAGGTGCCAGGTTCGAGTACTTCCACATGTAATTGTGCATCTGGACCATTTAGAAAGCGAGGGAAATCTACAGATCATATTTATATTGCCTAGAAAATCACTACAACCAAAAAATTCTGGGTTGATGGCTATGTCCTGAATAGGATATGCTACCAAAATTATGTAGAATTCTTGGTGTTAGATGGTGGGGTAAAATCACTATGTCTATATTGGTAAGAGCAATCATTACCACCATATTTTTTCATGTTCAGTCTACAAAAAAATGAGATGGCTATAACACTCAAGAAGGATGGAAGATGGCAAAATACCAAAAGTTCTTTAAAGATTTGTGTCCTATAGTTTGGGACAAAATTGTGTGAAAATAGTATATGTATGATGGATCAGCAACCAAAGCAGATAAGAACGGAGGTACTGGAGTGTACACAAAATATCAAGAACAAAAAATAAATCCACATGTTCAAGAACTGAAATATTCTGTTTCAACTACTCTGTGGAAGTTCATGCCCTGAGCATTGCTGCTGAAATAATTAAAAACAAAAATCCAATATCAACAGGTGTTGTTTCTTAATGTGCTGCATAGATGCGCATATTGCTCATGATTGTAAACCAGGGTTTGGTTACTAATCAAGACTAAGAACACCTCCATGCTGTATTTCACAGAAGCAGATACATTTGAATCTCCTGAATTGCCTAACTACGGTATTTAGAAATTGAAATCCGTCAATGCTGCATATGGAATAAGATAAACTTCATAATGTTTTGGCCATATCAAAGCTATGCAGTCTTATGAACTTGTGGTTAAAAGTAGTCAACATTGATACCACCAAATTGTTGCAGACTTTCATATAATTTGATGTCTGGATACAGAATGGTGAAACATACCTGTTGCATACACACATGAATAGGGACCAATCTGATCTGCGAGTGTGCATAGCTTGTTGGTTATATCTTGTTGATGAGTAGAGTTTAAGATTGCGATGTCATTCGTAAAAAACAAGGTCAGTTAAAGTGTTGTTTCCCTCAACATCCCTTTTTCCCACCAATTGTACAGGAAATAAGAGCGTCAACACTCATAGTTCCATGGTATCCAAACAAAAAAACAAAACTCTAAAATTGGATCCTTGAGGTTCTTCTGATAGTGTACTATATAAACTAGTGAAAGGCTAGTTTCAGGTTTTAGGTTATGTTTTTCTTGGTGTTGTGGTAGAGTATACTATGCAAGATGTAGCGATCAACACATAATTTTTGACTGTAATGATTTTCTTGACAATATAAATATGTGTAGTATGTTGCCATTGCTTTCTCAATGGTCTGGATACGCAGTTGCCTGAGGCAAGGTTTGAACTTCGCTGTCTGAGATGTGTTCTGTGCTACTCCACCAGAGCCTGATTTGTAGATATTTTGTTAGTGTTGACCTTCAATAAAAAGATTTAAAACTGTATGCAATGCCTCACTTTATAAATGTTGACAAGTTAATAAAACATTGATTAGTCTGTTGAAGTATATATTTTAATGTATTGTTTCAGATGGAATTTTATTTTGGTGATTCCAACCTCAGCAAGGATCGATACCTCAGAAAGCTGATAGACAACACCCAGGATGGATGTTAGTAACATTAACAACATTTTAGTTCGTTTTTTTCTCCTTGTCTTTTATTACATGTTTATTATTTAAAAAAATTAATTGTCATTTCTTATTAATCTTTTATTTTCTAATTCACTAACTTATAATTTGTTCAATCACCCTGAGAGGGGTGCTTGTTATATTGTCATGATTTATATTGAAACTACTATCTTTGCAACTTTTTCCAGACACATCCATTTTCAGAATATCATTTAAGAACTAGGTTTGTCTTCTAGCTAATTGTCTCAATATGTTACAGCATTAACAATTCCATGGAAGACGTGAAGAGGCAAGTGATAGTGAAAACTGAATCCTCCCCAAATGTGAATATTGTCTGCACTAATTTGGTTGTGCTGACTAACACAACAATCTTCAAAACACTTTTTTTGTATGTCCATCACCAAATCTAAATACATCCATCAGCAAAGGATATGCTGAATCTGCTCTCATCTTTGAATAGGACATCATTCCACTGCAGTCTGGTCCATGTGACATGTTGCTCTGCCCATTTCAGGGGCTGTTGATGAAATCTGTGATTCAAGTGTTTGGCTCAACCTAAAGTCAACTTGTAGTAAGGCATATATCTCTGATGAGTCATCATATGACTGTTATTCAGTGGTCTTTCCCACATCTATTCATTACTGCTCTTGCTGTTGATGGAGTTTCCAATGAAATTAAAAACCTCAGAACTGCAGCAAGAGAGGAGCTACCACAGATCTTCAACACAAGCTGAACCATAGGTAATAATGTTCCACGGGCATGGAGGGAAGCAATAATGATACCACTCCTCATATCAGGAAAATATGGCAACGCAGTCTCCAATTACAGGCCCATCAATCTTAGAATGCAGTGGTACCTTGAAAGTGAAAATCTGGTATCGCAGCAAGCAGGCAATGCTACTCTACTGAAGATCAGGCAACCTACCTCTCCCAAGAGAGATTAAGGATGCCTTCCAAGACAAAAAACTGGTACTAGCAGAATGAATAGACCTGAGGAAAGCATTTGGCAAGGTTTGGAAAGAATGATTCTTAAATACATTGTGAAATTGCAGGGTTAACTAAAAAATGTACAAATGGGTAAAATCATACCTGCATAATAGAAGAGCCAGGGTACATTTGGATGGTCGCAGGAGCAAGAAAGTCCTACTGCGTCATTGAGTCCCACAGGGAGGAGTCCTGTCACCCACACTTTTCTTGGTTTACATCAATGACCTAGTCACTGAACTACCACATGGGATCAAAGTGGCAATGTATGCTGACAACCTGATGATCTAGTGCACGGAAGAATATGCGGTAGTGGCCACTAAACAAATACAAAGAGCTATTGATACTTTAACCTTATGGGCAAATAGATGGTGTGTCAGTGTTAACACAGATAAATGCAGCACTACACTCTTTACCCTCTCACCAAAACAAAAAGCCAGTGTTATCAAGATAGATGGAGAAATTTTGAAAGAAGACTAAACAACCCACATATCTCGAAGTTACTTTTGATGATAAGCTGACATGGAAGCAGCACATAAAGCAATGACACAAACCAGGAAGAAGTTAGCTATCCTGAGAAAACTAAGTGGAACCACATGGGTAGCCAGTGGGAATATACTCAGTAAAGTTTACCAGCAAGGCATAAGACCACACCTGGAATATGGTTCAGCTGCGTGGTGTTCTGCATCAAACACCACATTACAGGATCTAGATAAAGTGCAAAACCAGGCACTTAGAATAATGTTGGGAGCAATGAAATCAACATCCTTAGTAGACATGCAGAAAATGGGAAGAATGCAAACACTTGGCAAATGCAGAGACACAAAGGTATAATATAACCAGAAAAGTTTCAGTGTATGCCAAGTCATCCAATGAAGGAAAGATTCCAAAATCTAGCAATGGTGCGACTGAATAGAAGCAGCTTTATCCACCAAGCTAAACAACTCTGTAGACAACTTACAGACCTACCTGAAGGTGACAGCCCCTTAAGATCTGTACCAGAACAAGCCCCATGGAGTGAAAGTTATGGAATACTAATATACATTCAGACTCACATGAAAAGAGTGCTAAGCGAGGACGAACAGAACAGTGTGCAGCAAAGGACAGTCACCCTCAGTTTCCTGGATGAGGAATATCCACAAGCCATATGGGCCAGAGTATACACAGATGGGTCAGCACTGAATGCAGTGAGGAATGGAGGTGCAGGTGTATATATAGAATATCCACAAAAGCCTAGAGATACAATCAGAACACCAACAGGGAAATTCTGCAATAATTATGATGCAGAAATCCAGGCAATTAGGGTGGCAACTGATAAACTGCTGAACTCCAAACCTGACCTACAAGCCATGGTACTCCTGACAGATGCAAGGTCAGTGCTTCAAGCACTCCAGTCTGGAAAACTAACAGACTTACAAAAACTACTTAATGAACTGTCTTATCAGTATAGGGTAACCATGCAGTGGATACCCTCTCACTGTGGAATACCAGGAAATGAAAAAGCAGACCAACTGGCTAAGGAAGGTGCTGCCGAAGACCAACCAGCCACCTACCATCAGAAAAAATACAAATGATCAAGTCAATAAGAAAACAACAAACACCAACACAATGGACTCCGCAGTTTCATGTACACAAAGTTCAAGATTGGAAACACGACTGTGTGGACAGGCAGCACAGAGTGCCAAATATATACTTCATGAGTGTTCTTAGTATGAAACGCTGCGGCAGACATTTTGTCCTGAGGAAAAAACACTGGAATTAAAGCTCTATTGGCCACTGTATGAACTACAAAAGACAGTGAGTTTTATTCAGGAGAAAGAATTACAGATAGACATGTTTCAAGGTAACGGAAGAAGAAGCACAATATGATGATCTTGAGCAGAGATAGTCATCCGTAGTTGGCCACTCTGAAGTCTATCCCGGATACTGCCAGTGGTTCGGTGACACATACAATAGTATGGTGATGACAATCCATTCTTCTGTTATTGGTTTGCAAGCTCATTCAAGTTTCTGCTCTACTAATGGTCGTTAGCGGTTGTTTCCAGATAGGCATGACCAGTGTTGTTACACAGGAAAACAGTGTATCCCCATCTTTTTCTGTTGGTTATTTTGGTTCAGAGTATCAGCCTAAGAAAATTTCTTGTCCATGAAAGCACAAATTCTATTGTCAGCCCCTATATATATATATATATATATATATATATATATATATATATATATATATATATATATATATATATATATATATATATACTATATATATATATAGTAATGGTGTGCTGTAATTGTGTTTCAGTATATTAATAATAAATAATATTGTATTGTATATTAAGATGTGGACCTTTCTGTATTCGGAAACTTTAACAAGCTTCAGTCCCTGCACAAAGATGGTGTAAGCATAAAGGTGCTAGCTTCAGCAATAAAGAAGTCAAAGTTGTTACAGGTATGATTACATTCTCATATGAATAACCTTTAACCTGTGATCGTGCACATATATTGCTAAATGCTCATATTTCATGGTTCTTAGTTGTATGTTTGTAGTAAGGATGATTCTGAACAATGTCATTGACAACAAATTTTGATGTTGAATGACATGGGGGAGGGAGGTGTCTCATTTTATATGTACTAGAATCAAGTTCACTTAGGGTTGCCTCATTGGTGCTCAGTCTCATCTGAAAGTGTTAGTACCAAAATATTTCACTCCACTTTGTTAAGGGGTCTGAAAGGGGAGCAAAGAATAGTGACACTATTACCTGTGATGCATGTTGTAAGTGACTACTAAGAAGGTTTTAGGGGTAGAGGTAGTTGTCTCATCCGATAGAGAACCAAGTGACCCAGAAGCCATGCTAAAGTCTGATGCATCAGGCTGAAAGGCGCAGTTTTAGCAAGATGTAATCCATGACACAATGCATTCCATTCTCCCGACTACAGGAGACTACATTCTGCTAATTTGCAGGAGTTTGAAAACATATGCAGAAGAAGAATAATAAATTTGCACAGTTGCTGACAGAAATTCTAAGTAGTCATGTTCATTTGGATGACAGAAAAATTGACTTACCTGTATTCACAAATTCAAATAAATTTACTTTGGGAATTCTTTCCCAAATGAAATGAAATGAAAGAACGCGTTCTTTCATTCACCTGAAATATGCCAATATCTGCAATATTCTCTCTTCTATAAACTTGACTGTGTTTCATACAGATGTCCATAGAGTGATGCTTTCACTGTTTGTTTCTTTGGGGCAGTGTTTTTGTCTCTGCATTTCATATTTTGGACATTCGTGAAGTACGGGCTCTGCATTCTGGGATGTTTATTCACATGTATGCATGACTGTGCTGCAAATCTTGAACTTTGTATATATGTGGCTGCAAGTTGGCTGTGTCCTGTTCTGAAGCATAGAATGACAACTTAATCTGGTAGTCATCTTGTGTTGGTGTCTTTCTGTTTGCTTTGATCATCTGTTTGTAAATTATTGACACATCTGGTTGGTTATTAACAGCACCCTTCTTAGCTAGTCAAACCATTTCTCATTTTCAGGTATCCCACAGTGTGATGGTATCCACTGCCTGGCTACCTTGCACTGGCTACTTAATTCAATCAGCATTTGCTGGTCTGGCAGTTTTATGGGCTGAGGTGCTTGGATTACTGATCTTGCATATGTCAGGAATACTACAGATTGTGCACCAAGTGGAGTAGTAATTGCTAGCATATCCTATTCAGGACATAGCTATCAACCCAACATTTTTTGGTTGTATTGATTTTCTAGGCAATATAAATACATTAATTAGCTTGCCATTGCTTCCTGAATGGCCTGGATGAACAATTGCCTTAGACGAGATTTGAACATGGTACCTCGCCACCACAGAGCTGGACCACTCTAGTTATATAGCTGAAATATTCTCTATTATGTGTTTAGATTTGTTACATGTTCTCTTTTGTCTGGTTAAAAGATATGTGCTGTAACAATATAAAATCATGTGATATATTTATAATGTGCATGATTGATTTACTGCTGTAGCTAAATGATGACGGGACCAAAGTCAGAAGAGTAACACCAATAAATGTTATCAGCCAAGAGGAGATAAACAGCAGGACTATATATGTGGTAAGTCTTTTTTTTGTTGGCTCAGTATTGAGTTGTCAAGTCTCGCAGAAATTTATAAATTAAAATGTTTTAATTTGTTTGTTGATATTTTGTGGTGTATGTGTTTATGTTATCATAAGATAAAGTTAAGTGTACTATGATGTTGTAATGCATTTTGAACATTGAATGCCAGAAATACATCTCGAAAAACATCATAGAAAAAGACAGGCTAGGACAATTGCAAGAAATTAAATATAATAAAGATACAAAGTTGGCTTTGCGATAGACACACAACTCTGTCAAATTAGCTTGTGGATCAAAAGTTGATCACTCCCATTGTGTTGACTATATGATCGTAGGTATTAACATGCCTAAAAAATGTAACAGTATTTGAATAGCTATGTCGCCCGTGTGTTGCCGGGGACCAAAAGGGGAGCAAAGAATGGCAACACTGTTTACTATACATGCATGTCATGCGAGGCGACTAAGGAGGTTATGGGATGGAGTTGGCTGTCCCATCCCATATAGGGTCAGTGACCCCAAAGCCATGCTGGAGTCGGATGTGTCAGGCTGAAAGGTGCAGATATCGCGGCAATGCTGTAAACGATGACACAACGCATTCCGTTCTCCAGACTACATCCTGCTGATCTGCAGGAGTTTGAGAAAGAACGCAGAAGAAGAAGAACCAGCAACACACGGGTTGGACAAATAAAGATAGTATAAGAAATAATAATAAAAAACAATTATATGATTAAACAAGTGGGCACTGTAGCAGTTATAGATTTCATGAAGGAGCAAAGTGTTACAAGGAGTGGTAATGTAATGAGACAAGCCCCAAAAGTCTACAACATTGATCAATGACACTTGTGTGCAAAGGGTGTCACATTGCTCTTGTGCTGACCCAGGGTTAGCAGATAACCAAGATTAAAAATATCTCCTCCTGGAACACTCTCGAAATAGAAATACAGCAGCGTATGCTGTTTCTGGCCAGGACTTTTAGGGATCATAAAAGCTGCAGATAGAATGAGAATTGACTGCAAAAAGACAAGCAATATCTCTGACATCTGCACCAACACAATTTTCAGGGGCACTAAGGCACACAGTGATGCAAGACAATCTGGCTTGGGCAGCAGAAATACAGATGTATTGGAGGGGCGGCTAATGCAAATGTCATGATATGGGTAAATGTCATCATGAATATCGAGAGTCATGCATAAGTCTCCATAAGGATAATATATTGAATACAATGAGAGGTAAGCACAACATCAGAGGGCAACATTATGTGAAAATAGAACGCGACATGGAAATCAGAATGAAAGTATTGTTCAGCTCGGGAACAAGCATCTAGTCCCCAGTGCTCCTAAATGTGTGTAGAGACTTGGACGAGGGGTTCACGATGTTGGTGAATGACACATCAACTAAGAACCCAGAGAGAATTCGGAATCTGGACCCAACTCTACTGTCGTGTTTTTTCTATACCGGAATCATGCTCACAGATGAGAAAAGGTTCAGTACCTGATGGGTACAGGCACAATGTGTTTAATTATGTGTGATAAGTTCACTGGCAACAGAACACTTTGTGCAAAATAGACGTTGTCTACCCAATCCTAAATCCCTGCTTACCATATCCTCGGAGACTGCCACACAGGGACATGTTTTGGCCTGTAAAGTCCAAGGGAACAGCGGGTGATATACTGTTACGGAGAAGAGTTGATACACACCTGGCGACTGATAGAAAGACTTCACAGACTAGGGAAACCCACCCAAATCAAAGGCATGCCATAAATAATACAGCTCTACTGTAAACTGGCAGCACAGCGTACTTCATGCTCCCCGGAGGAAATCGCACAAGTTTTCATGTTGGTTATTAGAGAGCAAACAATAACAAATATCAATGACACTTGCACAAGTGGAATAAAATATCAAGGAGAAAATCCCAGAAATGCTGGCTTTGTGGGAAAACAGATGAAATGAACATAGTACTGTACATATGTACTTGCAAACATTTCCTGATGTAAATATATTTTAGGTATATTTTAATTTTGTGTTAGGGTTACTAAACTAAATTATTTTAAATCAATAATTTAAATCCTGTTTTAAAATATTGTTGTAATTAGTGAATTGATTGATCTAATTTGAATTTTCTTGACTTCTTAAAATTTATTTGCATGACAGTAACTTACTATCTATTATTTATATAAAGAAAAATGAGATTACTGTATACACAATAATAATTGTGCTTCAGAAATGTTAATTGGTTTTACTTAAACATGTAGGTAATTATCATGGTAACAATGAAGTAAATTGTGTTCAAAAGCAATAAACTTAGGACAGTTTTAAAATAGGATTGTCATCCACAGCAACTCATTGAGGTGCTAATTATTAGAAATCTATCACAACATTAAAAATAAGAACAAAAAAAGACAATACTTTCTAAAAAAAAAAAAACAAGAAAAATGTAATGTAATAGAGTCCTAGGAACAAAATGTTATAAAATCAAAGCATGTAGCAGAGTGGTAAGCATGATCAGAGTTTAGTGCTTTTCAATGTGAAGCAGATATGAAAAATAGAGTTCAACTTTGTTTGACATACTTTTCTGGCTTTTTGATATTGTTTGACTAAAATCACAATTTTAATCTTTTTACATGTTTCAACAATGCGTATGTAAAGTTGAATCTACTTTGCAAGGAACCTTCCCATTATTGAGATGCCTTTGTTGGAACTGTGTATCATGCTTTTAATTTTTTTTTCTCTGAGTTTGGTACTGCCATATACATTAAATATATGTATGGCCGGTCAATACGTTTGTATGAGATACATAATACTGTAAATCCGTATCAATGCGCAACATCCATACTAGATGATACTTATGAGTTTTACAAGTTTGACATACGTTTTGGAGGTACAACCTCAAAATGTAGGGATCTCCCTGGTGTAGTGGTTAAGCTGTTCGCCTTGTGTTCAAGACGTCACAGGTTTGAATCCGGCTCATGTTGTCTTGTTTATAAGGTGGATTTTTTTTTGGAGATCCCTGTGGATTATCACTTGAAGCTACTGAGTTACGTGCTATGAGTGGTACTCTCAGCAGGTGGGACTTTGTTGAAAGGGACGGAGTACATATGGGAAACCGAGTACAGTGAAGTCAATCTTCTACGGCTTTTAAACCCTTTTTTTAAAACCTCAAAATACCAATAAACATGAGTAACAATTTGGGTATCATAAGAAAAAGGTGCTCAGTATATCAGCTCCTTCGCATTCAGGAACTGTATATCCGAGAAGGTAGATCTACCCACATCTTGTGTATTTTAGGAACTGTATATCTGGGAAAGTAGATCTACCAAAATCTTGTGTATTTCAGGAACATCTACCTGTACATGCCAACCATATGTGGATCAGGAGCATTTTCTGCCAATGTGGCAAGGTGGTGTATGTGAGTCTTCCTGTCTATAAAACCACTAGAATGATCAAGGGTTTTGCTTTTGTAGAGTTTGACACTCCAGAAGAAGCAGCTAAAGCTTGTATGGTAAGAACTCAACTTTCTTATTGTATTTGTTCATGTATGCAAAACATAATTTGCTATACTAAATTAGGATTGGAAATCTTCCCAATACAGCACAAAACTATCATAATAATTATTAAACTAATAGACACAAGGGACTATCAGGTGCTCAATATTCAAACAAATGGTTCATCCATACAAGAATGGCAACATCAACAAACTACAATGTAGTGAACAAAGAGCAATATTTCAACTGAGAACATAACATCCAACTCAACACACATTTAAACAGGTTAAACGTCACAGAGGAGCGCGG
This sequence comes from Meghimatium bilineatum, assembly GCA_034231615.1. NCBI lineage: Eukaryota > Metazoa > Mollusca > Gastropoda > Stylommatophora > Philomycidae > Meghimatium > Meghimatium bilineatum. The sequence goes on from CM067321.1 coordinate 33,883,679, forward strand.
TAGGCTAGTTCATAGTGAGCTTGCTTGCTATCACCGGGTTACAGCGTGCCAGGTTCGAAACCACGTCCGGACACACAAAAAACTGGTGGGTTGTGATTTCTCACTTGACACAACAACTCCTGCAGTCGACTTGGCTGTAAATGAGTATCTGACGCATGAATATGGGGAGGTAAAGACAGCAAGGAAGGGAACAGACCACTCCACATAATAGTTGCTGCGGCTTAGTACATGGAGAGTTATCTTCATCCCCGATGGCAGGTTGCTGCCATGGGACATACCGTTACCTTTTAAACCTCACACAAGAACCAAATTCTCCTAATTACGTCCAAACAGATGAAACAGTATTGGCATACTGCTGCTGGCATACCTGCCAACCTGTAGGTTTTTTCTTTCAATGTAACCATTTGAGCCTTGCTTGGCTATGTAATCAGTACATAAATGATGTAATGCATTAGGAAGGTCTGTGGGTCTTGCCAGACCTACCACCATGCAACAGTATACTTCTAGTAGATGCTATGACTATATAGTGAGACTTTCTTAAACGTGAAAATCCTTCTAATATTCTTCTTTACAGTTATAAATATTTTATAAATGTTCAAACTCCCATTGGATCTCTTTTGTAACAGGATGTACCTACTAGATTTTCAGCAGTATTTAGTCCAAAGAATGGAAATGCGCTCTTGCTTTTTTATTTGCAGTAATGGCTCGACACGTCCGCCTTAGCGTGTCTTTTATTAAACAGTTCCCATGGATGTTGAAAAGGTGCATGCTAGCAGATATTGCACCTTTCATCTTCTGTGCCAGAAGTACCATTACTGCAGTTAAGTCAACAAAGTTGATGGAAGAATGATAAAATAGTTGGCCCAGAAATATGGGTCTTTGGTTCTGGTACGATATGATTCTGGGATAATGTTGCACTGGTATGTCTTTCTTGAGGACTAAGCACATCCATAAACCCCCTAACACAACCACGTGTTTGAGTCATCATATGAGCTTGGTGTCATCTCGATTACTCAACTAAAGAGAACCTGTACTTATGTCAAGAAAGGCTATAGGCTGTCAAGAGCTACCTGCTCACAGTTAAAGGGATTACTTCGTCATCATTATCAATGTAACCTGTTTCACAATTTTGGGATTAGAGTCTTTCCTAGCAATGTAGATGTATTCTATGGCAATTTCTACTTACCAATATACATTTTGTCAATGTTTACCAATATTTTATGTGTTGATCTGGTAAGTTCCAGAATATTTGATTTGGATTTGTTGATCTGGAGGTCAGTCTGGTCTGTGTTTACGTACCGTTTATCAGTTATATCTTGTGTTTGTTGATTAATAGAGTTCAAGAAAGCGATGTCATCTGCATAGACAAGGTCAGTTAAGGTGTTATTTCTGAGCCATCTGATGCCTACTTTCCCATCTTGAATTGTTTTACGCATAGACCAATTGATAGCTACTCCAAACAGTATGGTGATAGTACACAGCCCTGTTTCACTCCTGTGTCTGTGAGCCATTCAGAATTTCCTGCTGCAGTTCTTATGCGGCAGGTGGCTTCTTGGTAAAGGGCTTTTATGATGTTTATATATTTTTCTTGGAATCCATAGATATTGAGGATTTCCCTTAATGCTGGTTGATGTATGCTGTTAAATGCCTTTTGGAAGTCTACAAAGTTTATTATCAAAGGTGCCTGGAACTCATTCAAATTTTCAATGATAGTTCTGAGCGTGAATATGTGGTCTATGCATGAGCAGTTAGGTTTGAAGAGTCTTTGATCAATAGCTGTTTTCATTCTCACTATTAGTATGCAGTAAAACAATTTCCCTGGGATGACAGCAAAGTAATTTGACACCAGTTGTTGCAGTTGGATGGGTCTCCTTTCTTTGGTAACTTGAAAATTATACCATCCTTCCAGTCTTTTGAAGGGGATTCTGACTGCCACACCTCATTCATTATAACGAGTAGGTGACATAGAGCATTGTCATCTGCTGCTTCAACATTGCACCACAGATTTCATTTCAGCAGGGATGAATTGAAGTTGGGATGTTTATAATTTCAGCCTATAGATTTCATTTCATTATTTTTCAGTTTTTTGATAGCTTGTTTCAGTTTGTGTAATGCAATGTTGTCATATGATGCATTCAATGTAGGCATATTTTCTTCTGTTTCAAAAATTGATGATCGTGCAATAAATTATTATAATTTATAAATGTATCTGCTCTGTGAGGGTTTTAAAATTATTTTTTAAATTGGTTTTTATGATTTTTCTGGTCTGTACAGGTTTTTACCTCAACTGGGGTTTATGGTCTTATGGTCAATCATAATCAGCAAACAAGAGTTGTTCTCTTAAAACAACAAAAACAATCAATCTAGTCTTTACGTCTTCTAGGATGTTTTACACTTAGGTGCAAAGGTCATGGACAAGGATTTGCCTCTATCCTTGGATATCCTCAGACGTAATCTCTTTTCTGGCTATGTCCTTCAAAGTCTTTTCCACATGTGTTCTTATGTCTTTCAGACAAAAGCACAGTTTTTTCATTTGGTAACTGAGGTTGTCTTCAAGACATGGGAGGTATATGGAAGCGTGTTTAGTCCCCAGAAGGGAGACATTCCAGTACTTCAGTATCCCAGAATTATCACAGCCTGCCAAGAGTACAGCACATACTTCTGGGTCAACTATCTCATCATTCTTCTATCAGATTTGTTGACCCATGCGGAGTGAAGGCATATCTAGCATTCCCCATCACCTGTGAGTCTGTCACAAAAAGGTACAATGTCCGCTGGCCTGCATCTCTTCATCAACCATGGGGATTATTAGATAGAAGACTCGCCCGTGTGTTGCCGGGGCCCTAAAGGGGAGCAAAGAATAGCAACACTGTTTACCTTCCACGCATGTCGTAAAAGGTGACTAAGGAGGTTATGGGATGGAGTTGGCTGTTCCATCCCATATAGGGTCAGTGGCCCAAAGCCGTGCTGAAGTCGGATGTGTCAGGCCGAAAGGCACAGATATCGCAGCAATGCTGTAAACCATGACAACGCATTCCGTTCTCCGGACTACATCCTGCTAATCTGCAGGAGTTTGAGAACGAACGCAGAAGAAGAAGATAGAAGACAAAAGTAAGAAATTTAGACAAGATGTGATAATGATTTTTTTACAAGTGACAGATTGTCAGCCTATCCCCAACTTTCCTTAGTTGCCTCTCATGACATGCTTGGAAAGATGACGGATGCCCTATTCTTTGCACCCAGAACTAGATAGAAGTTCAGGTCCCTATTGCCACATGCACGGTTCATCTCCATATCTCTTCATTTCCTATCTTCACCTACCACCTAATATCTAGTATTTTACTTCAACACTTATTCCCAAATGTTTGTAGTTTTTCTCTGCTGTTATTTTCTAGGTTTCCAAGCCACACAACAGTAGTCTTCACATTTGTGTTACAGATTCTGAGCTTTGTGTATAGGTTGATATCCATTCTGTGGACAGAATGCATGATAAAGTGTTACTTAATGGAAGGACAATTTCTTTCATTCTCAAACTCCTATAGAATAGCAAGATATTGTCTAGTGAACGGAATGCATTGTTATAGCTTACAGCTTGGTTGCAATATCTGCTGTTTTTGGCCCAAAAAATGCAACTTAAGTGCAGATATCGAGTCACTTTGACCCTCAATGGGATGGGAAAGCCAACTCCACTTTCAAAATCTCCTAGTACACGCATGGGAGGTTGCTTTTCTTTTGCTCCCATTCTCCCCTTTCAGATCTCAGCAACATGCTGGCAAAATGACTAGTATTAAGCATAAATAATGTAGACAAAAGAAATGTTTTTATTTTCCTTGCATTCGCACCTTAATAATCAGCACAAAGATTTGTGCTATTTCCGCTGGGAGCGTAGGTAGCAAAAGAAATCAAACTCTTTGTTTCGGTAACTACACCATTGTCCAGAAAAAGACAAAAACACATCAACAATGCTAGAAGGTATCTGATGACTTGCCACTGTTTTTTTTTAAATATTATTGGTTGCTGTTATTTGATGATTGGTAAATGTTATTTGATGATTGGTTGATATTATTTTATGATTGTTTACAGTTTTTTTATGATTGGTTGCTCTTATTTGATGATTGGCAGCTGTTATTTGATAATTGGTTACTCCTATGTGATAATTGTTTACTGTTACTTGTCAGTTTCTGCTGCCTAAGGGTTAGTGAGAAAATATCTCAATCCCAACTTGCCCAAACTAGCTCTATGTTCAGGTGATAGCACAGCAGCACAAATCACATAGCATCAACAAGTTGCTGAACATACAAGTCTAAAATTTGAGAATAGTTGAACATCAATATTTTACAAATATTATTTACTGTTAATTAAACTTGTTAATTAATCTTGTTTTAGCTTGATTTGTTTATTATTAATCTTTCCTGTTTTCAGCTGCTGAATAACCCATTGCCTGCTAAATCAGAGGAGAAACCTGGGAAATTTCCAAAAGGGAACAAGACTTTGAACAAATTACAGAAAATAGCCCCACTTACATTTGGTTTGTTTTCATTCTTGATTTATTATTTTTAATTTGACAGTTTCTGGTAATTATTTCTTCTCTGCTGTTGAGCTACTGTATTTCTCTTTTCACAAGATACTGTGCCTTTTTTTTTTTTTACTGTAGATTGCCATGTAGCTCTAATTTCTTACCATGTATCTTGGTCTATTTCAAAAGCTTTTAGTGAGAAATTTGTTGATGCATCCTTATAGTGCTTCTTTTGGCTGCCTTCAGATCATTTGTCATTCTGCAACTCACCATAGAGAAGTATCTCTGGCAGGTGATGATCTGGCATTAGTACCAGATGACCTGCCCAGTGAACCTGCGAAAGCATCAGAATAGTGTCAATGCTAGGGATACCAGATCTGTCAAAGACTGTGGTATCTGGAATCTTGTCTTGCCATCTGATTTAATAAGTTTTCTGAGACAAGTTGTGTGAAAGTGATTGAGTTTCCTCACATGATGATTATATACATTTCATGTTTCACATGCATATAACAGCACTGAAAGTACCACTGCTCTGTAAACTTTAAGCTTAATCTGTAGGTTAATGCCATTTCTATGCCACACATATGCATTACACTCTGCTGAAAGTGCTGCTTGACTTAGCGATCTTTGTATACACTTCATCATCAACATTAGCATTTTGTGATAATGTACTACCTAGGTATGTGAATATATTTACAATTTTAAGTGCTATGCCATTTACCTTTATGCAGGGCTCGTGAAAACATTTGCCTGTTGCTGGTTGTAACATGACTTCTGTTTTCTCAGTGTTAATACTAAGCCTAAAGTTGGTGCAGGCTTTGGAGAATCTGTCCATAATTTGTAGGTCCGCCTCAGAGTTTGCATTTAGGGCACAGTCAACAGCAAATAGGAGATCCCTGATAGTGTATGATTTGATCTTGGTTTTTGCTTGAAGCCACCGAAGGTTAAACAATTTTCCATCAAATGATAGCTACTTCCTAGTCCAGATCTCAGAAGGCATCATCCAACATAGCAAAGAACATGATACTAAACAGAGTGGGTGCAAGTACATATTCCTGCTTAACTCCATTCCAGCTAAGCTATAAACCATACACAATGCATTCCATTCTCCAGACTACATCCTGCTAATCTGCATGCATTTGAAAATGCACAAAAAAGAATGGTACTACTAGATTTCTAGCGGGATGTAGTCCATTGAACAGAAATGCATTGTCTCTGTGTTATTTGTGTCGATGATTTGATACATCATTTCGCCAGTAGTAATCTATCTTCAGTATTTTACAGCTTCTACTGAATAGTGATCTATAACTAACCATATCGCTATTGGAGATCTATAACTAACCATATCGCTAGTGGAGATCTATAACTAACCATATCGCTAGTGATCTATAACTAACCATATCGCTAGTGGAGATCTATAACTAACCATATCGCTAGTGGAGATTTATAACTAACCATATCGCTAGTGGAGATTTGTAACCATATCACTAGTTATCTGGCTGTATGAGAGTACTGCCTCCATACTAAACGCTGGTTGTCAACTCCAAAGTTAACCTCAGTCAAACTTACTTGACCTTCTTACGGTTATAGGTCCCATCTATATTTTAAAATACAACTGTTTTTTTCCTGGGTTATAAACTATCATGGCGTAAAGTCGATACACATCAGTCACCTTGCAGCAGATAGAAAGGTTATCACAGCTAACGAAGTTCACCCGAATTAAAGGTATACTGAAATCGGATGTGCTGGTGTATGCTAATTAATGCAGCTCTGCTGTGAAACTGGCAGAAAAATGTACTTCATGCTTCCCAGTGGAAATCACATGGAAATTTTAAATTTTTGCATCAAGTTAATTACATGGAACATATAAGGAAATATAAAGAGAGTTGTCAAAAAGTTGCGGCCCTGTCTTAGAACCGAGTCGTATTGGTTATCAGAGAGTGAACGCAGTCGAGGAAGAACAACTGTTTTGCTTGTATTCAAATGTGTGTTTGAGTGGTGCAATTTTCTCTTCTGTTTTCAGAGCAAGACAGCAATGAAGAGAACAGTCAAAATACAGAATCTAAAGAAACTTCAGCATTGGCTGTAAACAAAAAGAAAAAAAAGAAGAACAAGAGGAGGAGGACCCATGATTCCACATCAGATGATGGCAGTATGAAGCTGAACATTACAGAAGCAAAAACAGTTGACACGAAAAATGAAAACATAGAAGGCAAAAAGAAAAAAAAGAAGAAGAAGAAGCAGAAGCAAGTTCAAGATGAAAAATCTAGCATAGACATAGAGAACAAATCCAAAACTGGGTCCGCCGGGCTCACATCTCCTATTAAACTTTGTACCACAGAGGCAACAGATTTCTCTAGTTCTAGGGTTGAAGATGTCCATGAGGATACTAATATAGCAGAGTTGCAAAATACAGCAGAGAGTGGATTACTAGAACATAAAGATGGAGAGGTAAACTCTGAAGGAGACAAAGCAGAGGTTGCCAAAAATCCTCTAGAAGAAGGGGACCATAAAAAGAAAAAGAACAAAAAGAAAAGAAAGGGAGATAAAAAACAAGATAAGAGTAAAGAAAAGTCAAATATTCAATCAGAAATAGAAGATACAGTAGCTTGTGATCTGGAAACAGTAAAGAATATAACAGAAGAGTTGCCTGAAAAAATAGAAGTGAAACTTGGCAGGAAAGAAAGGAAACGCCTTAGACAGGAGGATATTCGCAGGAAGAAACTAGAGCGAGACGGGATCACATGTGAGTCTGTAAAGATTGCCGAAAGCAGTGATTTTATTAATGTTGCTTCACAAAAAGATATGACTCCTTGCGACAAAGAAAATTCCTGTGCTAAGTTCGAAGGTGACAGCATACTCACTTCAGACATTACTGACAACGAAGTAGAAGACAGAAACAAATGCAAAAACGGTGGTTCGGCAGAGCTCACTTCAATTTTAAAATCATCCAAAAGACAGGAAAGGAAGAAAGTAGAGTTTGACCCAGTTCCTGTCACAAATGAGTTTGTAAAAGGACGAGAAATAAGAAAGAGGAAAAAACCAAAGAAGGAAAAACTGCATCTACGAGTTATCAGCAAGTAAGTGGCTATTTAAGAGTGATGGTTGACTAATAAAACTGTTGTAGCTACACTCAAAGAAAGTTAATTGTTTATGGTAGTTAACAGAAATGATGCAGCTAAACTCAAATGTAGTTGTTCAGTTAACAGAATTAATGTAGCTACACTCAAATGTAGTTGTTTAGTTAACAGAATTGATGTAGCTACACTCAAATGTAGTTGTTTAGTTAACAGAATTAATGTAGCTACACTCAAATGTAGTTGTTTAGTTAACAGAATTGATGTAGCTACACTCAAATGTAGTTGTTTAGTTAACAGAAATGATGCAACTAAACTCAAATGTAGTTGTTTAGTTAACAGAATTGATGCAGCTAAACTAAAATGTAGTTGTTTAGTTAACAGAATTGATGTAGCTACACTCCAAAAATGTAGTTAATTGTTTGGTTAACAGAATTGATGTAGCTATGAACAAGGGAGGCTTATTGTTTAGTTAAAAGAAATTATGTAGTTACACTCAAGGGTGGTTATTGTTTAGTCAACCAAACTGTTATAGCTACACTCAAGAAAGGATAATTGTTTGGTTCACAAAACTGATGTAGCTACTCGCAAGGACAGATCGTTCATTACTTAGCAGAATCAATGAAACTACTCTTGGGACAGTTTTTTAAATTTATAAATCAAACTCTTGCCTGTTACCAGAATATGGTCAGAGAACAGAATGTGGTGTGTCATCATTTACCGTTTGACTGTGCTATTTATGCCTTTCAGCCCCATACATCTGATTTCATCATGGCAGTTATGAATCATTTGACTTTCTGGAGTGCTGATTACCGAACACATGCTGAACCAACTTACCGTAGTCACATGGGGGCCATAAAGCGCAGTGGTTAGTGCACTGACTTCACATATGAGTGGTCCTGGGTTTATTCCCAATTTGTGCAGAAATGTTTTTCAGATCGCAATGGCTCCCGGGTCGATCCAGCCTTAATTGGGTACTGAATTAATCTGGAAAATAAAGACTGCGAGGGAGAGGAGATGGCTACCGCCCTCACATAGCAGAGCAGCAGAAATGTGACATCGCTAACATCTCACACCCCTATGATGTTAATAAATGCTATTTGTTAACTTGGTTTACTTCTTAGTCACCTCTTACAGCACACATGGCAGATCACAGTTTGTATTTTTTTCTTCCCTTTTAGGCCCTGTGACAAAAGGATGATCTCTTGTGTGTAAAATATTTTGTGTCCATATTTTTTGTTGCATTTTTCTGAAATTCCCGCTGGGACTCTCTTGTAGTAGGGTAGTGATCTAACTAGATTTCCAGCGGAATAATAAAGAATGGAAATGTTTTATTTGTGTCAATGGCGCAATACATCCAACTTGGAAACTAATATGTTTAGTGTTTTCATCAATTGCATTGAATAGTGGGATATCTATAGCAATATCACTAGTAAGCCAGCCATATAACTCAACTTTAAAAAAAATAGCATTGCTCAAACTGTACACAGGTCACCAATCTGAATTCTAACCATGGCCAAACTTGTTTCATCATTTGTCAAAGTCTGTGTTACATATTATTTTTCTTCAATATTTATCTTTTTTTTCATCTCTAATTTTCTAAAGTTCCTTTCTATGTGTATGCTTTTCTGTTTGAGTTACATAAAAGGCAATTTCTTTATACATCCACATTGACTATGTGGTACCGATGCCCAAAAGGATAGCGAAGAATGGTAACACTTCCACCTGCCTTACATGTGATAAGAGGCAACTAAGACAGTTGTACATGGGGTCTGTTCCTCACCCTATGATCTCCATTGTGATAAAAACCCATGTCTGGACTGCTGGGATGGAATTAGCCCTTATATCTGCAGCTTGCCTTGACATCGCAAGAAAGTAATGGCAGAGTCCCCTCCAGATTAAAAGAATGTTTAGCTTGTGGCATTGCACCTTACAACCACAATAAGTCAAATGGTCATTAGGGATTATCTGTAGAAATCTCCATCAGCAGGAATCACAGATACAATAATATGGGCTGAAAGTAAATATCCACTATAGGAATCTGCACAAAGGAAACCTAAAGAAGTATGGGTTTGTCACTCTTGTTCCCTGTGTCAGTTAGAGGGAACAAGAGTGAAGTGACAAGCTTGTACTGCTTTAGGGTTCCATCATCTTCATCATATCTCAGAGACAATTTGTCTTCTATATGCTTTTGTAATTTAAACATTTCAATTGGTTACTTATGTTCAGTTTTTCACTATCTCAACCAAATGAAGAAAAAATTATATAAGACATTGAGGGAACTTTATACGGTCGAAATTTAATATTTGATGTTATTATTACAGATGTGAATGGCTGTCCCTGAAGGCTGAGTACATATTTCAACAGAAGTCTCACATGGCTGCTTTGAAAAAGTCCCTCAGACAGCTAAGACAGCAGGAAAACCTGGGTAAACTACAAGGTAATTTGTGTTTTCTTGGCAATCTCTATTGCTTCTAGGTAAAATACAGGGTAAACTGTAACTGAATAAATAAATATCTTCTCTATATGCTTTTCTCTATAAAATTGTCCCCGCTGTCACTCTGTAAACCTCACGGTTTACATCCAGCTTACAAGCCATCCAGCTTCCTACAGTGTAATATTCAAAAGATCTATTCATAGTATTTATCTGCTGCTTGTTCTCTTTTCTGGGACCTTTCCCTCCGTGATTAATCTTTCTAAACCTTTGTATTTATATGTCCAAAATATCTATCTATTGTCTTTTCTCTGCTTTTTTTGGTAAGGTATCGCAGGTTTGAATGACTATTACCCGCCGAAGACGGATGTGTCGGGCCATTGGCGCAAATAAAACGGCGACACAACGCATTTCCATTCTCTGGACTATATCCTGCTGGAAATCTAATAGGGCCATTGTCCTACTGCAATAGAGATCCGGCAGGAGTTTGAGAATGAACGCTGAAGAAGATGAAGAAGAATGACTATTAGTTTTTGGGCTATAGCACATTTGTTCGCTTGATTTCTAGTAATATTATGACATCTCAGAATGTTGGTAAATCCTTCAATCCACCTTCTTCTTGGTCATCCTCTGCATATTGCTGTTTCCATTTTCATGTTGTATGCTCTTGCCGCTAGCCAATAACGGTTCATTCTCATTAAGTTGCTGAACTATTTTAATCTCTGTTTTTAAATATATTTTACTATAGACGTTGTTCCAACAGTTCTTGTAATCTCTTCATTTCTCACATCTCTTCTTGTTCTGTTTGCTGCTTTTCTTAAACATCTCATTTCACACATAGTAGACTTTCTCTTGTTCTTTAGTGTGTGTCAATGTCTGACATTGATAACACATTTGCTCATGTGTTGCCAGGAACCGAGAGGAGAGCAAAGAATCGCAACACTATTTACCTTCCATGCATGTCATAAGAGGCAACTAAGGAGGTTATGGGATGGAGTTGGATGTTTCATCCCATATAAGGTCAGTGACCCAAAGTCAGATGTGTCACTGACACAAAGCTGAAGTTGGATGTGTCTGGCCGAAAGATGCAGATATCGCAGCAATGCTGTAAACCATGGCACAACACGTTCCGTTCTCCTGACTACATCCTGCTAATCTTCAGGAGTTTGAGAACAAATGCAAAAGAAGAAGATAACACATTGTTGGTACAGCATGAATATTGAATTTGTGATTTGCCTTTTTGTTTCTATCAGGATAGATTTATGTTTCTAAATTGGTGTAAGTTCATAATAAACTTAGTTGAGTTGGTTTTTTGAATTTTTGTCACAATCTAGTTGATAATTATCTATATGCTGATTGTATTGGGTTCTCAACATATAGACATTACTTATGCTTTTTCTGTATTGGTCTTCATGTTCTGGTTTTCAGATTTTGTTGAGTAAGATTACCTCTTCACTTGAATTGTGGAGTATGCACTAATCGTTAACAATGAGTAGTTAAGTTATGTTCTTTTGGCAATTTTACATTTGCAATCAATATGTGTAACAAAAAAGCAAGGAAGATGGAACACATCCTTGTTGCATACACATGTGGTTGTGTCTGTGGGTCTCACCAATGGCCCACTAGACAAACCACCCATGCAACAGAAAACCTTAGTAGATGGCATGCTGTTATATTGAAGTTATCTTCTTGTAGAAGCTTCATGGCATTTCATCTATACAATTATGATTTTATTTTGTTGTTGAAATGTGTTTCATGATTACTTGAATATATGTATGCACCCTCTGTGGTTGGGAGGGAGGCAGAGATGTACTGTGCAGCACTGGGGAGGAGGAAACTGACATACTGTTTTTTTCTATGGCTGAGGCCCATCATAGAGGCACAGTGACTCAGGATGTGACAATCCTTTTGACTTGAACATTTGGTTGCATGTCTGGAGCAATAGAGAAGTTCGGCATAACCAGTAGTCAATTGGTGGCGGGGAATTAGCACAGTGAACCCTATCTTGTTTGCAGTGGCTCAGAGCAGTGCATAGGTTGAAACCTACCTTCCTGGAGGTGTGATAGTTATTCTCTGTATCTGTCCTGAGGTGGGTCGAAAATCCACAGACTCCCAGCAATATAATGCCATTTAATGGCATTGGGTCAAAGGGCATGAGCCCATGGACCGCTGAATCAGCAACCAACCAACCAACCATCCTTGTTGCATGCCAAAGTGTATGTGGAATTTGAACGCCCTACACTAATTCTAACTGCATATTGACTACTCTTGCACAAGTTCAGTAGGTGTTGTGGAACCCCATATTATGATAGTATTTTCTATAGTTGTCTATCTACTCTGTTGAATGCTTTTTCTTAGTAGACAAACACGATATACAATTCTTGGTTTTTTCAGTTGTTTTTTTGCCAGTTGTCTTTATCATCTATGTTAATAGTTGACCAGATATATTCAAAGATGTTGACATTTTCTAGCTTGTTTTGGCAATATGAATTCATTTCTGTTGATATGATTTAGTTTATGCAAAAATATTTTGAGCCTCACTATAATGTTTAACTGGCATAATCGTGTGTTCTAGACCTGTGGTGCTTCTTGATATTATCATGGTGTTGTCAGCATACCTAGTTTATGAAATGTCATGGCATTAAGAATAAATACATATCTAGTAATAATTGATATAGAGATTTTATGTATAATGTATCGAGCCGCATGGCATAGGCGATCATTGAACGCCACAACATTCCATCTGCAGTAATGTGTATCAGCTCAATTGCTGACTTTCTACCATGCAACGATATCAAAGTATCCTTTATTTTATATCTCTTTGACATTCACTGTCTTGTTTTCGCATAATTTTTTGGTGTTGTTACATTGTATTCCATACCTCCTCTTCTCATGATGTGACCAATAAATGTGGAATCCTTTCTAATATGTCACTTTCTTTAGGTGTCAATTATCCTAAGTAGTTCTTCATTAATTTTTCTAGCTGTCCATGTGATTCTCAGTATTTTTCTGTAGAACTACATCTCCATTTCCTCTAGTTTCTTATTTATTTATATTTATTTATTGTATATAACAGTAGTGGCTTCCATATGGTAGAAGTGGCTCTATGTAGCATTGAAAGATTCTTATCCTTACTTCAATTAATGAAGACTTGTTATTATACCAATGGGGAAAGATAAACAAAACATTGTTTGAGGCAGACAATAGAAGCGAAGTTGAATTTGTTTGTGTACTTTTTTAAAACCGTTGAAATAATAAATTTTTTTTCACATGTGTGTTGCCGGAGCCTGAAAAGAGGGGTATAGAATAGTGGAAATGTGACTATCCATGTTGTAATGATGACAAAAGAGGTTTTGGAGATTAGGTGGACTGTCCCACCTCATAGATGGTCATAATAAACCCAGAAGTCATGCTAAAGACATTATGTGTCAGGAGAGGATATTGCAACCAAGCTGTAAACCATGACAGATAAAATGTATTTTGTTCTCTGGACACATTCTGCTAACAATCAGGAGATAGAGAACACATGTAAAAGAATATGTGTCACACACACATTAAAACTTTTTTTATAGAGCTGAACTGAAAACAATAGCAAACCAATTTTCAAGCAGCTTGAAATATCATTATTCCTCATGAGCTCTCCAATTTGTCCTCAGCCTTAACATATCCCTGTAACACTCAATTCTGGAATATTCCATAATAATAGTCACTTGATTATCAATGTGAACAATTTCAGGTCATAAGAGGGTAGACCTGGAAGATGTATTTGGCACAAAACGACTGAAACCTAGTCAAGACCTGAAGATGGCTCATGTTGAATCATTGAAGTTCACACCAAATGTCATAGTACAATGGAAATGTTCGCATGATATGCACCGAGACAAGATCAGGGTAAGATTTATCTACTCTGCATTCTGTTTCACATTGTTGAGCGTTGCATTTGTTTTATGTCACAGATCGTTTAATTTTATGATTGATTTTTAAAAAAAAAAGCTATTCAGTTTTGTATATAATGTTTTTTGGGTGAGGGGGTTTGCAAGTTTATTTTAGCTTACTTTTTTGTGTTCCGTGAGTAGTTTAATTTGATGTATGTAAGTCTGTTTGTATTCCTATATTTGCATGTGTTCCCTGATTTATCCAGTTTTCTGCAGGATATTTGACACACACTTGTCTTTTGCATGGAGTCTGCATAATCCTCATTACTCAACACACCTTACAATGCAGACAGAATGGCAAAGAAAGGAGAAAGAGACTAGCAAAGAAAGGAGAAAGACAAGAACAATACACACTAATGACCATGTAAACAGTAAAAAATATGCTGAAATCTGTAAACAACGAGAGATTTGGCTAAACAGAAAAGCAATGGAAAACACTGGGAGAAAAACCTACAAATATATGAGCAGCCCAACTCTCAAAGTCAACATTAACCTCCTGTGAAGAAAAGACCAGAGTACCTACCATCTTCCAACTTTACACCTCCCTGCACTCCTTTACAGGAAAACATGCAGTAATGAAAGTTTTATTTAGACTTTAACCTTTATCATGGCAGATTAACCTTTAGAACGCGCCCGGCGAAACATTTAGCCAGAATTGTGTCATTTCTTGGATCCTGAACGTGAAATCCTTCACCCGATGCTCAAAATCCAAATCCTCCCAAAAAAAGTCAGATTTGTAATTTTGTTGAGAAAATGTTATGGCAACTCTGAGTAGATATATTTTTTAACTTCCTGTTTCTGTTACTAAAATGGCGATTGGAGATGTCATGTGATTATGATCTTGACATCCGAAAAATCTTTAGCCATCGGCATAGAGGCAAAGCGACATAACAGTGAATCAGGTTTTATATACTTTTGTTTTATCGTATATTCAGTGAAATCATTATTGATTGTGATTCTGAAGTGGAATTCTTGAGAGGTAAGTTCTTCAAATAGATTAAATAAAATAGACCACAAGGTTTTCATTATTTCAAATATATAATATTCAACAGATTTGGAGCGACCAAAAATACAATATGTCTAGATCTACAGTTTTTTTTCTCTGAAAAAACGTCTTTATCATTTTCTCACAAGTCTCGTATCACACACACACACACACAAACAAAACTTACACCAATATATGCAGATTTAAATTCTTTATTTATATGTGCAAATATTATTTTAATATTTCTAACAACAAAAAAGTTATCACGATTTCAAAACAGCCACCAACAATTACGTAACATTTCCAAAAACTAATTCAGCGGCAGGAGAAAAATTACGTAATTGTGAACAGAGCGTGCTAAAGGTTAAATATACACAATTCTCCCCCTGCCACCAATTCTTTTTTGACAATTTGTGTTTTTTTGGTGAATGTTTGGAAAATGCAATAACTTTTTTTGTTTTTAGAGATTTTGAAATAATCATTTGTACATGTAAATAAAGAATTCAATACTGCTTATATTGGTGTAACTTTTGTTTGTGTATGTGTGATACAAGAGGTGTCAGAAGGTTGTGATGATGGGAAAAAAAGGACAAAAAACAACACTTACTTGATTCGAAAACTGAGCTCACAGCACGTGGGGCAATCCCATAACCCATAAGTGATCCACCCTTATCAGGGCACAACTCTGGCCCTTGTGACAGGTGTCTTTGTTGTTCCGCCCACCCACGGCGTGCCCGTAACTAGTTCAAGCACAACGTCGGCCTGTCGGAACAACATGGTAACTGTTATCGAAGGTTACAACTACGGGATTGTATAGATGACATGCCATGAAGCTTCTATAAGAAGATAACCTCAATATAAAGGCATGTCATCTACTAAGGTTTTCTGTTGCATGGTTGGTTTGTCTAGTGAGCCATTGGTGAGACCCACAGACACAACCAAATGCTCAAAAACAATACTCACTTTTTTGTCCACTGTTGCAACCTTGATAACATTCTAATATACAACTAAATCTATTGTATTTACATTGTTTCATAACCAAACTAGCATAACATCACTGGGAAAACAAAGGAAACATGATGTGACTTACCTTGTCGGATTCATTGTTATTCAGATCTAGTGTCTATAGTCTATATATCAAGTGACATATTCTTTTCAGAACGTCGTCTTCATCGTGGATACTCTGAATGCCTCTCTGTCCTGTGCAAGCAGGCCTGCATTGGCCAGAGATATGTGTATACATTCTTTGATGTCGCTGGTTCATCGTCTTCTTGGTCTTCCTCTTCTTCTCTCACCTGGCACTCTGCCCTCTAGAATCAGCCTTTCGATACCATCATGTCGCTTTAAGTGTCCAAAATACTGTAGCTTCCTTCTTATGATGGTATTTAGAACCCACCTTTCATTTAGTTTCAAGTCAAAATTTCAATGTTCTTTTTATCTGTCAATGATATTTGTAGGATCTTTCTGTAGAGCTTCATAACAAATGAATTTATTCTTTTGGATATTGTCTTGTTTAAAGTCCAAATCTGGCATCCATATGTTGTCACTGGGAAAACACATGACCTTAAAAGGGTTGCTCTAGTATTGTTATTGCTACTTTGCCCATAGATTTCTCATTTGTATTGAGTGTTGCAATTGTGATTCTTCTTCTAATCTTGACTGAACAATCTTCGAAACTGTTTATATTTGCTTCCAGATATTCAAATTAGTTATTATTAGTTACACCACTGTTCAGTGTATCCTTTCTGAATTTCTAGACACTTTACTCTCATAGGTTGCTGTTTCTTTCGGGAGGAAAATCCGTTAATTTGACGTCGTAAGGAAATGTCAATAGTCTATGTGTCAATATATTAGTCCATACTTGTCTGGTGCCATTTCATAATGAAACCTGTCATTTCATAATGATACCAATGCGTTACTATATCTACTTTGAAAACAAATGTAATTCCCACGAATTCCTCATCAACAGAATCACAATCCTTAATTATTTTACTGACAATGACATCCATTATAATTCAATTCATGGTGATATCATTAATCGGGACACATAGCTAGAATTTTAAAATTACATCTCTGATACTCTTCTCCCTTGCAAACACAATGCAAGTAACGGAAGCACAATAGAATAGCAAACTAGGATTAAATGTTTCCGGTTACATAACATTAACAATGTGGTGATCCCACATCACTATATGAGCGCATAGCAACGGTTGAGTACACTTGACAACAGATTTTTGTAAAGAGGAAACAGTTGCTGAGTGCTCTCAAAAAAGGCATGCTAAAGGTTAATAATCACCTGAACAAAATACAATCCCAACATATTCCAGGATGCTGACCATTTCCTTTAGGCTGGGTTTACCCAGGAGGCATTTGTTGTCTAAATTATGCTATAGAGTTACTACAAGTGGCACTTTTGATGTGGTACCATTTTGAAAGGTTTAGAGTAAATATGGGGAAACCCAAGCATAATATAGTCAATCTTCTACACTTTTTTGAGTCTAAAAAATTCAGTAGTTGAAAGGAAATATTAAACCTAGAGAAGCGAACTAGGAAGCCATGCATTAACAACTGATGTGACCATCAATGTCATTACTGTTCATTTTCTGTTATATGTTTTAATTTTGTTTCAATTGTTGTCTTGATAAAGGCCTTTTGGTCGAATTGTCGATTTGTTTGTGTTATTCTCTAACTATTCTGTGTTATTCTCTTGTTTGTGTTATTTGTTTGTCTCTAACTAGTAAAACTTTATTACCCTATTCTTGGATCTACTTGTTGGATTTCATTTTTGCGCAGTAAGTACATAATATCGATTTTGCACTAACAACTGAAGTAATGTGTGTGACATACTCAGTGGGATGTCCATTTTCAATGTTACATGTTACTCTGTCAGACACTTGTTTGTGTCAAATGTTAATAATGTAACCAAATCACCATAACCTATCTTGTACTTTCATAGACTATGTTCAAGGAGATGAGTGGGGATAGCATTGCCTATATTGATGCTAAGGAAGAAGCTAAATTTGGTTACATTCGCTTCAAAGATGAGTCCAGTGCTGAGGAATTTACTAAACTATCCAGACATTCAGGATCTTTCAATGCTAGAATTTTACCAGGTAATTTTTTTGTTAATTTTATTAACAATTTGATTATATTATATTAATTTTTAAAGATGAAGCTTTATATGAATAGAAATGTCACTGTGAAGATGGATGAAAAATGCGTGCAACCAGTGAGACACTGAACCGTCAGCATGTATATCTCTCATCATTTGTTCATCAGTATCTGTGGTGAAGTAAACAAACCCATCTTCCATGTGTTCACAAGACTTCTTGTTGTAAATTGGGCCATGATTTCTGGTTTGCAGGTGCATTTTTTACGGTCCCTGTGGATTATCATGTGATCTATGGACTTTAATGCTTTGAGTGGTTCTCATTAAAGACATCTTGCTTCTTTGTTGAGAGAGATGTAGTATATATGTGGGGAAATCCAATTGACATGTCTGTTGAGAATCTGCTTGAAGTTATGTGCTTTTATTTTTAGATGCAGTCAACACTGTTTGGCTTACCCTTAAGAGAGTTCAGTAAAAGCACCCTTGAGGGTAGATGATTGTCCAGCTTGTAGAATTGTATTCACCCCCAAATTGGGGTGCAAAGGGAACGCATTGCTCTAGGCGGACCCAGGGTTAGCAGATAACCAAGATCCCAAATGTACCTCCACACGGTGCACCCTGGAAACAGAAATACAGCAGCTCGAGCTGATTCTGGCCAAATCATTTGGGGATCGTGTCCGAGAATGTGGAGGTAGCAGATGGAAAGAGATTTGGTTGCACAAGAGACAGACAATATCTCAGACACCACCAGCATCACCACATATAGCGACACTGTCGACATACAGTGAAGCTAGTCAGTCCAGTCCGAACATTGGAGGGGTGGCCAATGTAAAATGCACGTAAAGGTAGATGCATGGCGAGAGACAAATAGATTTCATACCGAGTACAATGAAACAATGAAAGGGCAGAACAGCTCTAGAGGGCAGCGCAAACTGCAAATAGAAAGTGAAAAGTCTCTAGGAAAGGGGAACTACAAGCTCAGTCAGCTCGAGACGAGCATCTAGTTACCTGTGTTCCTTACAGGCAGAGACCTAGACCCATTCATTGGCGTTTGGTAAAGCAAGAAGACCTAATCCAACTCTAATGTCGAGCATTCCTAAACCGAAATATGCTCGCGAAGAGAAAGGGTTCTGTACCCGATGGGCTCAGGCACAAAAGGGACAACGATTTATCCTTGGCCCAACTCTACTGTCAGGTTTTCCTACACCGGAAATACACTTGAAGAGAGAAAGGGTTCAGTACCTGATGGGCTCAGGCGCTATTGGGACAAGGACGATCAGCTCGAGAACGCCTTGCTCTCAAACGCGTGGTGTGAGACTCAAACTTGGACAAGGGGTACACGATGTCGGTGAATGACACCTCAGCTAAGAGGGCGAAAGAGCCAGGGTCCAACTCCTCTGTTGAGTTCTTCCCCTTAAGGAACCAGGCTCACGGATGAGAAACGGTTCAGTACCCAATGGGCACAGGCACAGCACGTCCAATTACACGAGGCAAGTTCATAGACAGTGGAACACCTCGTGCGAGTCAGACGAGAGCAAAAAATAGTCTGAGCGAAGAGTCGCCACTATGCGTGCGTGGAGACAGATATAGAGGTTGTCACAGGCAAAGGGTAGCCCACCCGAATTGTCAAGGCATGCAGAAATCAGATGTGCTAGGCCTACAAGGCGCATAATGGTAGCACAACGTAATAACGCTCCCGGCGGAAATCGCACGGACACCCGTGATGGTTACAATGGAGCGAACGCAAAACAAACAAACCCCCAAATTGTGCCCTCTATTACTAATATTTTTGTTTAATCAGTCAAAAATATAAACTGCAATATCTGGAACACACAAAAAAAAACAGTGTAAAACTTCACATCATTCATTGGTGACTGTCTCTGTAGTACCCATGGATTGTTGATCATGTGGGTAAGCAGCATCTAGTATGGATGTAAAGACAAATCCCTGAATTTTGTACAGAATTTTGTGCAGATGAGCTGGGTTTCTACTGCACACTTTCCTCTGATTCACTTTTCAGCAGTCAAGTGACTTCTCTCTCATCAGGGATTTAGCTACTCCTGCAGACTACATGTATCTCTATCCTCTGTCACTGCTTCCCAGTTGTTCGTTATAATGTCATATTTTCTCATTTCTCTCATGGGCAATCTTTGAAATGGAGTCTTCTTATTCTGCGTTTTAACTTCTGCTGGTTAGCAGGATTTAGTAAGAGAATTCATTGTGTCATTGTTTAAAGCTGTGCTGCGATATTTACTCCTTTTTCTGTTTGATACATCCGACTTCAGGATGGATTTTGAGTCACTTTTACTTATGGGATTGGACAGTCCCATCCCAAAACTGTGCTAATTGCCTCTTACATGACAGGCCAAATTGTTGCTTTTCCGTGCTCCTTTTTTGTGCCCTGGATGTGAAATGAAGTGATAGGTAATCAACTTTATATCACCATTGGCCAGTTTCCTTAACCCTTTCGCAACTATGAGATTTCCCTATTGTCAATCTCCATCACTAAGGCAAGGGGCACAACTCCTCCAAATGATGGATATGATGATGTTAAAAATTTATTTTCATTTAAACTATTCATTATATCACACTCAGACTTGGCACATCAACAAAAAAATGAATAGTCTTGCATAAATCTATATCAAAGATAGTTTAATACATATAAGTTTTAAATAATAAACTGCCAAACTTGACATAATGTGAGAGAAATTGTTTTTTACCTTGGGGGTGCTGAGTAGTGGAGTCATATTGAGATGCATGTGGACAGGCAGCACAGAGTGCCAAACATATACTTCAAGAGTGTTCTGAGCATGAAATGCTGAGGCAGACATATTGGCCAGAGGAAACAACACTGGAATCAAAACTCTATGGGACACTGTATGAACTACAAAAGACAGTGAGTTTTATTAAGGAGACAGAATTACAGATATAGACATGTTTCAAGTGAACGAAAGAAGAAGAAGAATATTGAGATGAAAATACTGAGATATATTCTCAAATCTCCCTTTTCCCAAACAGGTTAATATGCCATAAACGTTGAACCCATCATCTGTACTCCAATATATGCCATACTCAAGCAGAATATTACAAAGGCAGATCATAATATAAATATAAAAAAGACGTTTTATTTCAATGGCAGGTACAGATGTCCAGCACGTGTCTTCTTTCCTTTTTTGTTCTTTGCGTTATGTTACATACAAATTTGTCCGATCGGTTGCAAATTGGTAAACTCCTCATTGGCAATGATGCTAAAGTATTCATAATGTGTGACAATCTCATCGAGCTTGTGTACAGACCCAATGTTTTGTACAAAATTATAAACTTCTACTTGAAAAACTACATCACTCCAGCGAATTTCATGATGTCACAACTAGTACCACGAATTTCCATCTCTCTGTTGGAAAAATTAGATCTATCATACAAGTCACTTTCCATGTTATATTTGATACGCAAATTACCTACATCGTGCATATTTCCATTGTAACTATGGCTGGTGTCATCATCAGTGTACACACTAACAATATCCTCCAATGTGAAAAATTTGTGACAAAACTCCGCAATTGTGACAAATTCGTAAAAAATCAGTCTGGCATAATGTTTTCATGATGTAAATATGCAAAGAAAACGTGAACTGTGAAAACACAGTTGCAAAGGCCTATGCAAAGGTCGCAGCCAGGTATTAACCTAGCGCAAACTAAAAATGTAATATCGATCACAACGAAACAAGTAAAAAAAGCACCTGGCGGAGACTGTAATGGTCTACCAGTAAAAGCAGTGCGCTGTGACTCTAAGGGGGATCTGGTTAATAAATCATAAACAAAAATAACAAATGTTTTCAGTAGACATAGTTCGAAAATTGCTTCAAATGTACTGTATATAATCAATTAACATTTGATTGTTTCTATGTACTTAGATGCAGATCTGACCATTTATCAATAATCAAAGAAAACATCATTCTGACCATGGTCTATCTCCTTTTACAGAAATTGTTATGACGGTTCTGAATTACATGAAAACCTTTCTCCAGTAACAGACCTTCATACTCTGTCACTGCATGTAACCATGTAAGGCTACACTGTGATCTTCAATGGCTCTTGACGAAAACTATATAGAAAGTTACCAATAGAAAGATCAGAGTGGTTTCTTACAGTGATGGAGTTCAGAGACCTGTTACTAGAGGTCTTACCTGAACAAACTGTAACCTTCATTGTTGACAGAAGTGTTCAAAATCATAAAAATCATCAGTGTTGACATATAAACAAAACGCATGAGGAAGAAGATGGCCCACCCCACACACATCAGAATGTATGTGAGATGAAAAAAGTCAGATGTTTCAAATAATGTTTATTTAAATCACACACGTATGTTCATGTGAAGAATTGTGTGAGCTCTTGTGTACTCCTTAAACTCACAGCTGACCAACAAGAAGACTACTGGAAGAGGGCAAATGAGGACAGAATGAAGAAACTTGGCCGTAAAAAGCATGAAAAGGGATCTGAGAAGGTAAATTGCTAACTTTTAAAAATAGTATAATTATTCTAATTAGAATTGATGAAGACTATGGTTCCTGGAAGCAGGTATAAGAGCCACCCAAGATAATGATGGATAAGAGACATCTCAGATTGTTGAAACATGCCCCTGACTGGCAAGTCAATTGGCCCAGAATTGTGAGCAGAAGATCCGTAAAGAAGACTAAGTTCTGGAAAGAATATGTCACCTGATATATATATAAGCAACACAAGGCAATATGTTTCACATTACACACAACAGACTACATCAATGTTACTGCTATAAGGTCTTTATCAAGATAAAATACAGAACAAATGGATAATACAGATATATTGCAAATGAAATATTGTGTTGTTCATTGTCAAGTGACATCGTCGCTTCAAATGTTGCTGCTACAGACCTCCAACACGTCTTTTGTCTTGGTGGTGCACTCTGCCAGACTATAACATCCATCTCATGATGTTTCTTTCTCACTTGTATCTTTGCTTTACCTCTTAACTCTACCTTCAAATACTGTCTTTAGTAAGTTTTTTTAATATATCAAAAAATATTTTATTATTTGTTTGATTTGTATTTCTTTTAATATTTCTTTTTTCATACATAGTATTCAGAATATCTTTTTTTTTTAAATACTTTTTCCTCCATGAAGGTTCATGGTTCAAGGTTTCCTCTCTTCTTTTATATATCCACATCTCAAAGGCATCAATCTGTCTTTAATATTAAATATGTAATTAAAGTTATGTTTTTCAATTCTGTTCATCAATAGCAATTGGTAAACAGTTTTACTTCTGTCTCACCAGTTATTTATAATCAGTTTGGTGGCTTATCACATTTATGCTGAATACAGTCTAAAGGCTTGTCACCTTTATGTTCAGTACACTCTAGAGCATTCTCACTGTATTTTCATTTCTTTCTCAACTGCAAGAGATCCTGTTTGATCTCCTTTCACCATCTCGGCATAGAGTCAGTACATATTCACCGTCTGGAGACAGATAGGAAGGTTGTCACAGGCTAGGGTAGCCCACCCAAACTGTCAAGGCATGCCGAAATCGGATGTGCTAGGCCTACAAGGCGCATAACGGTGGCACAACGTAATCACGCTCCCGGCGGAAATCGCACGGATATCCGTGCTGGTTACAATGGAGCGAACGCAAAACAAACAAACAAACATCTCCTTTCTTTCCTCAATAAGCTTCCATGTGTCCTCACATATACATTTCTGTGTGTGTCTTACAGAGCACATCTAAGCACTGCTGTTAAAGTCTCTATTAATACTTTCACAAAATAAATCTAATTGTATACATTTTCTCTCTCTTCTTTATTGATTTCATGGAATTTAATTGGACAGTTTGAGGGTAAATTCAAGGCCTATTTGGGGACATAATGTGGCTGTTTTTCATTTTTGATTGCATCAACATGATGGGATTTATCCCCTGTTTTGACAATCATGTATGATTGTTTGGCTTTGTGGATTCTCTCCATAAAATGCATAAATAAGAGGGTAAAATCAAGAGATAGGAAAGCAACATATGGCTACCACTACGTTGGGAAACAGACAGTGTCCTTGAACCATTTCAGTATTTTATATGAGAAAAAATGTTTCTCCCTTCAAGAAAAAAATTGGTCGCATGTCCTATTCTTCTTCAGTGTTCATCTTCAAACTCCCATTGGATCTCTCTTGTAGCAGACCAATCGTCTTCAAGATTTCCACATTCTAGATTGGCTGTCTCATTCTAGAGACAAAGGGACCAAAAACCATGATAAAGTCAAATGTGTCAGGTGCAGATATCACAGCCAAGCTGTAAAACATGACAATATATTCCTCTCTCTGGACTACATCTTGCTAACCAGCAGGAGTGTAAGAACAAATGCAGTTTAGTTCATGTACATATTGATTAGTGTAAGCAGATCATGTAATGATGATAAAACCTGATGGAATGTGAGTTTGTCACTCTTATTCCCTATGCCAGACAGTACATAGAGTTGTATATTCAGCTCTAGGCTGGTGTCCTGTCATTCTTTTTTTCATGAGGGACTCTACTAGAGCTTTTGAAAGTCCCATATAACTGTTCTACTCATGTGGGTGTAGGGTGCAGTGCCACAAGTTGGACAGTCTTCTACTCTACTCCAGCTAGACCTAGTTTATGTTATACTCTATTAGCAGTCAAGACATATTTTATCTTATGTTATTTTATTCTATAATAAACTCTATTAGCAGTCAAGACATATTTTATCTTATATTATTTTATTCTATAATATACTCTATTAGCAGTCCAGACATTATACCTTGAATATGCAGCCAGTACTTTCTGTTTTCAGATTGCCAGGAAAGTCTTTGAGAGAAACAAGGCTATTTTTTTCCAAAAGCCAAGCCATGTTGTGTTTGGTGATGATGATGAGGATGTCACTAATAATATAAAAGGATTAGAAAAAAATATAAGTAATAGTGAATCTCAATCTGATAGATCACAATCACAAGATGGTGATCAGTTGCCAGTGGCTATGGATACCCAAGTCATTAAATCATAGTTTAGTGTTTACTTTACTTGTTTGTTTACTGGTGGTTTTGCCTCATATGGCCCAGGCACTCCCCTTAAAACCTAGGAATAAATTCCTATTTGATTATATCAGAGCGTATAGTTCTGTGTGGTGCTCATTTGGTAAAATAACTTACAACAGTGACAGCTTGTTGCTGGTCTTAAGTAATGAAGTTGTGGATTTGAATAAGTAGATAGGTTGAAGATGGATTGCATCAAAAGAGCCTGTACTCTATTTGGAACAGATAATGGGAGACATAATTAAAGTTGATTATTAGCTTCCCCTTGAATGATAGCACAGAAAATTAGGTAGCTCTCAATCTACTCACAAAATATGAAATTTGTCATCTCATTTTTGTGTCATAAATTGATTTCTGTAGAATCATATACGTTATTTGTAGTTCAAGTTTCTGTAGAGTCATATACATTGCTGAAGTTCATCAGTTGAAGTCATATCTCTAGAATCTCATACAACACCGCCATCTATCATGCCTATATTTATCAATAACAATATCATTTCATGGTCTTTTGAACACAATTATTTAGGACACATAAGGGGAGATAATAATCACATTTTGTGATTTGCCGGTGAACTGAGAAGTACAGATAATTGATGTAAATGGTAATTCATGTGTTTGTATGGACTGTGTGGTCAAAAGTGGCCAAAATATATGAGAAATCTGGTTTTCTGTTATGTAGTCTGATGATCTCCATGTAGCTTTGTGTATACTTTTATGTTGAAAAAATGCTTCCTCCTATCACTAGGTGGTTGATGGGCAGAAATCAGCAAATCATTTCACCATTCTCATTCACTTTTCCCAGCCCATGTTTATTTCTGGATTTTTCAAGGCAACTATTATCATCTCCTATCTTCACATTAAGGTCTCCCATTAACTCTTTGTCTCTGTACGGTTTTCCTGCTATGCCGAACACAATTGTAAATTTGATATTAAAATGTAGATTTGTTCGGCTTTTCGGCATAGTGGATCTCCAAAATGTAGATATTAGTGGCTCGGTGGACATAGAGAGTTAATAACTATTATATATTTTTCCATCATCTTGTCCATTAAACTTTGTAGCTTCCTACAAAAATTTGTTCTTT
The DNA here is from genome assembly GCA_034231615.1 of Meghimatium bilineatum. Taxonomy (NCBI): domain Eukaryota; kingdom Metazoa; phylum Mollusca; class Gastropoda; order Stylommatophora; family Philomycidae; genus Meghimatium; species Meghimatium bilineatum. The sequence goes on from CM067321.1 coordinate 33,909,883, forward strand.
TTGACTTCTGATCTATCATTTGTTGGTGTTTAACATTGGATGAGATGTAACCATTTTCTCTTATTAGCAGTTCTAAATGTATCTGAAATCAGCTTGGGTCCCATTGATTTTCATTCTGTAAGTGACTTTTGTGCCTCCTTAGAAAGAATGAGGGCAACTCCTTTACTTGTGGTGTGTTGGTTGCACCTTCAGCCCTGAAGAGAGCACCACTTGTCCTGTTCCTGTCTCTTCTTTTCTGACCCTATCTACCTTGTTTATAAAAGTTCAAAGATAGCTTGTTTAAAAATTTGTCATTTCTGTTATTACTTGGGCTCTCCTCCCAGTCTCTAGCATTGTTTTCTCGTTCCACAAAACAAGCCTGGAAGTATTACAAGAGGAAACAAAGTATGTCGGCAATACCGGCTCCTTTCGGCTTTCCTCTTGATGCATCATATGCCTCCTACTTCAAGGATCTGTTCCAGATAGTTATTTATTTTTCCTCTCTTTTGTTGTTGTTCTTGTGTTCACTCTCAAATATTCGGCACAAGTATTTGTGTGATTTGAGCTAGGGATCCTGAAGTACATTGTGCTGCTAGTTTACAGCAGAGATGCGTTATTTGCACCTTTCAGTCTAGCGGATCTGATTTCTGCATGTTTCTTATTGTGTTCACAGTTTGTTGAATATTTGTTTTTGTTTTTTTAACCATGCGGAGTAGCCAACCTACTTAGTCACCTCCTATGACATGCATGGAAGAGCCAATGTTACTATTCTTCGCTCCTCTTCTGGGCACCGACAACACACAGGTGGATTTTGATTCATGAACATCATATATTTTATGGTACTGTTATGGCTGTGCACTGCAATGCTACTGAAATGTATACGGGATGCATAGAAAATCAGTAATAGATGAAAATGGGTGTACTATACCATCCTGCAACAACTGAATTTCAAACTTTGATAAGACTAGTACCTAGACCTGGAGAAGATTGCAGACTTGTCCAGGTGACATAATTGATGGTCTCTAGTGTGACCATTGGCTTTAAATCCGAGAAAAATGATAAAACTTGGACTGAAAATAGCTAAGCATTTTGCTCAGTGGCAATTCCAGTTCAGAAGTACACCTTAAGACAACAATGGGCATAACAAAATATGGAAGTAAATATGTGCTCTGTTATGATTTTCCTGTCTACTCTCAGAATTCATCTATAGAATCATATCTCTGTTTTCTCTAATTTTCCATTATCCATTTTATATATTGTGCAAGACTCACATCAATATGTTAGAATCAGTATTATGTAGAACTCTATTCCTTACTTCTAACGAGAGGGGCACATTACGCAGTATATTCTTTATGCGAGGTGAGGGTTACTTAATAATATCAGAAAAAAATCGTCTTTATTTTTTCTTAATGTTATGCTTTAATGACAATGAAGGAAAATATTAGATAGTCTGACATCATGACATGGCAAAGAGTTAACAATAATCCTAATAAAAGATACTGGAAATAGAGAGGTATTGCCAATGCCATACAGCACTGGATGATGATGATGATTATTAATATCTTATGTTTATATATAATACTGTTTTTTTATATGTCTTGTCGCTTTTTTGTTTGTTTTTCATTTTTGTATCATTTTTCAACAAATATTGAATTATTGTCATCTTTCAAATGTTGAATGAATTGTTATAAGTCATTGAAATATATGGATAATCTTTAACAACTGTTTCATAACTCCTTGTTATCTTGATCAGTTAGTAACTTTGAAAACAGCATAAAATATGGACTTAACTCCCTCTGCGTAGTAGGCTTTTTTTTCAAAGCATTTCACACTATTGTGAGGAGATAAGAATCTTCTAGATTTAAAATTCAGCTCTGGAGAAACTTCTCCAGGGCAAAAAAGAATACAAGTACTCTATTGTTCATAATTCCTGGAGATAGAAAAATACAATATGGACTATAAAGATAAGGTGCTTCCTCTTAGCTGTTGAGATTTCTCACCTCCAGCATCTTACACCTAACAATATTCAAAATGCAGTGAAATGTGGAATTTCATGTTATGAAGAATTAGCACTGCTAAATGTTCGTCTTCTGCCTTAATTCTCAAGATCCTGCTGGTTAACAGGATACAGTCTTGATAAGGAAATGCTTTATGTCATTGTTTATAGCTTGGCTGCAATATTCACACTTTTCAGATTGACACATTTGACTTCATTGTGCTTTTGGATCACTTTGACACAAGAATTTTACAGTTAACCACATCCTCATACCTCTGTAGTTGCCCCCTTCAACATGTGTGACAGTGTTGCTATTCTTTGCTTCACTTTTGTGTCCTTGACAAAACACAGGTGAACTACATATTCTAAATATTTGTGCTCTTAGTGAAACCTAGGGTCACAACCACAGTCAGACAGTCTCTACAACGCTCCCTGTTTGTTTGTCATTATCCCCAGGAATTGTTAGTGACTTGCTTTTACTTTCTATGTGCAGTAGGGTGCTTTCTCAGAACTTTCTTTTATACACAGGAGACTTTAGCGTTTTGCAATGTCTATTGAAAAATCCTGTGAATGAAAATTAATTGCAAAAAAGACAAGCAATATCTCCGACATAGCCAGCAAAGCATTCAGGCTAGGACAGCATATCAGATGAACTGATATTTTGCTTAAGTCACCCACAGTGTATCTTTTCTCTGATGAGGCACTTACAGCTGTCAAAGTATTCCTTGTGGAAGACCATCCCATTACTACCCCCAGGGTTCTAGACCTCATTTCGTCTATATGAGTCATGTTGGGCAAAAGTGACAGTCCAATTAGACTAGGGTTGGTACACCTTATACGAGGTGCTGTGTCGCCAAACATGTCAGGGGTCTAGGATTTTACCTGTGCATTTCTTACGCACTCACCTCATCTGCTTGTGATGGCCTTCCAATCTATCGCCAAGTACAGTCTGTACTTTTGACTCTTCATCATTGCGTTTATCACCCAAAGAAGTGGGTAAATTAGATCTAAGGTGAGTAACTTCACAGCTGGTGAACAAATCTTGTGTGAGAAAGACATTGTCCCCCCTAGGCCCTTGGGTACTGAACCAAATTCTCTCTGTATGAGCCATTTTGGACAATGGAGACAGTCAAGTTAGGATGTGGGTAACTCGTCCTTCGAAGACAAGGACTTTCTCCCCTTCTACATTTCCCCAGCTCTGGCTCTCAATGCTGCTTCGGTCAGAAATTTGAACAATATGTGCACCCTGACATTTGTCAGATGTTTTTCCCGTGGGCAATCGGGAGCTGTATTCAAATTATTTTTTCATGCTCAGGAGTACTTGAATCGTGGCTCCTACTTTGGGGTTCAATTGTGGTGAGGCATTTGCTATAGGACACATTGTTCTAGATACTGTGCTATCGACCATGACAACACTTCAGCCGACCTGTCTCATGTTGGACAATTCTGGCGTCATTGTCACTTTAGCTTTTCCCTTGCACAGCACTGTCTCTAGCCTGTGTTGTTTTCTCCTGAGATACTCAATCTGCACTCTATTTGCCTCTATACCATAGCGACATTTACCTATATTGGGACATTGACTGTCCATCCAATGCACGTGCATTTCGCTGTCCTAGCCAGAATGCTTTGCTGGCTGTATCGACTAAGAGGTGCAGGAGATATTATTTGTCTTTTATTTTTGCTATTAATTCTCATTCCCTCTACAGACACAATTCCTAAAAGTGTGGGCCAGAAACAGCATGATCGCTGTATTTCTGTTTTCATGGTGGACCAAGAGGAGGTACTTTTAGGATCTTGGTTTTATTTACCCTGGGAATCACCCAAGAGCAACGTAAAACCTTTTACACCCCACACTGTTCATAAGGCTGTCAAAAGAATACATAACAAAATAATACATTCTTCTTCTGTGTTCATTCTCAAACTCCTGCAGATTAGCAGGATGTAGTCCGGAGAACGGAATGCGTTATGCCATGGTTTACAGCATTGCTGCGATATCTGTGCCTTTTGGCCTAACACATCCGACTTCAGCATGGCTTTGGGTCACTGACCCTATATGGGATGGGGCAGCCAATTCCATCCCATAACCTCCTTTTACGACATGCATGGAAGGTAAACAGTGTTGCTATTCTTTGCTCCCCTTTCGGGCCCCGGAAACACACGGGCAAAAAGAATACATGAATACCAATGGTCTATTGCTCATAATTCCTGGCGATAGAAAAAAACCATATAGACTATGAAGATGTGGTTGCTTCCTCTAAGCCTCTAGGAGTTTCTCACCCTCCAACCAGCATGCCGGTAACAATATTCAAAATGCAGCAGTGAAAAGTGGGATTTCACAGACCTGTTTTTACATACCAGGTAGTGTTTTTTGGCTTCCTCACTTTCTTCATACCCTGTTGGTTCCTGTCAATACTTTGCTACTCACTTGTCTCTTCTTCTGCACTCATTCTCAAAACTTGTGTATATTAACAGGATAATATATGATCCAAAGAACATATTGTGTTTTCATAGTTTACAGCTTAGTTTCAATATTCTTTGGACTATTTTTGGACTTGACACATCCGACCTCAGTATTGCCTATGGGTCAATTTGACCCTCTATGGGATTGCACAGCCAATTTCATCTTCTTAGTAGCCTCGTATGACATGCATGTCAGATAACAGTATTGTTATTATGTGCTCCTTTTTCAGGTTCCAGCAACACCTGAACGATGTCATGTTCTATTTTCTAATAAGGGTAGGAGTTAACACACACACGCTTGCACACACGCACAACTGAATAACCTTCCCTACTTTACGGGCTTGTGACAATGCCATTTGCTAACATGGCTTTGCAAATGTTAAGCAGATCATGTAAATGATTTTTATGAATATTCAAAACAGGATGCCACTGAAAGCTGAACCTTGGGGTAGTCTCCACCAAATGTACATTTAGATGATAGTTTGGTGTTCACTGTAGATTGTATGGTTCTGTCATTCAGGTAGTTCATAATCCCTTACAGCCATTTCCATCACACATGGGGTCAAAGATGTGCTCCTGCTAAACACTGATCTGCTTGATGTTTTCTAACATGCTCAAAAGTGTGCCTTGATTAAGTAATATAACTACATAAAAATAAAATACAAAATAGACAACAAACTCTTCAAAATTCCATGCTTGTCAGGAAAACTAAGGTGAGAGATAACGACTCATTGCGATAGGGGTTTGTGGTGTTTTTTCCATCAGAGGTTGTTCAAATAGCTTCCAGTAACTATTGGCTGCGAGTGCGGATGTTGAGGTTGTTACAGTACAATACTGTAAACTTGTCCTTCTAAAGTGACGATATTTGACTTACTCCAAGATTTTCATTAGCTAACACTTTGGAAGGATGAATCCACATCAAGACTCGTTATAAGTGTCTGACAATTTGTTTGCTGCGTTTTTTTGGGTTTACGATTCACAGCAAGCAGTCACAGGGAGTCCACAGTCCAAGTTGACGTCAAAGTCAACTTGGACATGAAAGTTCTGTAATATTGACATAAGATGGAATACCTGGAAAGGAAATTTTAAAACGGTATGCTGGGAAGAGTTCTTCCGTGGTCTATGTACCTTAGAGGACCAGGATCTTCATTGAATGAGTAGACCACGTCACTGCTAATTGTACTCATTATCTCGCATGATTGTATTTTAGATAGCGTACATGTCAATCATTTGTCACACCGGTAACTCCCATTGTCAATAATTTCTCTCCAATATACTCGCTGATCGTATTCTGTGAAGTTATTCCCAACATACTTTCTGTCTCTAATGAAATCACAGGGATCTGGTCTAGACTCCGTCCATTTGGTGAACCCACCTACATGTACTCGATTGATTCCCCCAATTGAGGCTAAAATTCCTGTAATGAATGCGTCCTCTACTCGAACATACAGAAAACGAGCAGCTAGTTCTATAATTTTTGCTGCAGCATCTTTTGATATAACATAAGCGTTTCCAGCTGCATAGATAGGGTACTTAGGAATCGGTAGCACAGCTTTTGAAACAGCCCATTTACCATCTCTCTCTACCAATGAGTTTGGATAAATGTGTCCATAAATAGAGTTATATTCTCCATAGTGTGTAAGAAATGTTGTAAGGAGAGGAATATTAACAAATACATCTGGGTCAACCTTTAAAATAAATTTTGCTGTAGTGCACGATTTTACCAACCACCGTAGCGACAGAATTATCTTTCTGGTTAGATTTGCATAAGAGTCAATCATGTCAAACTGTAATATATCATCAAAGGAAGAAATTTCTGGAATAAGATCGACTTCAGAGTTTAATATAGGTTTAGTAAATTCTGTTGCCTTTGGTCTTTGCTCTGGTACACGTGATAACATACTATTAAGTTCCCTTCTATCATCTGTTACCATTTTGCTTGAATATCCATCTACCATATCACTATGTGATTCTGTGAAATTTGTGTTTTCCCACCTTTTGATTTCTTGTCCTGTTTTGTTAATAGCGACTGTATGATAGGCTCTCTCTTCTCCTACATGAATAATGTTTGTTTTTAATATATGTGGAGAATTTGGGTTCTTATTTTGATATAAACTACTGTTGTTTTTAGTTGAATATGAATTGATACCAATTCCATCATTCTCGTACTCATAGTTGTCTTCAAATTTTGAGTTTTCCAAACTGTCGTTGAAAGAACGTGTTCCAAATATGCCTAACACAAATATAAGTTTCACTGGAAAACTGTGTCCCTTCCATGGCCAGGCCCTTCCACGTGCTGCTGTACCCCATGTTTCCCTGATGGCTCGCCTCTCTCTTATTGAATCTGGATGTGAAGGCACTAAAATTAGAAGAAATTCAGAACCACCGCAGCTAACTTGAGGCTGTTGTAACACTAGGTTGTCGTAATGCACTAATTTGTGTGTGCTAGGACTAAAGTATAGATCTTCTAGCAACAACATTGATGGTGTCATAACTTTAAACGGTAATTTATTCACTGCGTACAATAACCTGTCCTCTATGGGCAGTTTGTGGAGATACTGATCCAAGGACTCCATAGCTGTTGCATGGTCTTGGTTTGGAATATAGGTTAAAGGAGCGGTGGCTAGGTATGACTCTATCAGGAAAATAACCATCAAGCAGGTCGATACGGTGAGAACTGATGATAGGAACAGCTTTCTGGGGAAGCATACATAAAGTATTAGAAAGTAATTGTGAAAATATGATCGGTACATGTAACAAATCTGAAAATAATAGGTGTTATTGATAAAAACTTTCTTGAAGTAAAAATGCGTGAGTTGATGGACTAACGCATTACCAATTGCACCACAGAGACCCTAAAATTGTCTTTGTATCATTATTTTAACACGATTTTGTAAAGATAGAGGGTTGAAGGAGAAATGGCAGTTATAAAAAAGCCTGGATTGACAAAAAAATGTTCTGGGCATCATTTTTCTACACTTGTCCGAATGATTGAAGACAGAGGTATATGGATGAGTTTTTGTGCTGCTATCTACAGTGTGGCACCCCTACAACTGTAATGGGGTAAAAGTACAGATTAGTTCTCCGCTGTGCTATAAATAGCACAATGTTGACAATTTTAACGATCCTACGTCATGGATTCCCGTGTAACTCCAATCAAAATAATGGATGCCGTGACGTCACATCCGACAATCACACTGTTCAACTCTAGACAAAGACGAACTTATGCATAATCTGTTTGTTTTCCAACTTACACATTTTTTTACAATTTCCAATTATATTTGTGGTGAGTGATCAGTATTTCTTCCCGCTACACATGGAGCGAGGTGCGCGCACACATTAGAAATATTATTTCTAATCCTAACCTTACTCTAAGGACTTACCCGTAAGCTTACCAAATCACACAACAAAGGTCAGGTAACACCTCGAAACTATAGCAAAGGTCACAGAGGAGAACTATACTGTACTTGCGCCGTAATGGGTTATAGGTCTTATTATTATTTTCCATTATTCTCTGTTATAAGATAGAGATACAACAAAATATATTTCTACCAGTATTTTATTGACATCCAGTGAATTTACCACAGAACAAACATCGATAAATTAAAAAAAAATATGTAAAAATATCAAACTACAACTGTTTAACTCCAATGTAATAATCTGTATTATCGGTGCATGTGAACTAAAATGTGACCAAATATGGTGTACACAGGTGTCCGTAAAATGCATTGTCATTTGATGTTTGGATAGAAAAAATATGCACTCTTAATACGTTTTCAGCATTTTTTTCAGTAACGTTTCTGCCACATATAAAACACATCTACCACAGTAATTTTAACGTTACCCCTTCATCATGAATTGCGTCTAATTGCTAACAACTGTTCTCACAAAATATAAATATGCAATTGTGTTTTATTTTTAAAATTAGTATTACCGGTAAATACATTCACATTAATAATTAATAAACCAGACATTCTATATTCTACACACAACGCAACAAAAAACGGCACGCCATCTGCACTTTCCCTCTTATGCATTCCACGGAAACGCCAGATTCTGATTCATTACACAGGCTGGTATTATTTTGTTCCACATGAACCATAATAGCATAAGACTGTGAAAGCTGGAAAAGAACAAAAGCACTGGAGAAGAAATTAAATTCATTTGAAAATAGATCTTAGTAAATTTTTAAATATTGGCTGGGAAGAACTCAAATAAATAAGAGAATATAGCAATATGTTTCTACAACAAGAGGAAGAAATGATGGACGTACATGAAACACGTACGTAGAGTGAACGAAAAAAGACTGCCACTACATTTATTAAAATAGGTACCAGATGGTAAGAGAAAAGGGGAAAGACCAGAAAAAGTATGGTATAACAACCATCAATGAGGGCATGGAGGTCCGTAGATTAGGGGCGGGTGGTTCACCCCTCCCCCAATCAGAACATAACATAGTACTAGAAACTCAACCAAAAGATCAGTAAACACTCCCTTTTTTCTAGCAATTTTTTTTTGGGGGGGGGGGGGAGCTTAAAATTTTCCGTTTAATATTGAAGTTTACACACGATATCGGACCAAAGAGCCATTTTTAATCATTCCAGTAAGAATCGCATGGCTCGCACTGATGTATCTCTAGTACACCTAAGTATGATAGGCCTATGCATCACCTCATTCTGGATCTTATCCAATCATGCTGAGATACAAATACAAATTAAAATCAGTGCTGCCATTACATTAAAAATGAGATTTGTTTCTATTGAACGTTGAAAATGAACGTTGCCACATGCATGGATTGTAACAGTGTTGTTATTTTGTCCTCCCTCGCGGACTTCGATTACCGTAGGCTAAGAAATAAAATAGAGATGGGTTAAGTTTTACAAGAAACACTACTTTCAGTAGTGAATCGACGAAAACTTGTATTCTTTATATATGTCATAACAGTAATATTCAACATTGTCCGTTGAAAACAAAGCTGATGGGAATAGTCGGGGTGAAAGAAGAAGAGATCAAAGGAAATAATAAAAAGGCATCAGTCACTGGACAGGTCAAGATATTTCTTCACTCAGGACATCTTTATTCAGCGAAGATAGACATCTCTATAGAACTCTTGTGCTGTTGTTGAATGTGTTACCCTTACGATCCTGGCGGATTATGTGTTTATGGATAGATATTTTCAACTTGATGAGTTATGAACGGTTACAATTTTAGGTTAACCATTGACCGAACACATTCGACTTCAGCATAGATAAGACTGCGGATTGAAACAGACAACTGCAGCCTTTAAAACCATCTTCATTGTCTCTTACGACATGTATGGCATATCACAATGTTAATGTTTTTGCTGCTGTTTTGGGTTCTGGAAACATATGGTTACCTTCTTGTGACCGTTCTACACTAATCTGTGGCCCTCAATTTGTAAATTGCTCTCTGTAACCCTCTTCAAGTTTGCGGCCCCCCCCCCCCACAAATATTCATACGTTTTTGACACACTTCAAGTACTCGATCATTCTTTCTGTTAGACTCTGATCGAGGCTTCAATGTTTCCACTGCATGTATGACATTTCTTATTTTGCGAAACAGGAATTGATTTTACATTTTTTGGTAGATTCTATCTTATTATCAGTTTTCTCAATTATTTTCAGGAGAGCTTGTAAAAGTTGAAATATGAAGCTTATATTTCGATATTAACTGTAATCTATTGCTTTACACGGTGCGATAATAGAATATGTGTGCACATCTTGTCTTGGCACAAACATAAAAAACACTGATATTTTCTTTTGCATTCTTTCATGTATATTCACTTAGACCTTTCTCTCTCTGCATTTGCGTGTATGATACACTAATAGTTTACCAAAAAAATTGTGATATTTACGCCTTTAAAACTCTTTCAGGACTTGATTATTTTTAGGTTTGGACCAAATTAATTTTATAAAATGTCCTTATATGTATTTTTTATTGTATCACTTGACATACTAATATTGATAAATAGTGTATGTGTAATACATCATTGGAAAGGGGAATGGATACAGAATATGAATATATAAGTACATTAATGATATTTGATTACTTCACAACGTTACAGTTAGCCTTATGAAGTAATCAAATCAAAGCCAGTAAAGTGGCAAAAGGTCCTGTAGACCCATGCTATAAAGCCAGTATAGTGGCAATTGGTCCGGAAAGAGCATCCGTTTGGTCCGAAAGAGCAATCATGAAGATCCGTTTTCGGGAAGATTTATCTTTCTGGTCTGCTTACACGGCTGCGTCTTTGTGTCGACTCAGTAAAAGAAAAAGTTTACATTGAACGTCACATCACATAGGCCTACTCAAAGAACATATAGGGCGTACCGCGTAGACACAATTTGGTAACAGGGAGAGGGGTATTTTCTCATTTTACAAATAGACAATCACTTCGTTTTTGTGTGATTATTAATGATTTGATGCGGGAAGGGGGGGAATCGATAGTTTACCGTATGATTGACTAGGTTCTTAGTACTAAATGTCATGTTCTAATCTCTCAAAAGTTAAACCAATTCCTTCGCAGAATAGTCCTGCGAACCTATTCAAAATTTATCTTGGCTGATGCTACTGATCATTGGAAACGGTGGAATCAACCAAGACATCTTACGCTATTTGGGATCAGCGAAGAGAACTATGCTGGATAAGGACTTGGTAAACCCCCCCCCCCCTCTATTTGTCTATTCAGGTGAGAGAGTACTTGGAAGGTATATAGAACTAATTCGGATGTGTCCTACCGAAGACGGATGTGTCGGGTAATTGGCGCAAATAAAACGGCGACACAACGCATTTCCATTCTCTGGACTACATCCTGCTGGAAATCTAGAATGGATCATGGTCCTGCTACAAGAGTGATCTAGCAGGAGTTTGAGAATGAACGCTGAAGAAGAATAAGAATTCGGATGTACAGAAGCAAATCTTGGACAATGACCAGAATATTAAGAAATTATGTAGAGGAAGTAAAGATGTTTTATGAAAGAAAAGTTCAAAAATCGTAGAGGTTTGACTTGATTATACAAGTTATTCCCCATATGCACCACACCCCTCTCTATGAAGCCAAGAGTACCACTCACTGCACGTAACTCCGTAGCTTCAGGAGATAATCCCCATCAATCTCATAAAAATGCACTTCTAAACAAGACGTCGTGAGTAGACATTGAACCTGCAGCCAATACCCCTTGAGAACATAAGTGGCACAACCACTATGGAAGTCAGATCATTAAGGATTTATAGAAGAATGTTGAGAGCACCAAGTACATACGCAATAAATGACACATGTAATTCAACAATTAACACCTCATTGTTATGGTTACACACATCACAAACTTGTATTGTTTTAGCACTTGATACGGCATGATTCACTTTCTAAGACTATTTCACAGGCGACAACTGAGGGTTGGAGAAGTTTTAAAAAAATAAGAAAGTAAGAATTAATAATATTAAAGACTGAACATTATTACGATTCTCCACACTCATATATGGAACTGAGAACAGAGAGGAATTGTGGGATTTTTGTGTTGATGTTTACTCCTTTCTTCATCGACCAGATTAAGCAAACGCTTTAGTGGCACTCTTATGACATTAAAGGTTTATGGATTTGATTATGACGATGATGCATATATTGTTACGGAAGTGTACTGTTAAGCCACTCGTACGCTGATAAGCAAAATCGAGTTTCGAATCCAATCTTTATTCGTGATTTGAAATAAAAATTACTCCCAGTCACTTAGTAGTAACTAAGGTACCGAGGCTCATGCTTTGAGAAGGTCGAGAAATGACGTCATGCCTACTGAGCAAGTGCGTAGGTGAGTCTGAGTTTCTGGACAAACCACTGACTGAGCACTTATGGGAAATCGTTCACCGTGACGCTGATTCATATTATAATTACCTTTACCTTACGATTACCTATGATGATGATAGAAAGATAAAAAGCGTAATGAACACATCTTGAGAGAAGTTCCTTCAGAATGAGAGCTGCTAAGTCAGAAGAAGATAGACTATATTTTTTGGAACACATCACGACATGAGGAAATGTGGAACACATAGTAACGACAGGCAAATTTTAAAAATGCAAGATGAGTGTGGAAAGACTATTATAGAATGGGCTGGACATGTACAGCATGTCATTGTGGCATGGGAGAACATACAGGACAGTAGATACGTTTTCAGTAACTCTTGACAGACCATAGCCTTTCTGACAAAAGCACATCTTCTCAGTTGAATAACAGAGACGACCTCTGAACTCTTATCATCATTATCATCATCATCAAGTGCCATGCCGGGTGGCGTAGGCGGTCATGACTCTCCACAGCTCTCTGTCCACAGTATTATGTATCAAAGTCGTTGTTGTTTCTTTGCCGTGCCAGGTTGTCAAACTGTCTAATATTTTCTCATGTTGTCGCCCTCTGTCTCTGATGCCTTCAATCTTGCCTGTTGTGATTATGTTCTCTAAACCTGCCTGTCTCATGAAGTGGCCAAAAAAAAAGAAGATTGCCTTTCTCTTATATTCTTGATTAAGGTCCGTTTCGCATTTAACTCTTTTAACACCTATACATTAGTTTTTCTGGCAGTCCATTGTATTCTCAGCATTCTTCTGTAGAACCACATCTCTGTTCCCTCCAATCTCCCACTTTCCAGTTTGTTTATTGTCCAAGACTCGCACCCTTATGTTAGTATAGGGGTTATATAGCACTGCAGAACTCTCTTTCTCACATCTAATGACAAGGTCATATTACACAGTATATTTTTCATATAATGAAAATATAGTGAACTTTTATAATGAATAATAATGTTTGGGGTGTTATGGATGCATGTTTAGACTCAACATGGTTCAATGTTGGAGGTCCGTTGCAATCAAACTTCGTTGCGGAGACGACGCTTGATAATGATTAATTCCTGAACGTAGGCATTTCATTGCGACAGTATTCCAGGTTCATCCCATCTTGTTAGAAGAGTAGCACACGCCTTTGGGCCAACTATCTCATCATTCTTCTATCAGATTTGTTGACTCATCCAAAGTGATGGTACATCTAGCATTCCCTGACACATAGAACTGCTACAAAGAGATATAGGTACAATTTCCGATGTTATGCATCTCAAAAGTACATTCCCTAAAGGTGCAATATCGTCATCCAAGGAGATCATTTGGTAAAAGACAAAAGTAAGAATTGGGACAAGACATGCAGTGGCAATGATGATTTGTTTCACAGGTGACGGGTTGTCAGCCTATCAACCAAATCTTCTTAGTCGCATTCTACGACATGCATGGAAAGAATAAAACAATAACCCTATGCATTCTGATAAAGAAGTCTAAATACAACTGGATTATGAAATCTCTTAATAATTTAGTACATGTATCACTTGTATTTGTTACTTTCTTTCAGTATAGTTTTTGTTTCGTCTTTCTTCTACGTACTTTCTCACATTCCGCCGTTTAACAAAATGATTCTGCGCATGGCTGAGGGGTTAAAACGTTATCTCAATGACTTCCATGCTTTTACTCACGGTAAGGACTGTGATTTTTTTCCCCCATTGGGAGGTTAAATTTACAAAACCCTTCCTGAAAATGACTTGGTGATAGCAAAGGGAGCATATGGCCTTTATCACACAAGCCACTCACAAGTTCACTGCAACTGCCTAACGGAAGAAATGCAGTATTGGCATATTTAAAAAAAAAAAAAACTAAATTTAGTTCAGATAACAAAATGCGTTTTGTCATAGTTTGCAGCTTAGTTGTGATGTATGGGTCTTTCGGCCTGACACATCCGACAGCATAGCTTTTTGATTTAACGTATAGGATGGAAAAGCTATTTGTATAGCTGCACCCCTCCATGCCTCCTTACTAGCATCGTGTAACATGCATGGAAGGACGCAGGGATGCTCTCCTTTGCTCCCCTTTTAGTCCCCGTCAACAGGTCGTGACGAATGTCATAACCACAATATATATAGAGTGAACTTACACTTGTATCTCATAGAGATACAAATCCAGTTCTTACGAGGATTTGAATCCAAGCAGTCTAAATTGTGAGACCGATATTCTAACCATCATACCATAGTATTTACTACTTTATTGTAATCGCCAACATTTTGTGCATTGAGACATTTAACAGTAATTATATTTTGTTACACGCAGTTTACATCAAATCTGTTATAGTTTCCGTCATTGGTGAGCAAAATACGCCCCCCCCCCGCCCGGGCAAATCCGTCCCACATAGCCAATTTTACGAGCCAGTCATATTTCTTTAAAAGTACTATATGCAGTGGTCTCTGAGATCAGATATGCAACATGAGCTCCAAGTGACCACACACAAAAAATATTTTGAAAATGCGGCCTTTTGACCCAATCCACAACTAAAAATATTTAATCCGATCCGTAAAACATAAAAGGTTGCTCATCTCTAGACTAGCACTTCCAATTTTGACATGCACACGATGTTTGTTTCTCTAACGTATGAAATAATCTCCAATGTGCCAACAAATCACCAACTCTGTATCGACTCTGTGAAAACGACTAACGACATCGCTTATTCCATTAAGTCGTGAGCTTCATGCTTATTTTCCGAACTGAATTTAGTTCTTCTTCTTTCGTTCACTTGAAACATGTAATTGTAGCAATTGGCAAAATTATTCCTTATCGATCATCTAACCGAGGTGCACTATAATAAAAGTTATATTATGACTGTGTACATTGCTTCTTATTGATCTGATCACCCTCACCCATCCACTTCTGTCTGACATGTCATATAATGAAGGTTATCATTATACAACAGCTATTACAAGACAATGTTTGATCTGTAATCAATAAGTGTGCTGTTTCTTTGCCCTGTTAGTCTTTAAAGTTTCACCTGTGAGCTGTCTGGGTCAGAAAAGGGAGAAAAGAGTGATAACGCAATGCATGTCGTAAGTAGTGACTAAGTACCTTTGTGCCTAGGGTTAGATACTCCTCTCTGTAAAGGGAGGTGAAGCACAAAAAGAGTTGTGCTGAAGTTGGATACGTCGGGACGAAATGCTAATAGGTCACAGCCAAGCTTTAAACCACAACACATCCTATTCTATTCTCTACATTCTGCCAGCTGACAGGAGTTTGAAATAGACTCTTTATTCTTGTTTAGGAGCCAGTATCACAGTACAGAGGGCGACAACGTGAAAAAATATTAGACAGTTTGACAACCTGGCACGGCAGGGAAAAAACAACGATCTTGATACATAAAGCTGATATAGAGAGCTGTGGAGAGCCGATCACCTACGCTAGCCGGCATGGCACCTGATGAACACAGTGCTGGGTCGTTTTCATTACATATCAGTTCTCAGATTCATCAGTCATCCAAGGGTTTATAAGCTCAGTGTACAAGTCAGTAATTGGTTGTGCGTCCTCAGGTCTTTCCAGAGCGGTGGCACTTTCTTTTCCATTTGTCACTCCCATTTCTATCATTCTTTGAACATGAACATTTTCTTTGTCAGAATAATCTTCATCACTTTGCAGTGCACCCATAAAGACCCTAATTAACTCTTCTGTCTCTACCTACTACTGACCCATGGTAAGACTCCTACATCTACATAGTCTGGACATGGAATGTTGCTGAAACGAGTAGCTCACGTCTTTGTTTATAAACATTTCTACTGTGCTTAGTATTCTCTGAGAGTCCGATGTGTGTTGATAGTTGCGTCATAAGCCAAACGAGAGCCGCTAACATCCTTCTGTCTTCATTCTCATGCTTGATGTTGTTATTGGATACACACTAGATATCTGCAATTTTCCTACCATTTTCGTTTGCAACGAAAGTCCAACCTATATATATATATGCATGTACGTGTATACATATATATGCGCACGTATGCGTGTACATGTGTATGTATGTTTGTTAAGGGACCCCCAAATTTTTTAAGTGCTTAGCTTACGGCATTCAAACGTGTTAATCCGAACCTGGCAGGAGCACATGGACCGCTGAATCAGCAACCAACCTAAATATTTCAGCCATTTATGTCTCAGTTTCTCCTCATCCCTCATCTGTGATGATTTGTTTCCTATTGTCTTCACTGGCGTATCCTAGCTTTGTGGTTTCCCTACTAGCATTATATCATAAAATCTGATTTGTTTGCGGCATTCTCTGATTCTTCAGTCACGTTATCTGCGTAATATCTTTTATCTCGCCTGACAATATTTTAAAAATTCGCTATGGGGTATTGTTAGCGCTTTGATGGAATAATTTTTTTTTTTTTAGTTTTTTGTTGGTGCGCATCCATCACGGGAACAAGAAATAGTAGTTCTAAATATATTTAAATTATAATGTTATGTGTGTGTGTGTGTGCGCGCGCGCGCGCGTACGTTTGTGTAGAGAAACTTAAATGAACAATGTGGTTATCACAATAATTTCTAAAATAAAATATAGACCTAATGCATAAAATTAAAAATTTCTGTCATGAAATGTGAACTTACCTAACTTCCGAATCAAAAACTTCTACTCACACTGTAATAGTTTTGTCAATCAATCAAGTGCCATGCCGACTGGCGTAGGCGATTATGTTTCTCCACGACTCTCTGTCTCGTGTTGTCAATAAGCTCGGTTGGTGAGCTTCTACCGTGCCACAATACCAGACCATCTATTAACTTTTCTATTTGTCGACCCCTATCTCTTCTCCCTTTGATCTTTCCAGTGGTTATTAGTGTTCAAGGTGTGTTCTTCTCAGCACATGCCCTAGAAACCTTGACTGTCTGCCCCTAATGTTTGATATGATTGATCGTAATTGTAGATAATCCAATTACGAATACAGATAGGTAGGATCCACTGGCGCCATGTACGAGCGATTGTGGCACAATATCAAAATCATGTCAGAAGCAATGTGGTGAACATTTTACACTTTCGATCGAAACCATCCTTATGTTGATATAAATACAGAAATTGAGTAAATCAAATAAAAATTTCAAAATTGTTATAATCGTTTTATCGACGGTCCGCTATTTGTATTAGTATCATAGGATCTTTGGGGTGCAAAGGGAACGCATTGCTCTTGGCGGACCCAGGGTTAGCAGATAACCAAGATCCCAAATGTACCTCCTCACGGTGCACCCTGGTAACAGAAAACAGCAGCTCGAGCTGATTCTGGCCAAATCATTTGGGGATCGTGTCCGAGAATGTAGAGGAAGCAGATGGAAAGAGATTTGACTGCAAAAAGACAGGCAATATCTCCAACACCTCTGTGCCAACACATGCAGCAACACTGTCGACACACCGTGAAGCTAGTAAGTCTGGTTGAAGCATTGGAGGGCGGCCAATGTAGTCGGTACGAAGCAGGCAGATGTCCCAATAAAAATAAAAGCACAGTGAGTACACTGAGAAAGATGCACAACGCTAGAGGGCCGCGTTATGTGCAAAAAGCACGGAAAATGGTTCGATGAAATTGGGACTAAAGCACTGCTTGCTCGAGACAAGCTTCTAGTTACCGGTGATCCCAGCCTGGGCCCAACTCTACTGTCGAGTCTTTCCTATACCGGAAGCGTGCTCGCGGAGAGAAAAGGTTCAGTGCCCGATGGGCACAGGCATAGCAGTCCGAGGTGACAAGCACTGTTCAGCCCTAGAACAAAACACAAGTCCCTAACGTTCCTAAATATGTGTACAGATTCAGACCTGGACCAGGGGCTCAAGAAGTTGGTGATCAATACTTCGTCTAAGAAGACGAACGAGCCCGAGCCCACCTCTTCTGTCAAGTTCTTCCTAAACCGGAACCAGGCTTGAGGACGAGAAAAAGTTTAGTACCCGATAAGCACGGGCACAATACGTCTAATTACACGATGCAAGTTCACTGGCTGCGGAACGCCTCGTGCAGGACAGACGTGAAGGACAAACCGTCTCGGCACAGAGTCAGTACACAATCACTGTCTGGCGACAGATAGGAAGGCTGTCACAGACTAGGGTAGCCCACCCGAATTGTCAAGGCATGCCGAAATCGGATGTGCTAGGCCTATAAGGCGCATAACGGTGGCACAACGTAATCACGCTCCCGGCGGAAATCGCACTAATATCCGTGATGGTTACAATGGAGCGAACGCAAAACAAAAAAACAAAAAAACAGGATCTTTTAAAAGACGTTACGTGGCCACTCGAATACCACATGTAACTCACTAGCGGGAAAATACAGTATGAAATTTGTATTTAAAAAAAAAAATTTTTAAGGTAGCCAAAGAGTTAACTCTTGTGCTTTGTCTTCTTGCTTCTTGTTGCGTTGATCTTCTGTTTTGCTCTATTCTTCCATAAGATTCCATGTCACTTGAGTGTTGCCTGGGCTGGAAAGGGAGTAAAGAATAACGACACTATTACCTGCTATGATGTCGTAAGAGGTGACTGTTCTTTTGGTGTTGGAGCTGGATGTCCCTTCTCATATGGGGTCGAAGTGAACCGGAATCCATGATAAAGTCGGATGTGTCAGCTCGATAGACGTAGATATCGCAACTAAGCTGTAAATCATGGCACAACGTATTCCGTTATTAGGACTCTACGCTGCATCGAATATTTAAAATTTGTAAGTGCTGTCTGTGAGCCATTTGTTTTGTTGTCTACTCTGTAGATAATGCATATAACGCCACAAGTTTACTATTCATTCCTCCCCTTTGGGGGCGACAGTAGCTCAGTGGTTAGTAAATAGTAAACTAGCAGGTTTGAGTTAAAGCGGCGGGCGTGATTCTGACCACATCTTTCGTAGACGTTGGGTAATGATAAATTTGGGTCTAACATCGTACTCCACGTAAACACCTCATGCGTGAATAAGGGAAACGGTGCCTTCGCTCTAGTTGTGTCATCAGTGAAACTTGCCATAGTGTTACAGTATTGCACCCTACTCTGGCCGCCAAAACCTGTAGGCACAGTTCACAATATAGAGAACCCTTCACAAGCAGGGGGCTTCATAGTAAGAAGCGAAAACCCTTCACGGATAGCGAGAGATTGAAGGCGTGGAATGCCACACATTACATGGTCAGCCCTTGTGTAAATGTTGTCACCACGGACGCTGCTGACACGCAATGCAAATGTTAAAAGAAGTAGTGTCCATAGTGCAAAATAGGTGTAGAATTACACTGCAATGGATTTCATCACACTGTGGAATAACAGAAAATGAGAGAGCTGATAAACTCGCCAAGGAAGGTGCTAACATGCAGCAACCGGATGTGCCAATCAGCTATCACCAAAAGAAATCCATGATAAAGGCACAACGAAAGCCTAACTTACCTTCACGTGACGACTACCACCTACTTAACAGACAAGAACAGGTCGTCATAATTCGACTCAGAACTGGACACAATAGACTAAATAGCCATATGTATACACAATTTAAAATTGGTACAACAGCAAAGTGCACATGCGGGCAAGCCAACCAGACTTAGAACATATCCTTCAAGAATGTGCAAACAATGACACATCAAGGTGCACATACTGGCCTTCTGATACACCTATGAATGTTAAACTTTATGGTACAAAACAAGAAATGGAAAACACTGTCCAATTTATACAAGAAACAACACTGCAGATATAGACATTATTAGCGAACGAAAGAAGAAATCAGCAATAGCAAGCACTTTTGTCCGTATGTTGTTGGGTCCAAGAGTGGAGCAACGAATAGCAGCACTGCAATGCATATAGTAGGACTATGGAGGTTGCGTGGAGGAGTTGGCTATCTCATCCCATAGAGGGCCAAAGTAGTACATAAGTCATGTATAAAATCGGATGTGTCAGGCCAAAGGCTGCATATATCACTGCTAAGCTGTAAACCATGGTACAGCACATTTTGTTCTCCGTACTACATCCTCCTAATCTGAAGGAGTTTGATAATGAATGCAGAAGAAGAAGGAAACACTTTCTTTTTCACCCACCATTTTGAACATGCTGCTTATAGTTTACATAAAGAAGAGGTCCGATGTACGTTTATTGGTTCGAAAGTAAATTGTCCACAGTGTATTGGCGATGCAACTTGGTGTATTAGTGGTGCTTAAAAATCCAACAATAGTTGTCTATTTGTTTGTTTGTTTGTTTGCAGTCAATCTCAAACAGCTAGCACGAATTTTCCTGTGATGTAATCCAGGGGCATGCAATAAATTGTGATGTTGTTTAAATTGTTCAATATATGCCAAAATCGTCCGTTTACGGTACAACAACTTTTGAAAATATATATTATATGCAGAACATGCTTTACTTAATATATTGTTATTTTATATGTTTCTAACGAAACCGGGATACCCTGATTGTAAGCCCTTGCCTCCAATCTCACCCTAACCCTCACCTACATATATGAGATGTATCCGAAGAAGCAACTTGCATTTGAGAGAATTATTATTGTAAATATTTTAAAGAATTTCTTACATTATACTTGTATGTATGTGTTTGTTTCATGTGTGTGTGTGTGTAAGAGGGTGTTTTCTCTCCAAACAAGCAATCGATGCCAGAGTGTCGTGTTCAAGAACAGATGTGCATTGACTATATTAAAGAGCTAATCTTCCCGAGGAGATGTTTTTTTATTTTATTTGGATGGTCAGTTAGGTTAATAACAAATGGGATAAGTTCTTCTTCGGCTTTTCTCAAACTCCCGCTGGATCTTTCTTGTAGCAGGGCAATGGTCCTACTAGATTTCCAGCAGGATGTAGTCCAGAGAATAGAAATGCTTTGTTCCGCAGTTTTATTTACGCTAATGGCCCGATACATCCACCTTCGGCTGATGTAAATTCATCACTGGTTTTCCATGCGGCATTCTAGAAAGATGGTGTAGTTTTATAAAATTATAATTTCTTCTCTCTTTATTTATGGTTGCGAGCTCCAACAGGGGCATTTAATCGATGAACATTAACCGAAACATTCTTCTTCTTCTTTCGTTCTCAAATTCCTGCAGATTAGCTAGATGTAGTCTGGAGAACGGAAAACGTTGTGTCATGCTTTACAGCATTGCTGCGATATCTGCGTCTTTCGGCCTGACACATCCGACTTCAGCATGGCTTTGGGTCTCTGACCCTATATGGGATGGGACAGCCAACTCCATCCCATAACTTCCTTAGTCGTCTTTTACGACATGCATGGAAGGTAAATAGTGTTGCTATTCTTTGCTCCCCTTTCGGGCCCCGGCAACACACGGGTGACCGAAACATTGTTGAAACCGAGGATTTTTTTGTGGCTATAATGGATATATAGGGGGGGGGGCTCTCTGTCATGATGATCATTTTTCTTGTACTCAAGAGATCGCAGGTTCAAGGCTTATTTTCATGTACATTTTTCTGTGATCCCTTATATTATCGTTTGAATCTATGAAGTAACGTGCTATGAACGGATTCTTTTGACAGGCGAAGTGTCACTTCGTTGAGCAGGGCGAATTACATATAGGAAAATCCGAGTACACTAAAGTCAATTATACAGCCTACTCATTTTGAGCACTTTTTGGATTTAATTTCATCTGGTTCAGTATTATATCTACTAATATAATATATTTATTAGTGGGATTTAAGTAACTTTTGCAACAAGTAGCCTTAGAAGCATCAAAGGTAGTAGAGGATCAGAGACTCAAACGAGCAAAGTTAGTCTTGTATGATTGCATGTCAGATATCCAGACCATCCAAAATGAAACTAAAGATCTCCAAACAAAAACAACTGAAGAACTTTTAAATATATCTGCCTGTCTAGGTAAAAAAAAATTTGTGCTTTAGTGAATATGCGGAATTGCTGGAAATGAGGCAGCTGAGAGACTAGCAAAATCAGGCCCAAAAAAATGATGTCCTCCTACTGATGTCTGAATTCGTAGAGGTGGACTCTATAGATGTTTGAGCATATGAAATTTGTTTATATAGGAAAAACAATGCAAACATGACAAGTCTATCCGATGTAAATTATGTCAATAAGTTTTTGTCAATTTTTGACCCCTCCTCCCTATCAACAAACTATCAAGAATTCATTAACTCGCTGCTTAATGGATTTTTTTTTAAATTTCCTCACCCCGCCCCTCCCCTTAAAATTTTGTCATAAAAAATATGAAAAACATTAAGGATTTTATAAGATTGTACGAAATAGACCTATATTTAAAATTAAAACAAATTAATTGTATAAAAACATTTTTGTTGACGTCAAATTTTGTCAACATCCCCCCCCCCCCCTCTGTCCGCTCTTGTCAGGAACTGTCCTTCAGACTCTTGTCAGGAACTGTTCTTCAGACCCTGACCCCAATTTATTGACGTAATTTATAGACAGTCTTCAAACGCAACAATTTAATTTTGTGAATGTGTCTAGAAATATGGCGTTACTCGACCACGCTGCTTTAATCTATATTCGTGTAAACAGCAGCTATGCTAAATATAATATAAACTGCTATATAATTGTGTTGCATGCCCTACTTTAATAAAACATACTTTTCACTAGCTAGATAGATCTTGAATTCATACATCTGCCGGTGAGATGGTGAATTTTTAACAACAATTGGTAATATGGTAATATTGAAATGGAATTAAAGCTGCTAACAAACATGACGAATATACCACTATGAAGAAATTGTGTGTTAAATGGCTCAAACTTACCTCGGAGAGTAGTTTTTCCTGATTAATACGCACACGCTGCTGAGGCACGCCATTTTCTGTTCAACAATTTACTACTCTATGGTAAACCTGTATTTACGTTATGTGCGTCTGCTTCTATTCTCTGAAACAGACCCGACGATATACAGAACTGGGTCACGTCTGTTTTGGCAGGCGTTTCTTACTTCTGCTCACAGGTGCAGACTTAATAAACTCATGCGATGGCAATTTCCTCGAATGGGTGCTTCTAACGTGACGAAAGAAAAGCCTGCCTGATTTCTATAAGTTCCTCCGATTTATTTTACATTTGTGATAAGTAATTCGTAAAGTATGGAAAGCAGCCAAAAGCATAAGAAAACGCACCATCTTTATCAAGTGCCGTCTCCACATCGAAGGTTGGCTGCAACCGATATCCAACATCTGATATCTGTCTATTGCTTTGATTGTACATCCTCATACTATATTTTAACCATCCCAAAATGTTTCCTTCCCAATCTCCGTCTACCACTTGCTCGTCAGCCATTAACTTTATTTATTATACTATATTTTAACCCCCCCCCCCCCACACACACAAAAACGTTTCCTTCCCAATCTCAACCTACCACTTTCTCGCCGGCCCTCAAATTTATTTTCAAGTAAGGTCTGCAAGATATTTTTTATGTCAGATATTGTATTTCATTGATTTTATTTACTTTAATATTTCTTTTTTTTTTCTCACATGTATAATTATATTAATCTTCATGTTGAATTTTTGACATGGTGTGTGGAGTCTGTTCATATGTTCTTGCAATTGATCTTTTGATGTCACTATTAGCTCTTGGTCGTCTACAAAGAGTAATTCGTTCAATTTGCTTTTTATGTTATTTTCTTCGTTTGTACCTGTTATTTTACAGATGTGGTCGATATATGTTATAAAAAGTAGAGGGGATATGACACACCCCTGGCGAACTCCTAATTGAATTTGGAACTTCTTGGAACTCCTGCATTTGTTAAGTAAAACTGCATAGTAAAGAATGCGGACTGGATATAAACATTTAAAAAAACACACAAATATCCCACGATAATTAGCAGTCACAGAAGAACAAGTGTTAAACATAAAAATACATGGAGAGAAGCTTTAACAAGTAGAATATTATCAATATCTGGGACACATTATCACAAATTAGTGCAAATGTGAAACAGAAGTTAAAAGAATAGGAATAGCTAAATGTTTTCGCCCGTGTGTTGCCGGAACCCATAAGGGGAGTAAAGAATAACAACAATGTGTACCTTCCATGCATATTGTACGAGGCGACTAAGGAGGTTATGGGATGGAGTTGGCTGTCCCATACCATGTAGGGTCAGTGACCCAAAGCCATGCTGAAGTCGGATGTGTCAGACCGAAAGGTGCAGATATCGCAGCAATGCTGTAAACCATGACACTTCGCATTCCATTCTCCGGACTACATCCTGCTGATCTGCAGGAGTTTGAGAACGAACGCAGAAGAAGAATAAGAAGCTAAATGTTCGTTTTGGAGACGACACTTGATGATGGTGATGGCAGGCCACAATGTTATCCATTTTCGCTTCCTACCTGGACCACAACACATTGGTGCAATTGAAATAACATTCACTGTTTCAATAAACAGGAAGGGAGGTAATATATAAATACTAACATCTAAGATATCTTCATCTTTACCTTTAAAAAAGTTTGTTTTTTTAAATCTGCGTTAAGTAAAAATCGCTGTAATCTACCTTGAATACCAGATGTTCTACGAAGAAATACGTCAGTAATATTACGTTTTGTCGTTCAGATGTGAAGGCCAAATGCATGCTGATCTGCTTTTCCAATTTGGCTATTACGAAACGAAACGAATTCTGTTCAGCTCAAGTGTGAACTAAATCTGCCAATATTTTTTTTTTTCAAAACTATATAAAATTACGAAAGTCATGTTTAAATCAGTGTTCAATGTCGCGAATACGAAACTAATCAGATCTTCAAAAATCACAAGGTGACCAAGAAGTAAAGTATGACAGGACGCCATATTTAACAAATTAGCAGACGAGTGCAGTTGAATTTGATGGTCATGTTGCTATTGAACATAACCACATCAAAGAAAGCAACATAACCCAGGTTCAAATTTATTGTCGTGTGTTCCCTATACTGGAACTAGACCAGGCGTGGGAAAAATACGGCCGGATGGTCAAATCAGGCACACCAAACCATTTTTACAGGTTGATTTAACATTACGGTATTATACATTGCTGTCTCCTGAGCTCAGAAAATAATACTTTGAACTTGAAGGAACTTTAGAAAATGTTTATGGCTCCATTTCACACGAAAAATCCTAAATTCGGCACGCCAACCCCCCAAAAATGCCTATCTCTGAAATAGACTCTCATAAGATAATGGATACAGCAAATACGGGACAGTTGGTAATTGAATATCTTGGCATAAGAGCTGAAAAAGAAATATTTGGAGGCTCTATGTTGGTACACGAGACCACTTCACCAGCATATGAACACGTGGTTCAATATAGTCGACATCAACCCAAGTTCAACATTAATGACTCACGGTTGTCAATCCCGAAAGTTACAGCCATGGAAGATTTAGTCTATAAAGCCTAAGGGCATATTAGGCAATAGATCATCATTCAAGCCCCTATATAAGGAGGGTTTGGAGTATTCAAACCTACACTCTCTTAGGAAATCTTAACGTGACTTCTAATACCAGTAATTTAGCTAAAGGGTAGATAAATCCCCCCCCCCCTGCTGCGTGTCTATCGATACGCTGGAAAATTGTCATAAGCCGTACTCGAACCACAGGCATGCAGAAATTATAGGTGGTGCTAAGACATATGTTGTTATGCTATGTTATGTTCCCCCAGAGCCATAGGCGGCGCATAGGACAGAAACCATAGCTTTCCATTTCTGTCTTTGTGTTGCCATGTCTTTCAATTATGGCGTATTGTTTAGGTTCATTGACATGCCTTCTCTATTAATGGTTCTTTGTAGAGTTTCTCTAGGTCTCCCTCTTCTTCTTACTCCGGGTGGCACCCAATATAGTGACTGGTAGTGACTATAGTGACTTCTTAGGCTGTTCATTCTGAGAACATGGCCGATGTAAGTCCAACGCCTTTGTCTAATGAAGGAAGATATATAGGTTTGTTTGCTTTCCTCTCTTATAGTAGTGTTAGATTTAAAGTCACTCCACTTAACGTTCGGAATGGTACGTAGGCATTTGTTTCCAAAGGAGTCTAGTCTCTTATCTGTGGGCTTTGTGGCTTTCCAACTTTTGTATCCATATGATAGAATTGGGATGATGTTGGAGTTAAACAACCTGAGTTTTGTGGTGTTTCTTAATGTGTTTGACGTCCAGATGTTATGTAGTTTATTGAAAGCACCCGCTGCAAGGGCAATACAGTGTAAAATTTATTTTGATGTCTCCATTGGTGCCTAAATATGTAAAATTGTTGACTTTTAATAATGGAACATTTTGGATTTTTATGTTGTCGTTGGATCTCGTAAAATCTAGTATATGAGTTTTTGATGTGTTGATTTTCAGGCATATCTGATTTGAGTAGTGTTGGAGATTGTCAAGCTTTGATTGAGCATCTGTGTGGTTTGCGCTCAAAAGGGCCAGGTCATCTGCGTAGTCAAGATCTTCGAGAACGGTATTATTAACCCATTTTATTCCTGTCAGCGCATTTTCAGTGCTCTTTCTCATGACCCAATTAATAGCGATGCATAAAAGTAATGGGGACATGATGCATCCCTTTTTAACGACCGTAACAACTTGGAACCATTCTGTGTGGTGACTTCAACAGCCACTCTCAGAGCTGGGGCTACGATCATATCGACAAGAGAGGTGAGGAACTTGAGAGCTGGCAGGATGAAAATAATCTCATCCTTATTAACCAGCCAGCAGACTCACCAACCTTCTACTAGAGAGCATGGCACACCACCTCTACACCAGACCTGGCATTCCACTCACCAGGCCTGGAATGGAACATCACACGTGTCGTTGGAAAGCAGCTTGGGGGTAGTGACCACAGACCAGAATTTCTGGATATTCACAATGAATATACCAAGGACAGCAGCACGCTCACTAGGTGGAACTATAAGAGGGCAGACTGGAAAATGTTCCAGCATTTAACCAGTGTTCTAGCTAAGGACATGAACTTGGACAAAGACATCAATAGAGCAGTGAGTGAATTTAATAGATGTATACTATATGCTGCTAGTAAAACCTAACCCAGGGGGGCACGCAAAAACTACAAACCCTACTGGAATGATGAACCGGAAAAGCTGCAAAATGAGATGGAAACATCTAGACAGCAGGCTGAGAACAGACATAGCCAAGAACATCACAACAAATATCAGCAAACAAAGGCTAAATTTCAAAGAGCCAAGTTACAAGATAGATGGAGCAGTTGGAAAGAAAAAACAGAGTCGCTGAACATAGAAAGAGATACTAGGAAATTATGGAAACTTGTAAAACAACTAAATGATGAAGGTACAGGGAGAAATACAAGGATCACACTTTATAAAGATAAAAATATTTTAACAGGTAAACATGCAGCTGATTACTTTGCAGATTCCTTTGCAGAAGACAATAACGTCAAAGTCAGCCCAGACAAACAACAGGAGGTTCGAACGAACCAGCAAAACATTGGACAAGACGAACCTATACCTGAAGTCATGGAGGCACCAATCACAATGAGAGAACTGGAGCATGCAATATCCAAATTGAAAATGAAGAAGTCCCCTGGAGCTGATGGAGTGTCCAATGAAATGATTAGAAATCTGGGAATTGCAGCAAGAGCAAAGCTGCTGCAGATCTTTAACACAAGCTGGTCCACAGGTAATGTACCACAGGCATGGAGAGAAGCAATAATGATACCTCTCCTCAAATCAGGAAAAGATGGCAACACAATCTCCAACTACAGGCCCATCAGCCTCACAAGCTGTCTATGCAAAACAATGGAACGCATTATCAATCTTAGGATGCAGTGGTACCTTGAAAGTGAAAACCTTCTGGTATCACAGCAAGCAGATTTAAGACAGTGCTACTC
Source organism: Meghimatium bilineatum (assembly GCA_034231615.1). Taxonomy (NCBI): domain Eukaryota; kingdom Metazoa; phylum Mollusca; class Gastropoda; order Stylommatophora; family Philomycidae; genus Meghimatium; species Meghimatium bilineatum. The sequence continues at coordinate 33,937,922 of CM067321.1, forward strand.
TACTGAAGATCAGGCAACCTACCTCTCCCAAGAGATTGAGGATGCCTTCCAAGATAAGAAACTGGTACTAGCAGCATGGATAGACCTCAGGAAAGCATTTGATAAGGTCTGGAAAGAAGGGCTCCTAAAGAAATTGCGAAATTGCAGGGTTAGCTCAAGAATGTACAAACGGGTAAAAGCATACCTGCATAATAGAAGAGCCAGGGTACAATTAGATGGTCGCAAAAGCAAGAAAGTCCTACTGCGTCATGGAGTCCCCCAGGGAGGAGTCCTGTCACCCACACTTTTCTTGGTTTACATCAATGACCTAGTTGCTGAACTACCACACGGGATCAAAGTGGCAATGTATGCTGACGACCTGGTGATCTGGTGCACGGAAGAACATGCGACAGTGGCCACTAAACAAATACAAAGAGCTATCGATGCCCTAACCTTATGGGCAAATAGATGGTGCGTCAGCATTAACACAGATAAGTGCAGCACTACACTCTTTATCCTCTCACCAAAACAAAAAGCCGGTCATATCAAGATAGACGGAGAGCTCTTGAAAGAAGACAAACAACCAACATACCTCGGAGTTACTTTTGATGATAAGCTGACATGGAAGCAGCACATAAACAAAGCAACAACAAAGGCCAGGAGGAAGTTAGGTATCCTGAGAAAACTAAGTGGAACCACATGGGGAGCCAGTGGGAATATACTCAGTAAAGTTTACCAGCAAGGCATAAGACCACACCTGGAATATGGTTCAGCTGCGTGGTGTCCTGCATCAAACACCACATTACAAGACCTAGATAAAGTGCAAAACCAGGCACTTAGAATAATTTTGGGAGCAATGAAATCAACACCCATAGCAGAGATGCAGAAAATGGGAAGAATGCAAACACTTGGCGAACGCAGAGACATAAAAGTACTAATTCAGGCAGAAAAGTTTCAGTGTATGTCAAGTCATCCAATGAAGGAAAGATTCCAAAACCTAGCAATGGGGCGACTGAAAAGAAGCAGCTTTATCCATCAAGCTAAACGACTCCGTAGACAACTTACAGACCTACCTGAAGTTGACAGCCCCTTAAGGTCTGTACCAGAATAAACCCCATGGGGTGAAAGGCATGGAATGCCAATATACATTCAGACCCATGTGAAAGGAATACTAAGCGAGGACGAACTGAACAGTGTGCAGCGAAGGACAGTCACCCTCGCTTTCCTGGATGAGGAATATCCACAAGATATATGGGTCAGAGTATACACATATGGGTCAGCACAGAATGCTGTGAGGAATGGAGGTGCAGGTGTATATATAGAATATCCACGCACGCCTAGAGATTCAATCAGAACACCGACAGGAAAATTCTGCAATAATTATGATGCAGAAATCCAGGCAATTAGTGTGGCAGCTAAAAAACTGCTTAACTCCAACTCTGACCTACAGCCTGTGGTATTCCTGACAGATGCAAGGTCAGTGCTTCAAGCTCTCCAGTCTGGAAAACTGACTTGAAAAAACTACTTAGCGAATTGTCTTACCAGTATAGGGTAACCATGCAGTGGATACTCCATCACTGTGGAATACCAGGAAATGAAAAAGCAGACCAACTGGCTAAGGAAGGTGCTGCCGAAGACCAACCAGATATACCAATCACCTACCATCAGAAAAAACAGATGATCAAGTCAATAAGAAAGCCACAAACACCAACACAAGATGATTATCACATTATGAACAGATCAGAACAAGTTATAATTCTACGTCTCAGAAGAGGACACAACCGACTCCGAAGTTACATGTATACAAAGTTCAAGATTGGCAACACGGCCATGTGTACATGTGGACAGGGAGCACAGAGTGCCACACATATACTTCAAGAGTGTTCTGAGCATGAAACGCTGAGGCAGACATATTGGCTAGAGGAAACAACACTGGAATCAAAGCTCTATGGGACACTGTATGAACTACAAAAGACAGTGAGTTTTATTAAGGAGACAGAATTACAGATATAGACATGTTTCAAGTGAACGAAAGAAGAAGAAGAGAAAGTTTGTTTGAACACAACAATGTGAGTTGGTGTAAAATGTCTTTACAACATTGATTATTTTAGTAGGAAAATTTTACCGTATTGTTGTAGAATCATTCAATCCATAAACCCGTAACCCTTCAGGGTCGTAGGGGTATTACATTGGATGCGTCAGAGCACAGAGTCCTCCAGCGAATTCTATCCTCAGCGATGCGGATGAGTGTGGAAATACTCAAAGTAACATAAAATATCTTGATGTTACTTTTTTTTAAATCCAAGATATTTCCAAGATATTTTGCTGAAGAATACTCCATAACGTAGGCCAATGAAGACTATCAAATGCTTTTTCAAAGTCAACACAGTTGATTATGAACGGGATTGAAATTCGTGTGATTCTTCAATGATGATGCGAAGAGAAAATATGTTATCTGTGCAGGAGCGAGCTGATCTAAAGCCTGCTTGTTCTTCTATGAATAGTTTATCAAAAACATTCTTTAATCTTTCCAAGATGATACTTAGGAAGACCTTGCCTATAACTTATAATAGAGCAGGGGTGGGTAAACTTTTTGTGCAGAGGCCGAATTGAAAATTTTAAAGCTATTGGAGGGCCGCATATAATATTATGTATGTTTTTGTTTAAAATTCTCGGTAAGTAATCAATTAAATATTGTTATTGTAAAGAAAGGTAATTTTACATAATGTAGATAACTTCTGACATAAATTACATTTCTAACAGACTTACACTATAACAGTATATTTTCTAATATGGATATAAAGGTTTTGCAAATATTTTAACAATGTTCGTGTATTTAAAAATGTGTTTGAGGGCCGCAAAATATCCAATGGCGGGCCGCATGCGGCTCGCGGGCCGTAGTTTGCCCACCCCTGTAATAGAGTGATACCCCGCCAGTTGTTGCAGTCTGAGGGGTCGCCTTTCTTGGGGAGTTTGATGCCGTCTTTCCATAGTTGAGGTGGGTTTTCATTGCACTAGACATTATTCATAAGAGAAAGCAAGTTTTTTAGTGTGTTATCATCAGAAGCTTTAAGCATCTCACTTGTTATTTCGTCAACGCCAGCGATTTTGTTATTTCTTAGCTTATGGATAGCATATTTTAATTCGGTGATAGAGAAAATTTCACATGATACTGGCATAGTTGTCATTGGTGTGTCATTGATCAAGTCTTGATAGCTGTTGGTTTAATAGTTCATTAAAATGTTCTGAAAGTAGGAAAACACTTAATAAAGTTTACCAGCAGGACATACGACCAAACCTGGAATATTTGTGTACTGCATGGTTTCCAGCAACAAATACTACATTACATTAGCTAGATACGATGAAAAACCAGGCACGTGGGATCATCTTGGGGGCAATAAAATCTACACCCATAGTAGAGATGGAGAAACTGGGGAGAATACAAACATTGAGTGAACGGAAAGACACAAAAGTGCAAATACATTCAGAAAAGATTTACTGTATGCCAAATCATCCAATGAAAATTTTTTTCAAACTTAGCAACGAGGCGACTGAAAAGAAGTAGCTTTATCCATCAGGCCAAATGACTCCGTAGAAAAATCTCAGACTTCTCTGAAGTTGACAGTCCCTTGAAGTATTCATACATAACAAACCCTTGAAGAGAGAATAGTGGATTACTCCTTCATATTAAAACTGAAGTGAAAGGAATTTTAAGTGAGAATGAACAGAATAGTGTACAAGTTACGGGCACGGCGTTGGTGGGCGGAACAACAAAGAAACCTGTCTCAAGGGCCAGAGTTGTGCCCTGATGTCGACGTCTGTTTGGCGACATTAGACTCGAAACACCATTGAGTCGGATGTCTGCTGGAACAGAGGGCGGAGCACTTATGGGAATGCCCCACGTGCTGTGAGGCCAGTTTCTAATCAAGAATCAAGAAGAATAATGTACAACGAAAGACAGTTACTCTCAGTTTGCTGAATGAAGAATACCCACATGACATATGGATCAAAATCTATACAGATGGTTCAGCAGTGAAAAATGAAGGAGCAGGGATATATATATATATACCGGTAGTACTCAAACAATGTTAGGGATACAATTAAATTACCAGCGGGAAAATTATGCCATAATTACGGGGCAGAAATCAAGGCAATCAAGATGGCAACTGAAAAACTGATGTACACTAATCTTGAATCACAGCCTTTAATATTTCTGACAGATGCAAGATCAGTACTTCAAGCGCTCCAGTCCAGAAAACTACCAGACCTGCAAATCAACATCCCTTCCTTGCGTGACGTATCTCCGGCTCGGGGCCCACGTCTATCCACCCATTTCTTCTTCTCCCTTTGCTTCTTCTTCTCCTCTTCATTCCTCTGTTATCTGTCTCTATGTCTATTTGGTAGGAGTCACGGTTTTTACTTTACTCGCCTCCTGTTTTTCTCCACGCTCCTTCCCACCATTCCAGTTGGTCTTTCACGTACTATCAGATCATTATCTTTATTGCTCTTTCTTCCATGTGGCTGTTTCTGTAGTCATCCTGTCCCCCGTAGTGTGACCACTTGGCGTTGTTGATATTTATTTGGCGCGACTGCCTCACAAGCTTTCATTGTCCATTGACTTCCTGACCCACGAGTGTGACTTGGTCTCAAGCAAGCCAGTTCTCAACGCATCAGATAAGTTTTTGTGTTTTTTTTTCCTTTTTATATAATTATACTATCACTGCATTTTCTTCCCACTATTATCTGTTCGACGTATAGTTTCTATCCACTGCCCATATCTGCTCGGTCGTTTCTTTCTTTTCTTTTTTCTTCTCCATCTCTCTCTTTCTCATCTGATCTCTCGTACCATCCTCTTTTGCTTTTCCATCACGACTGTATGCGTATACTCATTGCCTGTTGCCACTTTTGAGGTAAGTATCTTAATGTATCCTTATTTTACTTGCTACCACGCCTATCTATTTTCACTCCTCACCTCCTTCTGTGCACTTTCCCCTCCTCACTCCTTCTTCTTCTCATACCCTCTTCCTCCCTGCTAGGCTGCTCCATCTCTGCTATCTATTCATTATACTCATTGCCTGTTGCCACTTTTGAGGTAAATATCTTAATTTATCCTTATTTATCTTACTTTACTGACTACCACACCGTATCTATTTTTCACTCCTCACCTCCTTCTGTGCACTTTCCCCTCACTTCTTCTCCTCATACTCTCTTCCTCCCTGCTATGCTGCTCCCTATTTGCGTCCTCCGCTTTCTATTCGCTATCTCTCCTCCTCTTTCCTCCTTATCAACCACGTTTGTCTCCATGTAAGATTCGTTGTACTGTTGCATTTCGTTTGTCCTGATGAAGGCTTTTTAGTCGAAACGTCGTCTGTCCCTGTATCTCGTTGTTAGGTTGTTTTATGTTTTATTTTGGTAACACATCTACCTATATTTGTTTATCTTAACCAAGGCCTAACATTGACTGCAAGTAATTCTTCCCTATTGATGATTTGGCTGGGGGGGGGGAAGGGGGGATTCGGAGATCGTGTGTGAAAACTGTGTGCATCAACGGTCCCTTGTCAATTTGGAAATCAATAGGGGTCTAAGACTTGTCTGCAAAGTAACTAATCCGGTAATCCATTAAAACATTTTTTTTTATGCGGCACACATAAGACACTCACAAACAATTAATTAATCGGCAAACGTACCCGGTTTATGTCTTTCTATGTGCGAAAGCGGTCGATACAGAAAATGCTGACTATTGGGTGAAAGTGCAATGATGATGGCCGTAACATACGTATGCAAAGTGTGTTAGTAACACGCAGGATATATATTTTGTCTGTTTTTTATTTTTCATAATATTAGAATTAGGCCAAATGTTTAAATCACAAAGGAACTACGAACCGGAAACAACAGTAAAAGAACAACAAGTAGCAAGCAAGAAACAAAAGATCTAGGGGTCCAAATGGAAACACAACCGACGGCTGATGAAGTCTGCAAATATGCATATGATGGCAGTCTGGGTCTTTTAAGATTAAAAGTTGAACAGAATGAAGCTCTTGCTGCGAAGAAAGATACGGTAGTGTAATAACTGTAATATTTCTTTTTAAAAATAGTATATTTACTACTGGGTTGTCCTAGTTTGTCACCGTTGTCACAGTCACACTGTTGTCACGGAGTTCCGTGTAACACCAATAAAATTATTGACTGCCGTGACGTCACATCCCAATATATCACTGAGTTTAAATCTAGATACAGACGAACTTATTGTCATACTCTGTTTCTTTTCAAATTTATATACCTTTTCCCCTTTTTGTCGCATCTTTCGTATCTACGGTCACATTGAAATTTGACCTAGTTTTGAGGTATTTCCTAACATGATAAGAATGATGATCCCGGCGTGACAATCTTGGACCATAACTTTTGGTAAGGTTATCCTGTAAAGGTGAATCGATATGATTTATAGCACAACAGCATACAATCACTTGACAGTTGGCGGGGTGTGATGTCACTGCACGCGTCGCTGTGTTTGGTTTTCTCGCGGAACTCTGTGACATCTTCTGCTTAACATGAAAGCAATGTGCTATTTATAGCACAGTGACCGTAGATAAGAACAATTTACCTTATATTAATATTAAGACTAAGTAGGTACTTGGACAAAATTTTCAAAATAATGCTACATAATTACAAATAATATAGTTGTATAGACCTTAAAAATTGCAGTTCGACGATACCTCAACCACATCTGTATGTCAACCCTGAAAAAAGCTATGAATTTTTTCCAACTTAATTTGACATCAAAATAATTTACATGAAAGGAAAATACAAATAAAACTTGTGACCACAAAATGTAGCTGAGCTGATAATTTCGGAATTATCTTTGTTATTTTCAATAATATAATACACACACAAACTATACATTTTTGTGTTCGTGAAGACAAGATGCTTATGTTGATCACATTTCTGGAATGTTTAGATCGACACAACTAATTTATATTCAAAATGCTAATTTGCATAATTATAATGAAAATAAATTATACATCTTCTGCTTCTGCGTTCGCTCTTATATAACCACAATAAATATATCGTGTGATTTCCGCCACCGATCGTGAAGTACGTTGTGCTGCAAGGTCCACAGTAAAATTGTGTTATTTGCACCTCGTTGGCCACTCTGTGGTCTGGACTTCCGAGGTCCAGCACATCCGTTTTCATCACACCTTTAATTCGGGTAGGCTTCCCTAGTCTGTGACAGCCTGTCTATCTGTCGCTGAGCACGCAAGTGTGTAGTGACTCTTCGCCGAGACGATTGTCGTTCACGTCTATCTCGCACGAGGTGTTCCATGAACTTGCCTCGTGTAATTGGATGTACTGTACCTGTGCCCATCGAGTACGGAACCATTTCTCATCTGCAAGTGTGGTTCCGTATGAGGAGGAACTCAACAGAAGAGTTGGACCCTGGCTCTTTTGTCTTCTTAGTCAAGGTGTCGTTCACCGACATCACAAACGCCTCGCCCAAGTTCAAGTCTCACACCTCGCATTTGAGAGCAAGGTGTTCTCGATCTGAGCGACCTTGTCCCAATAGCACCTGAGCTCATCAGGTACTGAACCCTTTCTCTCTGCAAATGTATTTCCGGTATAGGAAAGCTTGACAGTAGAGTTGGGCCAGGGCTAAAATCGATGTCCCTTTTATGCCTGAGCCAATCGGGTATGGAACCCTTTCTCTTCGCGAGCATGTTTCCGGTATAGGAAGACTTGACATTAGAGTTAGGCCAGGTCTTCTTGCTTTGCTGGACGCCCATGATTGGGTCTGGGTCTCTGCCCGTAGAGAGCACAGGTAACTAGAAGCTCGCCTCGAGCTAACAGAGCTTGTAGTTCCCATTTCCTTGGAATGTTTTCCCTTTCTATTTGCAGTTGGCGCTGCCCTCTGATGCTGTTCTGCCCTTCATTGTACTCAGTATGAAATCTATTCATCTCTCGCATGCATCTACCTATGTTCGGACTGGACTGACTAGCGTCACTGTGTGTCAATAGTGCCGATGCATGTGTTAGTGTTGGTGGTGTTGGAGAAATTGTCTGTCTCTTATGCATTCAAATCTCTTTCCATCTGCTACCTCAACATTCTCAGACACGATCCCAAAAAGATTTAGCCAGAATCAGCACGAGCCACTGTAGTTCTGTTTCCAGGGTGCACCGTGAGGAGGTATATTTGGGATCTTGATTAGCTGCTAACCCTGGGTCCGCCGAGAGCATTGTGTTCCCTTTGCACTCCAATTATATATCTATCAAACATAATAATATACCACAGAAACTATAAACGCAAAGACATACCGCACCTGTTGTTCATATTGCTGTGATTCTCAGATGCAAGTACAACTAATTAATATTCAAAATGTTGGCTAATTTGCATAATTTAAACAAATGTTGATGTTTTAAAAACATAATTGCTTATTTCAGCCATTTCCAGCTCTCAAGTTACATATATAAAAAGAAAATGGTTAAAGAACTTAATAAATCTAGTTTCAAACATGAAAAAGGATGAAATCACTAAATATAAACCCTGACGCAAGAAATTTATAGTTTAAGCAAAATTTTCCAAACACACTAATCCCAGATGTCCAAGTAACTAGACTAAGTTATAGTTATTATCATTATAGTACTAAACTAACTTAGTTACTGGTTACTAAGTTTAAGTAGTACGGTTATTAGTTGTTATGTACTAGTACTACATCTCAATTTTGAATCCCGGATCCGTCATTAATTGACACGTATTATTGAAATTTTAATCTGTCACTCATGGGGTATATGAAATACAGCACACATTATTGGCAACACCAATAATTCCACCCGTTTCTTTCCTAAAAAATTTAATTAAATGCCCCTCCAAATTTAACGTAACTATAATGGACAAAGGTGATGGTTACGGACGAAAAACGAAACGAAATATGTCATGGTAAGGGTAGAGAACTTGTACAAGAAAATTGTTGTAGCAGATAGTGGACACTGCATTGTAATATATATATATGACTACTGGTGGTGAAATGCAAGTAGATGATTATATGTTAGGCGATGAGTGCTTATTTCGTTCATTTTGGGTTAAGTGTTTTAGAGTGCTTGTTTTATTCTTTTGAGAAGAGGGGGAGTTGAGTGAATGTGTGTGTTTTAATCTTTTGGGAAGGAGGGGAATGGACGGGGGTGAGGGTAAGTTGTAAGCAAGAGTGTTGTAGCATTTCTGTTTGGCACTGGCACTAAAAAGGCTTTGCCCATTTCACAACAAACCCCACTAAAAATCCATTGTTGTTTCAGGACTCTTCCTACATTGTTCTTCCGTTTGGAAAACAGGCTTTTATTTCCACAATTTTTTTGTCTCCTCCGATATGACCTCCCTGTAATTTTAAAAGGCCGGACATACAAACCTCACACAGAAAAGCATTCCATTCCACATTGGTGTTTTTATTAATCTCCATCTCTGGGACACACCACTTTATTGAGCTGTTTTCCATAGCTCAATAATAAACAAGGGGGATAACATCCACTAGAGCAAGCTTTGCATTCTGTAAACATGTGCCACTTCATATCTCTATGCATTGCTTGTGCCTGCAATCTGTGCACATCCAGCAAATTCTCCCACCAGCATATATAGTATTCACCTTCATGGAATGTCGGAACACACACAATTTTTGTATTGCAATATTCTATGACCTTGCAGAAACGAGACACCATCACTTTCTGTCTAGTAGGTTTCATATAATTATATATAACCATATATATATTGGTTGATAAACCTATCTTTAATGTCTTGAACTTGTAGTATTGGATGATGAGATATAATTCAACTTTGTAATTGCAATCCACATCTTTTGCTAGTTGAAAGTAAAGTTTCAAATCATTAAATTGATCGTCTGTGTGTTGCCGGCCTGAGAGGGGAGCAAAGAAAGAATAGCAATACCGGTAGTTTACCTTCCATGTATGTCGTAAGAGGCGACTAAGGAGGAGGTTATGGGATGGAGTTGGCTGTCCCATCTCATATAGAGTCTGTGACCCAAAGTCATGCTGAAGTCGAATGTGTCAGGCAGAAAGGCGCAATATTATCACAGCAATGCTATTAACCATGACACAACCCATTCCGTTGTCCGGACTACATCCTACTAACCTGCAGGAGGTGAGAATGAATGCAGAAGAAAAAGAATTAAAAAGCACACTTTGAAAAATGTGCAATTGACAGCTAATGAGTATTTTCCATTTTTAGAATTTGAAGTAGATCTTCTCCTACATTTATGTATTTATACAAAAGAAGCACATCAAAAGACAACAGATTAAGTGGTTTTCACACACTTTCAGACTACCAACAGGCAGCATGTTACAGATGGCTATGACACATAGACATCACGACTATGAAGCCAGGGGCAGAACATATAAAAGATGGACCACAGAAAACAAAGAAGCCATGGGAACAAGCTTGCAAACAGCACTCAAGAAGGCCATCTCCAGAGAACTCTTCTACCCCTGACACCACAAGGCAAACAAGGGCCACAGCGTATAGATAGATAGTACAAATTGTTGTATTTTTGCTGCCGCAACATGCTTTGAGAATACCAGTTGTAAGTTTCTGATACCATAAACTCTACATTTCTAGCAATCACTGTTATTGCGACCGATAGCCACAACTGAAATGAATGGCAAGTGCAACTACTAAAAGAGAAATCCACAAACTACTATAATTTACTTCTCAATGTTCTCTACTAAAATACAGACACCACTACTTTAACAGAGTTATTTCGTCGACACATGGTACTGCAACAGTCAGTTGCCAATCCAACTCACTTTTCAACAGCAGCTTGTTTCCTTTTTAAGAACTTAATTATCATTTCAAATATAATGTACGCTACTTGTTTTAGATCTGCAACTTTAACTGAATTGTGCAGTTTTTAGTAAACTTCTTAAAGAGTGATGTAGCATTTCTACGATGTTTTTCAGTAGCAGCATATACAGTTAGAAATAACCAAATGGTCGGAGGGTTTCCGGCAAAGTGGAGGGTGCCGCAGTAACCGAATGAACAAATAATAAAGCAAAATGAATTAAACAGGTTACTAAAAACACTTAACTTGCCTATGAATAAAAAATATATAAAAAAGTATATATAAAAAACATACAATAAAACTAAACAGGACAATTCTCCATGTATCGGCTCAAATGGAACCTTTTTCAAGAGACAAACAACAGTAAACAACACAATAATAAACAAAATATATCACTTTGATTTCATAAAGCCACGTCTCCATGATGCAGGAATCGAAACGCATCTAGTAAAAGTTAAAGAAAAATTACAATTAGTCAGTGCATCAGTCAGTCATTAAGAGTAAAAAGTTTAAACATTTTAAAACCAACAAACTTTTTATATAAATTATCCCAATGCTTTAAAAAATTAATTTAAAATACCCGGTAGACTAAATATTTAAGAACAAATCCAATTCGAGAAACCGATATTTCAGGTCATGTTTACATTTTGGCCATGAAAGGTCTTATAGTACTTTCTAAAAAAGCAGCTTAAGAAACCGTACTCGAGGCATGCAAAATTTTTGCAATGGCTACATCTAAAACTGGATCAATTGGGGTGGAAAACCACTGAATTGCAACAGGTCACCGCAACTGGTGCATTAAAAACTACAAACTGGAATATAAATTATTAAAAACACAAGGTTGGTATTTTGAAAAGTGTGACTTCCGGGATCTGAATCCTAGAAAAGAACCTTCCACCCTATCCTGTTAAAAACATATCAGCATTTGTCAATGTTTCCTTTTATCCCTGGCAGCATGTTTGAAGCTAGTCCAACTTTCCAAATGACAGGAAGACAAATCTATCCAATCCATGGAAAAATGTGTGTAGAAACTCAAACTTAGACACAGTGTTCACGATGTTAGTGAACAAAACCTTGGCTAACAGGGTAATGCAACAATAGTCCAGTTTTACTATGATACATTTCAAATATCATATCCATGCTGTCAGAAGTATAAAGGATTTCATATTCACGGGCACAAAGGCACACAGTGGGTGATAAACTATGATGTCACAGAGCTGATACACACTCTTCACCTGACAGATTGAATGGCTCCATAAGGTAGGGATACCCACCTTAATCAATGCCAAAAATGAGTGTGCTATGCTAATATGGCACAACTTAAATCATATGACACTGTATTTACGCTTCAAAAGTCACACACAAAATTGTGCTGATTAATTGAGAGTGAATGGAAACGTTTTTCCTAATACTCCTGTTGGAGATAAGCAGAAAGAAATGTACAAGTACCGGGTATTTCAAATAAAACGTGGTTTCATTAAAAAAATGTTTTGAATATTTCTTTCCTGAGATGAAGTGACTAGATTTTTCCAAGAACTTATTACAAAATAGAATAGTTAATTTTAAAAGCCCATGTAAATATGTACTAAAAATGAGAGACCACCAGTTAAAATGGATTGCCCACATTGATGCTTATGTTTTTCATTATCATTATTTTGGTATGCAGAGTGGGCGTACTCCTCTGCATTGGGCTGCCTCAGGTGGACGTACAGAAGTTGTGGAGTTTCTCCTAAGACTGCAAGTGCCAATTGATGAGAGAGATGAGGTTTGTTGATTATATTTCTGAAAGTCCTTTAATTAATTTGTTGCTTAGAATATTTGGTTTTCTGATCACAAGAAAGAAATCATAAGTTTATTGAGATTAATATGTTGTTGATTGATTGTCGATATGGATTTTCTCTATAGTTCTTCATCTAGAGTTTTCATTTTCAAACTCCTGCAGGAATTCTCTTGTAGCAAAACAATAGCGCTACTAGATTTCCAGCAGGATGTAGTCCAGAGAACGGAAATGCATTGTGTCGCCGTTTTATTTTACACCAATGGCCTAACACATCTGACTTAGGCATTTCATCTATAAATACTTCTAACCTATTGCATATCACATGGAACTACTGCCTTCATTTTCAGCATTCATTTTCACACTTCTACAGATTTGCAGGTTGTAGTCCAGAGAAGGGAATGTGTTTGTGTTATGATTTACAGCTTGACCACAATATCAGTGCCTTTCGTACGAACAAATCCAACTCCATCCAGGAACCTCCTTAGATACCTCCTACAAATTACATGTAGGAGTGTCACTATACTTTACTTCCTTTTTGGGCACTGGTAACACAGGGCAATGTACAGAATTGGTATCTAATGATGAGTTGTGAAAGAGAACACACCAGTGCCCAGTGGAGGTAGAGATTAAAAGTAGAAAATGGAGATGGATAGAACACACCCTCCAAAAGAAGCTTGATAACATAACCAGACAGGTTACTGGACTGGACCCACAGGAAAAGAGGAGAGTTCGAAAACCGAGGGACAACTGGAGAGGAACAGTGGAAGAAAAGACCAAATCATTTGAGACCTTGTGGGCACTTAAAGTAGAATAAATCATTGGAGAGCCTAACTTTGGAGCAACCTTGTTTTTGTTTTAAAAAAATTATTTAGAATTTGTTTTCAAACTCCTAATGAATCTCTCTTGTAGCAGAAAGAACAATGGTCCTATTAGATTTACAGAAAGATGTAGTTCAGACATCTCTCTTGTAGCAGGACAATGGTCCTATTAGATTTACAGAAAGATGTAGTCCAGAGAATAGAGATGCATCATGTTACCATTTTGTATGTGCCAATGGCACACCATTCCTAACTTTGACAGTACTGTGTTTTTACCTACATTGTATTCCCTTGAAATAACATCATATTTTTATATGCTCAGAGCCTCTGGACAGCTCTTATGATTGCATCTTCTGCTGGCCGGACACAGATCGTCTTTGAACTACTTGGACATGGTGCGCAGGTAAATGCAGTCAACAACAATGGTCAGAGTTCACTTCATTATGCAGCTTCTAAAGGACATTTAGAGGTAAGATTTGTATTTATAGTTTTAGATTTCTTTGCTGAAAACAGATGTGCTTGGCCAAAGGGGGCAAATAATGCATCGCTGCTGTAAAACTAGCATCACAACTTACTTCATGCTCTTTGACTATTTGAGAGCTTACACAGAGGGAGAAGAATACTGTTGGTTGGTTGATTGCTGATCCAGCGGTCCATGGCTCATGCCCTTTGACCCAATGCCATTGTGTGATATATGCATGTTTTTGTGAGCTGTTGTTTTGTTCCATATAATGTGTTCCATTTATCTGGCCCTGGAGGTAGAAGCATTTTCCTGACGGCATCCAGCGCTGGATATTCTGAAAGGTGGTGGTCAACTGTTTCATAGGGATGAGTGCACATCCGTTACCCTGGAGTGTGTTGTGGTTGTATTCTGTTCAGGTGATTGTTAAGCTGTATATGTTGTGTGCACAGTCGGTAGATGATACTCTGGTCTTTCCTTCCCAGGAGGTTGATGTTGTCTTTAGGATTTGGGCTGGTCATATATTTATTCCCAGTGTTTCCTATGGCCCATTTGTTCATCCAATTTTCTTTGTTCACAGATTTCAACATCATTTTTACTGTGTGCATGGTGTACTGGCACTATATTGCTGGTAAGTCTGTGGGTTTTCTGCCCACCCTGGGCCAGAGCCAGATAATAACTATCACACCACCAGGAAGGTAGGTTTCAACCTATGCACTACTCCAAGTCACTACAGCCAAGATAGGGCTCATTCCCCACCACCAATTGACTACTGGTTATGCCAAACTTCTCTATTGTTGCAGGCATGCAACCAAATTTTCGAGTCAAAAGGATTATCACGTCCTGAGTCATTGTGAATCTATGATGGGCCTCAGCCATAGAAAAAAAAGAACTGTCAGTTTCCTCCTTCCCAGAGCTGCGCAGTAAATCTCTGGCTGCCTCCCAACCACAGAGGGTGCATACATATAAAAAAAACAACAAGGCATCAAATACGTTGCCGCCTGTGTGTTGTCGGGGCCCGAAAGGGGAGCAAAGAATAGCAACACTGTTTACCTTCCATGCATGTCATACAAGGCGAATAAGGAGGTTATGGGATGGAGTTGGCTGTCCCATCCCATATAGGACCAGTGACCCAAAGCCATGCTGAAGTCGGATGTGTCAGGCCGAAAGGCGCAGATATCGCAGCAATGCTGTAAACTATGACACAACGCATTCCGTTCTCCGGACTACATCCTGCTGATCTGCAGGAGTTTGAGAATGAACGCAGAAGAAGAAGAAATACATTGCAACAAAAAATAAGAGTATGAGAAGCATAATTGTATAGATGACGTGCCATGAAGCTTCTATAAGAACTACTCGGAATGGAGATTTAAATACTCAGAAGAAGTTGGCAGGTAACTCAACGGGCACATAGGCGCTAACAGCAGAGCTGTGTGGACAGCATAGGGCACAGTTAGACACATAGTACGCTCTGACCATCCACTGCACCTGATTTTCTCCCAGTTGTCTCGACTTTTTCTTGACACTGGACCAAGATAAAACTCAGGAGAGAGAGAGAGTGTGGTTGACAATTAGCGCAACTATTCCACACTATAAACCAACTTCAGCGCTAGTCATTTCTCAATCCAATTTTGTTAGTCATTTAAAAACGCACTATTAACTTTATTATTTTTATTACTTATTGTTATTATTATTATGGTTGAGTTTTTGGTCATCGTCGAGTATGATGGACGAACATCATCATCATAAGAAGATAACCTCAATATAATGACATGTCATCTACTAAGGTTTTTCTGTTGCATGGGTGGTTTGTCTAGTGGGACATTAGTGAGACCCACAGACGCAAACCATGTGGGAAGAATACAGTTAAAACTAACTTATACAGAAGTCTGTGATGCTAAATTTTAAGTACTAGTGTATTGCACAAGTTCATAAATAGAAACACTTTGACCTACCATACATGTTGTATGGTTCTAAGAGAGTTTGGATTAAGGGGGTTTGGGGATGAAAAGTTGGCTCTGTGATTCCATAGATCAAAGTGACCCAAAAGCCATGCTGATCTCAGTTGTGTTGGAGAGACAGAAATTTGCAGATATCGCAGTCAAGCTATAAACCATGACAGAGCATTCTTTTCTCCAGACTACATTCTGCTAACTAGCAGAAGTTGAGAATGAACAAAGATGAAGAATATGATGATCTCTTTCTGAGAGTGTATCATGTCCATCTCCATTTTTTATCTTGAATCTCGTCTCCACTTGACGCTGTTCTCTTCCGCAACTTTTCATTTGATATCACCTCCTACCAACTAATGCAAAGAAGACAGTCATCTTTTGATTGCTGTTTTTGATTGTTTCCATCCCCAGAAATTTGCAAGCAATAGAGTTCTTGTATTATTTTGTGCAATGAGGTCATTGCTTCAGAGTTGTATTTAATACTCATAAGATTCCATCTTTCAATGATGTGCAGTGTCTTGAAGACTCCTACTCAGAGAGGGTAGAAACATAATTGTATAAATAGGTGATCCTCAACCTTTTGTGGTCGATGTCCACCGTTTGGGACAAAGTTTCATCTATGGTGTCTTTAAAAAAAAACAATGACTGTCTTTACACATCAGCGGTAGCAAAAAATGTTTAAAGGCTTTATTGCTGTCTTATTTGTCATTCAAATGATCACATTTTTTTGCTCTTTTCCCCCCCCCCCTCCCCCACCCAATTAATTTTTTTTTATCTGTGGCTTTCCTGCAAATTATCCATTGCCCCTGGGGGAACCATATGGCCCACATTGAGAACCACTGGTGTAGATGGTGTCCTGTTTGGCTTCTGCAAGAGGAAAGCCTCACTATATGGGCATGTAAATTACTTATTGGTTCATGGTTGCATTGCGGTAGACAAATGTAAGACCTTCAGACCTGCAGCGTCAAACCATTCTCCAGATACAATTCCTGTGCTATGGTCTTAAACAGTGTCACTCATTTTGGCTGATACAACCGATCTTCTTTTTCTCATTCGCAGCTTAACATGTTTACACAAGTCCAGTTTTCTTGATAAATGTGGCTGTATTTTAAAGCTCATGATGGTTCCCATACAGCTTTCTTTGGATGTATCGTCTGTCTCTGTGTGTTAATGCACCTCCTTCAACTGGTTTACTATAATGCAGTCTTGCAGGATATGTTCTGAGGACTGTGCTGACTGCCCACAGTACAACTGATCATTGGTCACTATACTTTGTGTTGCCAGGTAATGGAGTTGACCAGTTGCATCAACGACTGAGAAGTCACATGTTCCGAAAGCTGAAGATTGGTGAGACAGACCTGTGCAACTGTGGACTGAGCCCAGACTGCAGAACACATTCTTCATGCCTGTCAACTCTACCAAGAAGAGAGGGAGAAAATATGGCCTACTGAGACGGCACTGCTTCCAGACTTGAGGGGTTCCATGGATGGGTGATAGGGGCACCACACTGTAGATATCAGCACAAACAAATGTGGATATTATTCTGTAAGCAGATCTATTGTTAAATATCTGTAGTTTTTGTGTTATTTTTTTTTGTTGAAGGTGAAGAACTGTTACAACATGTTTATAATGTGTTCACAAATAAATTTCTGATTCTTCTGAATTTGTACAATTTCAAATTTTAGATATGTGAGGTCCTTGTCAAAAATGGAGCTGATATTGAGTGTGTTGATTCTTTGGGGCACATGCCCCTACATAGAGCTGCTAGCAGAGGAAACTTGAGTGTTGTGAAATTTTTGATTGCACACAATGCTCCACTAGATGTCAAAGATGTCACAGGATGCACTCCCTTGTAAGTGTCTTTGTCTAGTTGTAAAGTCAATGTTTTCCTTGCTTAGTCTAATTGTGATGTTGTTTTCATTGTTTAGTATAATTGTGATGTCAATGTTTTCCTTGCTTAGTCTAATTGTGATGTTGTTTTCATTGTTTAGTATAATTGTGATGTCAATGTTTTCCTTGCTTAGTCTAATTGTGATGTTGTTTTCATTGTTTAGTATAATTGTGATGTCAATGTTTTCATTGTTTAGTATAATTGTGATGTCAATGTTTTCCTTGCTTAGTCTAATTGTGATGTTGTTTTCATTGTTTAGTATAATTGTGATGTCAATGTTTTCCTTGCTTAGTATTTTTGTGCTATCAGTGTTTTCCTTGCTAGTTTTGAATATCTGCTTTTGTGGTACTCATGTTTATTCTGAGTCACTAGGGGCATGTTACAGTAATGACTTTTGATTTACTTTATCTTTCTTCTTCCTTTTCTGCATTTGTTTTGAAACTCCTGCCTGTTATCAGGATAAAGTCTGGAGAATAGGATATGTTGTATTATAGTTTACAGCTTAACTGTAATATATGCACCTTTTGATACAACCCATGCAACATTGGTGTCGTATTTTGGTTATTGACGTATGGGATAACCAAACTCAACACTAAATTTCTTAGTCACCTCTTCTTCTGTGCTCGTTCTCAAACTCCTGCAGGTTAACAGGACGTAGCCCGGAGAATGGAATGCATTGTGTCATGGTTTATAACTTTGCTATGGTATAAACACATATGAGACATTCGACTTCAGCATAGTTTCTGGGTCATTTTTACTTACGAGTTGCAACAGCCAACTGAATTCCCAAATCTCCTTAGTTGCCTATTGTGACATGCATGGAAGTTGATAGTATTGATCTGATTTGCTCTTCTAAGGCCCATCAATGCACAAGCAATTTTATGTCTAAATTCTATGTCAGTAACACTTCACACTCCCATAATACTATGTGAGATTACTTTTAACTAATAGAATGTTTAATAACAATTGATTTCAGCTAGTTATAAAATATTTACCTGTTTCAGACACCTTGCTTGTGAAGATGACCAAGGAGAGGTTGCCAAATTGCTCATAGACAGTGGAGCAAAAACAAACCTATTGAATAAAGTATGTATCTTCCCACATACATTCATGTATTGTCGCTGATTAGCACCATATTTTTCTTATTATTCTACCTTTGTTCGAAAACTCTCACAGATTAGAAGGATGTAGTGTGGAGAACACAATGTGTCATGGTTTATAGCTGCGATGTCTATGCCTTTCAGCCTGACACATACATTTTAGCATGGCTTTTGGGTCATTAAGACCCTCTATGGGATGGAACAACCAGCTCCACCATGACCTCTTTAGTTGCCTCGTATAATATGCATGGCAGATCATAGTGTTGGAAAATGTCAAAAATAAAGCACTTAAACGGTTACAACTACTGAAAAGACTCACTGGCACATCTTGGGGATCAGACAAGGATACCTTTAGAGGACTATACCTTGGTTACATACATTCTTCTTTAGAATACAACAGTGCACTCCTCACAACATGTTTCAAGACAAATATAGAATCTTTAGACAGAGTGCAGAACAATGCCCTACGTGGAATTAGTGGAACAATGAGATCTACACCAATGGCTGCATTTGAAATATGTAAAACCCCTTGAGATGCTGAGAGATATGGCTGCAATGGAGGCTAGTTAGTTAGTCGTCATCGGATCATCATCACTGCAAACTAGACACATCCATAGTTGCTCCAATCTCTCCTTGAGTGTATCCGCCATCACACTTCTGCTTCTTCTTCTTCTTTCGTTCACTTGAAACATGTCTATATCTGTAATTCTGTCTCCTTAATAAAACTCACCGTCTTTTGTAGTTCATACAGTGTCCCATAGAGCTTTGATTCCAGTGTTGTTTCCTCTGGCCAATATGTCTGCCTCAGCGTTTCATGCTCAGAACACTCTTGAAGTATATGTTTGGCACTCTGTGCTGCCTGTCCACATGTACACATGGCCGTGTTGCCAATCTTGAACTTTGTATACATATGACTGCGGAGTCGGTTGTGTCCTGTTCTGAGACGTAGAATTATAACTTGTTCTGATCTGTTCATATTGTGATAGTCATCTTGTGTTGGTGTTTGTGGCTTTCTTATTGACTTTATCATCTGTTTTTTCTGATGGTAGGTGATTGGTATATCTGGTTGGTCTTCGGCAGCACCTTCCTTAGCCAGTTGGTCTGCTTTTTCATTTCCTGGTATTCCACAGTGAGAGGGTATCCACTGCATGGTTACCCTATACTGGTAAGACAATTCGCTAAGTAGTTTTTTTAAGTCTGTTAGTTTTCCAGACTGGAGAGCTTGAAACACTGACCTTGCATCTGTCAGGAATACCACAGGCTGTAGGTCAGAGTTGGAGTTCAGCAGTTTTTTAGCTGCCACACTAATTGCCTGGATTTCTGCATCATAATTATTGCAGAATTTTCCTGTCGGTGTTCTGATTGTATCTCTAGGCTTGTGTGGATATTCTATATATACACCTGCACCTCCATTCCTCACAGCATTCTGTGCTGACCCATCTGTGTACACTCTGACCCATATATCTTGTGGATATTCCTCATCCAGGAAACTGAGGGTGACTGTCATTCGCTGCACACTGTTCTGTTCGTCCTCGCTTAGTATTCCTTTCACATGGGTCTGAATGTATATTGGCATTCCATGGCTTTCACTCCACTGGGTTTGCTCTGGTACAGACCTTAAGGGGCTGTCAACTTCAGGTATGTCTGTAAGTTGTCTACGGAGTCGTTTAGCTTGATGGATAAAGCTGCTCCTTTTCAGTCGTCCCATTGCTAGATTTTGGAATCTTTCCTTTATTGGATGACTTGGCATACACTGAAACTTTTCTGCTTGAATTAGTACTTTTGTGTCTCTGCGTTCGCCAAGTGTTTGCATTCTTCCCATTTTCTGCATCTCTGCTATGGGTGTTGATTTCATTGCTCCCAACATTATTCTAAGTGCCTGGTTTTGCACTTTATCTAGATCTTGTAATGTGGTGTTTGATGCAGGACACCACGCAGCTGAACCATATTCCAGGTGTGGTCTTATGCCTTGCTGGTAAACTTTACTGAGTATATTTCCACTGGCTCCCCATGTGGTTCCACTTAGTTTTCTCAGGATAGCTAGCTTCCTCCTGGCTTTTGTTGTTGCTTTGTTTATGTGCTGCTTCCATGTCAGCTTATCATCAAAAGTAACTCCGAGGTATGTGGGTTGTTTGTCTTCTTTCAAGAGCTCTCCATCTATCTTGATATGACCAGCTTTTTGTTTTGGTGAGAGGGTAAAGAGTGTAGTGCTGCACTTATCTGTGTTAATGCTGACGCACCATCTATTAGCCCATAAGGTTAGGGCATCAATAGCTCTTTGTATTTGTTTAGTGCCCACTGTTGCATGTTCTTCCGTGCACCAGATCACCAGGTCGTCAGCATACATTGCCACTTTGATCCCGTGTGGTAGTTCAGCAACTAGGTCATTGATGTAAACCAAGAAAAGTGTGGGTGACAGGACTCCTCCCTGGGGGACTCCATGACGCAGTAGAACTTTCTTGCTCTTGCGACCATCTAATTGTACCCTGGCTCTTCTATTATGCAGGTATGCTTTTACCCATTTGTACATTCTTGAGCTAACCCTGCAATTTCGCAATTTCTTTAGGAGCCCTTCTTTCCAGACCTTATCAAATGCTTTCCTGAGGTCTATCCATGCTGCTAGTACCAGTTTCTTTTCTTGGAAGGCATCCTCAATCTCTTGGGAGAGGTAGGTTGCCTGATCTTCAGTAGAGTAGCACTGTCTGAAACCTGCTTGCTGTGATACCAGAAGGTTTTCACTTTCAAGGTACCACTGCATCCTAAGATTGATAATGCGTTCCATTGTTTTACATAGACAGCTTGTGAGGCTGATGGGCCTGTAGTTGGAGACTGTATTGCCATCTTTTCCTGATTTGAGGAGTGGTATCATTATTGCTTCTCTCCACGCCTGTGGTACATTACCTGTGGACCAGCTTGTGTTAAAGATCTGCAGTAGCTTTGCTCTTGCTGCAACTCCATCAGCTCCAGGGGACTTCTTCATTTTCAATTTGGATATTGCATGCTCCAGTTCTCTCATTGTGATTGGTGCCTCCATGACTTCAGGTATAGGTTCACCTTGTCCAATGTTTTGCTGGTTCTCTCGAACCTCCTGTTGTTTGTCTGGGCTGACTTTGACGTTATTGTCTTCTGCAAAGGAATCTGCAAAGTAATCAGCTGCATGTTTACCTGTTAAAATGTTTCTATCTTTATAAAGTGTGATCCTGGTATTTCTCCCTGTACCTTCATCATTTAGTTGTTTTACAAGTTTCCATAATTTCCTAGTATCTCTTTCTAGGTTCAGCGACTCTGTTTTTTCTTTCCAGCTGCTCCGTCTGGCTTGTAACTTGGCTCTTTGAAATTTAGCCTTTGTTTGCTGATATTTGTTGTGATGTTCTTGGCTAGGTCTGTTCTCAGCCTGCTGTCTAGATGTTTCCATCTCATTTTGCAGCTTTTCCAGTTCATCATTCCAGTAGGGTTTGTAGTTTTTGCGTGCCCCCCTGGGTATGGTTTTACTAGCAGCATGTAGTATACATCTATTAAATTCACTCACTGCTCTATTGATGTCTTTGTCCAAGTTCATGTCCTTAGCTAGAACACTGGTTAAATGCTGGTACATTTTCCAGTCTGCCCTTTTATAGTTCCACCTAGTGAGCGTGCTGCTGTCTGTGGTAAATTCATTGTGGATTTCCAGAAATACTGGTCTGTGGTCACTACCTCCAAGCTGATTTCCAACAACACGTGTGATATTCCATTCCAAGCCTGGTGAGTGGAATGCTAGGTCTGGTGTAGAGGTGGTGTGCCATGCTCTCGAGTAGAAGGTTGGCGAGTCTGCTGGCTGGTTAATAAGGATGAGATAATTTTCATCCTGCCAGCTCTCAAGTTCCTCACCTCTCTTGTCGATATGATCGTAGCCCCAGCTCTGAGAGTGGCTGTTGAAGTCACCACACACCATAAGTCTCTCTTTGTCTGGAATTGTGTCTAGTGCCAATGGTTTATCATTTGGGCAGTAGTAGTTCAGGAGATGGAATTCTGCACTGTCTGTTTTTAGGTGGAGCATCTGGTATTCTGCCCCTTCCATATATACTTCAAGCTGACATGCGCTGATATTGTTTTTAACAAGTGTCAGAATTCCACCCTTTCGTCTGTCCTTTCGGTCAGATCGGTAGCACTGGTAGCCTCTGATTTTGAAGGGTATGTCGCTGCTGAGGTGTGTTTCTTGGATACAGCATATGTTAACTTGTTCTTCACTGAGGACATTTTCAAGTTCCAATTTTTTGCTGTATCCATCTCTTTTACTGTTGACACCCTCAGCATTCCAGTGCATTATTTTTATTGGTCGTTTGTTTGTTTGGCCAGTAGCTCTATTCCCTTGCCTCCTGGCTCCTCTGGGCAATTGAGAAGGACTTCCAGTAACTGAGGTTGGGCCCTTTCGAGGTATAGGGCCCGGCACCGTCCCTGCCTGAACGTCCGCCACAGGGCAGGCACCATAACTATTTATAGATGTAGACATGTTTCCATTGTGTTTTGTGCGTGGCATCCTGATTATCTGTGCGCCTTTTGGCTGGATGCCTCCGTCTTCAGCACTCTGCTTACTAGGGCAGGACTATGGTCCTGCTCGAGTGGGACTGCCCGACCAGTCTTAGTTTCCAGCCCCTGATGGCTGAACTAAGCCCCATCACCTCTGCACGGTGCTGGTCTCGATGGAGACACTTCTGCTGACAGTACCGGTCCTATGCTGGTTGACCATCATTCTTCTGCGCCCTCCAAAATGTTCACCTCTAGCAACACCGCATTTCAATCCCTGATCTTTAATCCTAGCCATTGAAAAGGAATCACCATCCACATTAGTCTCACTCTCGCGTGTTATATCTCTTAAGGAGTTCAAAACGTCAGCGTGATCCATTGCCCAATCGCGCACGATGCCCCAGTTGATCTGCTCTTTCATTGCCTCGAATGCCCACATGTCCCGGACGAAAATAAATGTAACCACTTTCAAGCTCGCATTTCTCAAGGCCTCAATCCACTGTTCACGAACGAGACCCACTTGTACCTTCTTAATCATACTCATAGAGTCACTCAAGATGCATACCTGCGTTACCTTCTGTGTGCATAGCCACTCAAATGCCTTGGTCACCGCCATAGTCTCCATGGTCATACTACTCGTAGTGAGCGCAAAGGCACCATTTTCCTCCTTGATCGTTTTACCTGCGCACTGAGCTGTAAAGGCCCAAGCACTGCGAACATGCCTAATTACAGATCCATCTGTGTATATAATCACATCCCCCTCTTTGGTATTCTCACTGATTAAAGCCTGCACTTCTTTCTCCACAGCTGTGGGACACCATTCTCTGCATTCCCTGCTAAGTGATATTACTACTCTCAAACAAGTATGCAATGGAAGTTTATGAAAGAAGCAAAAGAATGAACAAAGACCACCCAAATAAACAACTTGTAGAAAACTGGGAACCAAACCCCAGAATAAAACAAAAGTCAGTCCTGAACCATGTCAATGAAATAAAAGACAGTTATCACCTCCCAGACAAGAGACAAGAACTGCAAAGAGTAGAAAAATATTTACCACCACACACAGGTTTTAAATTGCCGGAAATCAAAACACAGTTAAGAGATAATGCAATGAAACAATACAGGAAACAATAGACACCTACCCAGAACAATGGATTCATGTCTATACTGATGGGTCTGCCTTCAAAGCCATCATCAAAGCAGGTTATGGTGTCTATATAGAATATCCAGACAAAACATCTGATGAGTTGTTTGATGCTTGTGGGGAGATATGCTCTAACTATGAAGCTGAAATAACAGCACTAGAAGTTGCCTTGTACCACCTGATGACCATATTTGATTCCTTCCCATCAAAAATCCAAAACATTGTTATTTTTACAGACTCTATGTCTGCTCTTCAAGCACTGGAATGTGATGGACATTGTAAACCTGAGCTAGCTGAAATATATCACCATGCCAACCAGCTGCTTACATCTTATGATGTCAACATTGTCATGCAGTTGATTCCTGGTCACTCAGACACACCTGGCAATGACAAGGCAGACAGACTAGCAAAGATGGGAGCACAACAAGAACAGCCTTATACAAAAACAACCATGCACACAGTTAAAATGATGTTGAAATCTGTGAACAAAGAATATTGGATGAACAGATGGGCCATGGGAAATACTGGGAGGAAAATCTATAAATATATGACCAGCCCAAATCCTAAAGACAATATCAACCTCCTGGAAAGAAAAGACCAGAGTATCATATTCTGACTGCACACACAACATGTACAGCTTAACAATCACCTGAACAGAATACAACCACAACACACTCCAGGGTGCCAGCTGTGCACTCATCCCTATGAAACTGTTAACCACCACCTTTTTGAATGCACATCATCAGGAAAATGTTTCTCCCTCCAGGGCCAGATAAATGGAATACATTATATGGAACAAAACAACAGCTCACAAACACATGTATATATCACACAATGGCATTGGGTCAAAGGCATGAGCCCATGGACTGCTGGATCAGCAACCAACCATCATAGTGTTGCTATTCACTTCATTTTCAGGTCCAGGCATGGACTATTTGTACCTCAGAAAGTCGGTTATTTTATCCATACATTACACCACACTTTACAATATCTGTGCCTTTTGGCCTGACACATTCAAGCTTACCTTTTTTAGGTAAGTAAAGTTTCTCTTTTCCACACCATTGAGGCATATTGGGAATTTTAGGACTGTATTTTTCACTGACAAACTAGAAAGCCACAAACACCAACACAAGATGACTATCATATTATGAACAGACCAGAACAAGTTATAATTCTACGTCTCAGAACAGGACACAACCGACTCCGCAGTCACATGTATACAAAGTTCAAGATTGGCAACACAGCCATGTGGACAGGCAGCACAGAGTGCCAAACATATACTTCAAGAGTGTTCGGAGCATGAAACGCTGAGGCAGACATATTGGCCAGAGAAAACAACACTGGAATCAAAACTCTATGGGACACTGTATGAACTACAAAAGACAGTGAGTTTTATTAAGGAGACAGAATTACAGATATAGACATGTTTCAAGTGAACGAAAGAAGAAGAAGAAGACTGACCAACTGCATACCTAAGGATGATGTGGTCAACATCACCTTTGTGACCACTGCTGCCAGTAATATACCAAATATTATTTTATGTGGCCTTTAAGATGATGTATATCTATCCTTGGAATGCAAGGGCTTCATTGATTGAGTGACTTTATGTCAGCATTTCATGGTCTTCTGCATCATTTTTTATTTGTCAGCCATTGGGTCACACCACAAATATATATTTTTGTGCATTTGTTCTCAAACTCCCACTGGTACTCTCTTCTAGCTGAACAATAATCCTATTAGATTTCCTGCACAATGTAATCCAGAGAGTGAAGATGCATTCTGTCACCATTTCATTTGTGCCAATGTCCTGACACATCTGGCTTCAGCTTTACAACAAAGTGCCAATGTCCTGACACATCTGGCTTCAGCTTTACAACAAAGTGCTAATGTCCTGACACATCTGGCTTCAACTTTACAACAAAGTGCCAATGTCCTGACACATCTGGCTTCAACTTTACAACAAAGTGCCAATGTCCTGACACATCTGGCTTCAACTTTACAACAAAGTGCCAATGTCCTGACACATCTGGCTTCAGCTTTACAACAAAGTGCCAATGTCCTGACACATCTGGCTTCAACTTTACAACAAAGTGCCAATGTCCTGACACATCTGGCTTCAACTTTACAACAAAGTGCCAATGTCCTGACACATCTGGCTTCAACTTTACAACAAAGTGCCAATGTCCTGACACATCTGGCTTCAACTTTACAACAAAGTGCCAATGTCCTGACACATCTGGCTTCAGCTTTACAACACTTATAACTTTAATGAATTCTGTAATTTGTTTCACGATATCCATGGAGTCTCTCATATGCAAAAGTAATTATATCGCATTAGGCCATATTTTCTCCGTCTCTCCTCTGTAGAATCAACATGAATGATGTGTTTTGCTGCCTTTGGGCTCAGTCCAAAAGAGATCTCCCCAATTTGAAGTTTTCTGTACATACCTCAGTTTGTTAGTATGAATTCTGAGTGTAATTGATGGGTAATGCTTCAAGTGTGTTTCAAGTATGCCAGACTTCGCCACTGCAGTTGGTAGTATCGGGTCATCATCTTCATTCACAACTAATACAATTGTGGGATGTCTTCAAGTCTGTTGCTGGTCCAAATGGGGAGCAAAGAATAGCAATGCTGACCTACTATTTATTTAAAAACAGGAAACTAAGACAGTTAGGGGATATTGTTTGATGTTAGCTGTCCCATCTCACAGAAAAGCAAAAACAGGCCCATAGCTATGCTAAGTCGAATGTGTCAGGTGAAAAGGCACAAATATCGCAATCAATACTGTAAACTATGACACAATTTATTTCATTCTTTGGACTATATCCTGCTAACCAGCAGGAGTTTGAGAATGAATGCAACAGAAGTGTATTTTTTAATTTGTTCTGGTCAACCTCTACACTTAATCGTAGAATAATATTTACTAAAGTAACATACGTTTACAGCATACTTCGAAAATGACTAGCACTATTTACAAGATAACGCAGCAATTACAATTCACTTTCAAATTCCTGAATTTGGCTTTGAGTGCTAAAGAGTTTAGAGCTCACTAATTCTAGATAAAAAAAATAATAATGTCCTTTTTATTTAATTCCAGGAAAAAATGACTGCAATTGAGATGGCTTCACGAGCACTAAAACGCAAATTACAAAACAGCTTTGAACAATGATACATTTTGAAGTTTGCTCTTGTTTATAATTTTTGTGAAACATTTTGCATCATAATTTGATCTCCATCTTCAAAAGATCTAGAAATTCATGCACTTGAAGCAACCTGACATGTCCATTTCATGCGCTTCATTACAAGTTGTTTGCCTCTGATTTTAATTGTATACCATCCAATACATTTGTTGCAGATTTTATAACTTGTTTTGTTTTAATTTTGTTCCACTAAAAAATAATTTCCAGTTGATGATGGAGTTTAGGCTTTTACTGCAGTCCTCCAATAGGGGACTCAGTTTACTAAGGCAGTTAATATATACAGCATAGCCCATTCGCTACAGAGCATTTTTAACTTTTGAACAGAATTAATTTGTTCTTATAAAATGGCACAAATATGCCGTAGTATGGTGCCAGTAATTACCAGGTTGGTTTTAAATAATTAATACGACAAAGGCAATAAAATAGTTATACTTTCACGAAACATAAGTGCGCTTGAAAATATATATAGAAAATATAAGGAAAAATGGCTTCACATACCACAAATATCCAAAACTTATCAATAACTTATACAATTTATATCATAAAACATCAAATTCATGCCAGACGTAATGTGTGCATATTATACTTTCAATAAGAATCATTATTATGTTTATATAAATACAAAAAATAATTAAATTAGCAAAGAAAGTAATAATCTTTAAAAAGACGACACATAATCCCAGATGTCACCTGTGGATCGATTTAAAAAAAGACGTCATGTAGCAAAAGAATTAACAATCACTGAACATAACAGAACCACAATATGCTCCAGGGTACAGGCTATGTACTCATCCCCATATCACACTTTAATATGGATAATAATAATGTAGCAAACAAATTGATCGGGTTGCCAGAATTTTGCCAATTCAGTTATTATTTTATGTAACTGGTCATAAAATTTATGTTTTAGTAAATTTTATTTTTTGTCAAGTGGAAAATGTATTAAAAGTTAGACATTTGGCCATTTGTTTGCCATATTTTATCTGAATATGAATTTCCACTATCACACAAAAATATAGTTAACATCTCACAAAATAAACAGTCACACAAAGAACTATAGTTAACATCTCACAAAATAAACAGTCACACAAAGAACTATAGTTAACAATTCTCAAAATATACTATATCTTACAAAGTAATTCAAGGGCTTGGAAAGGGTGAAAATAATAGTGACACTGTTGCTTGTCATGCACGTGATAAAAGGTGACACTGAGATTTTGTGATGGAGTTGGGTACTCCATAGAAGGTCAAAGTGATCGAGAAGTCAGATGTGTAAATCTGAAATGCACAGATACTGAGTTGTAAGCCATGTATGTTGCTGATTCTGAATGGGAAGCAAAGAATAGCAATACTGTTTACCTTCCATGCATGTCATAAGAGACGACCCGCCCGTGTGTTGCCGGGGCCCGAAAGGGGAGCAACGAATAGAAAGACTTGTTTACCTTCCACGCATGTCGTAAAAGGCGACTAAGGAGGTTATGGGATGGAGTTGGCTGTCCCATCCCATATAGGGTCAGTGACCCAAAGCCATGCTGAAGTCGAATGTGTCAGGCCGAAAGGCGCAGATATCACAGCAATGCTGTAAACCATGACACAACGCATTCCGTTCTTCAGACTACATCCTGCTAATCTGCAGGAGTTTGACAACGAACGCAGAAGAAGAAGATAAAGAGACGACTAAGGAAGTTGTGGAGTTAGTTGTTCTAGTCCATGTAGGGTCAAGTTAAAGTGACACAAAACCATGTTGCAGTCAGATGTGTCAGGTTGAAAGGAGATATTTGCAGAATTAACTCTTTCATTGCAGATATATCTGCAAATATGACGACGCATTCCGTTCTCTGGACTAAATCTTGCTGATCAGCAGAAGTTTGAAAATGAATCTAGAAGATGAAGAAGAAACTTCTTTAGTTGTCTTGAATGATGTGCAAATCAGGTGAAAGTGTTGCTATTCTTTGTTCCAATTTCTGGCCAAGAAACACATTTTGATATCTGCATACACAGTTCTCATCACCAGTGATTATTGAGGGCGTGAAAGTTGTGTTGTCTTTCTGTTTGCACTCGAAGGTCAGCACATATGGACAACCAATCATTCTTCTAGTTCTAAATCAGAATGCAGGGCAGAAGTTTCTCTTCCACTTTTCCATTTGCAAATCATCAGTTCCAATTTTATAGTGCATACCAATGTTTAATATTCTAACATCCTCAGCTTATTCTTGCTGGTTCTCTGGTCAGAGTTAAACAATGATGTGGATTTCTTCAATAAACTATACTGTTATCACCAGCTTCTTGACAGGGCTGTAGGTACTGTCCATCAGACACAGACAGGACATTTCTTCGTGGTGATGCCTTGTGCGGATGAAGCTAGAGGACCTAGAAGGTAGCTCATCTAGAAGGTAAACAATGATTTCAAACCACCTTCTGCCTTGCAGACGAGATACTTATGTATCAGAGGCTAGGAGAAACCAAACAAATATGCTATTTCCTTGCAGTTTAGTCATTGATCTAAGACTATGGAAACACATCCAGCTAAGAAAAGCACGCAGAAGACTCTGGCATCTGTGGTGCTTAAATTTATGTCACACATATCCCTCATATCCTCAGCAACCTCTCTGATATTCAGATATCTGTCCGAGCGACTCAGCAACCTCTCTGATATTCAGATATCTGTCCGAGCGACTCAGCAACCTCTCTGATATTCAGATATCTGTCCGAGCGACTCAGCAACCTCTCTGATATTCAGATATCTGTCCGAGCGACTCAGCAACCTCTCTGATATTCAGATATGTCAGAGCGACTCAGCAACCTCTCTGATATTCAGATATCTGTCAGAGCGACTCAGCAACCTCTCTGATATTCAGATATCTGTCAGAGTGACTCAGCAACCTCTCTGATATTCAGATATCTGTCCGAGCGACTCAGCAACCTCTCTGATATTCAGATATCTGTCCGAGCGACTCAGCAACCTCTCTGATATTCAGATATCTGTCAGAGCGACTCAGCAACCTCTCTGATATTCAGATATCTGTCAGAGTGACTCAGCAACCTCTCTGATATTCAGATATCTGTCAGAGCGAATGATTTCTTGCACACGTGACCTGATCTCATAAGTGTGGATGTTCTGCCTTGGTGAGGGTCATCTTCAAAGGATCTGCTCTCACCTTTGAAATGAAAATACCACTAAAATGTTTTTAATTGACTTAGACAGTACTCTTGGAATACTGATTTCAGCATTTCAGAAGATGGAACGAGTTTTTCTTTGACAAATGCACACACCTTGAATAATGAAGTCCATTTTTGAAATGCGATAATCTCTATGTACTATATCACTTTCAAAATGTAAAAAGTGTTTAAAAAGTGTAAAGGATTCCTCTCATTGTATTCAGTTATCTCATGTGTACTCTCTACCTCTCAGCAAAATGATCAGCCTCCCGCTAAGAGTACCATTCATAACACAGAACTCTGTAGCTTCAAATGGTAATCTTAATCTTAGAAAAATCCACTTTATAGACAAGATGTTGTGAGATTTATTCCTGTGGCCTCATGAACACAAAGTGTATGACTTAACCACTACGCCACGGAGATCTCTATTTTTGCCTTCACTTACAGAATTTCACACAAAACTTGTGCAAACTTATGTATTTCTGGTATAGTGTATGCATTGGCAAGTGGTTCTCAACATGCACATACCTTGTGATACATATTATGTTTTTCATATTTCTTCTTCTGCATTCATTCTCAAACTCCTGCAGATTAGCAGGATGTAGTCCGGAGAACGGAATGCATTGTGTCATGGTTTACAGCACTGCTGTGATATCTGCGCCTTTCGGCCAGACACATCCGACTTTAGCATGGCTTTGGGTCACTGACCCTATATGGGATGAGACAGCCAACTCCATCCCATAACCTCCTTAGTCGCCTTTTACGACATGCGTGGAAGATAAACAGTGTTGCTATTCTTTGCTCCCCTTTCAGGCCCTGGCAACACACTGGCAGTTTTTCATATTTAAAAAATGTCCTGGAACCTAGTGAACAGCTCTCGCATAGGTAATGGTTCATAAAACAGATTTAGCCACACAGAGTTATATCTCAGGTGTGATAATGGTTCACAAAACAGACTTAGTCACACAAAGGTATATCTCAGGTGTGATAATGGTTCACAAAACAGACTTAGTCACACAAAGGTATATCTCAGGTGTGATAATGGTTCACAAAACAGACTTGATCACACGAAGGTACAATAGTTCACAAAACAGACTTAGTCACACAAAGTTATATCGAAAGTGTTATAGTGGTTCACAAAACAGTTATATCACAGGTGTGATAATGGTTCACAAAAAGTTATATCACAGGTGTGATAATGGTTCACAAAACAAAGTTATATCAAACGTGTTGGTTCAGAGTACTGAAAGTGTAACAAACAATAATGATATTGTGACCTGCCATGCGAGAGGAGACTGGAGGTTTGGGGGTGAGGTTGTCTATACTACTCCATAGAGGTCAAAGTGACCCAGAAGCCATATTGAAGTCAAATATGTCAGGCCAAAAGGGACAAATACTGCAGCCAAGCTGTAAATTATGACACATTCTGTTCTACATCCTGTTAGTGTACAGGAGTTTGAGAACCGACACACAGAAGACAAGACTGATAAGTTATTTTCTTCTTTGTTCACTATAATAACTTTTGATATTTTCTTGAATTTAATCCAGTCAGTGTACGTGCATTTGTACTGTTGGCTTCTATGGCTGAAGGAGGGACTTTTCAACCTCTTGTTGTTTCCACTCTCATTTTGTATGTTCTTGCTGCTGGCCAGTTTGGATGCATTCTCATTAAGTGGCTGATCCATTTCAGTCTCTGTTTTTCAATATATTTGACTACAGATCTCATTCCAACAGTTATCGTAATATCTTCCTTCCTCACATTATCTCTTCTTGTTCTGGATGTTTTTATTTTAGCTGTCAATGAACATCAAAGATTACAAAATTTGATGATTCGTCTAATTTACCAGTTGATGGCTTTTCTCTTTCAGAATCGGGATATTATGATCCTTCTTCTTAAACGTTTTCTTCTTCTCCCCTATTGTTCATAACATACATACATCACATTTGCAAGGACAACGGAAGAAAAACAATTTGAAGGATAGCTACAGGCAAGCTCTCAACCAATTTTAAGAAAGAGTATGAGAGCTTTCTAGAAAACAGCAGAAATGGAAGCTCACAAGAAAGCAGCAAAAATGATCTTACAACATAAAGAACAAGTGCACAGGAATATTGTACTACTAACAGATGCACTCTCTAACATAACGACTTGCTATTTGCAGACGACCAAGTACTAGTAGAATCATCAGAAGAGCAACTACATAGACAGATTACACCAAACATGCCAAACCTTTAATATGAAGATAAATATAGAGAAGACCGATGTAATAAAGATAGGAAGAACAGAAACACCAACATATAAATTGGAAACAACAAACTTAAACAAGTGACAGAATTCACATACCTAGGAAGCAATACGGCACGACAGGAGCAGCATAGAAATACACAATAGATGTAGTAAAGCATACTAAGCCCTAGGACAAATGACAATCCTCAGAAACAAAAAAGTAGATTTAAACATCAAAATAACACTATTCAAAACAATTATTATACCAACGCTGTGTTACCAATGCCAAACATGGATAACGACAGCACAAGATAAACGTAAACTTGTGACAGCTGAAAGGGCATTCTTGCGCAGAATCCTAGGAATATCGTTAAGAGACAGAGTGAGAAATGAAGACATTAGACAAAGAACCGGTACCAACTCAATCTTGGAATATATTAAGAGACAACAGATAAGATAAAATGGTTTGCACACATCAGCAGACTACCACCAGACAGCATACCACAGCAAGCTATGCCACATAGATACAGTGAAGACAGACCTAGAGGCTGACCACGAAAACGATGGACCACCGAAATAAAAGAGGCGACAAATTCCACAATATATGCCCTACTCAGCACACACGAGGGCCGTCTCCAGAAAACTCTTCTACCTCTGACGCTGAAAGGCAACACAGGGTTTAGCGAACAGATAGCTAACTCGTGGATATTTAGTCCTTACTGAATCTTGTGATGTATTTGCTAGCTCATAAACTTCCAGTCTAGAAAATATAAATCAAGTGATATAATTAATGGAGAGTAGAAAGATGAGGTCAAGTCTGGAGATAGTCATAGGTCCATGACACGTAATTAAAATAGTATTGCTGGGGAAGATAATGTTGGAGAATATTTCTTGCGGAAGTGGGACAGAGTTATCTGATAAGGTGGCGGTACTGATGTTTTACACATGGTGGCGTGTTTACATACAGGAAGACACGTAAGATATATGTGTGTGTACATATGTACCGGTATGTATGTACAAGCTGAACGATATTTTGATTTCCAAATTCGCATCCTTTTATATTTTTGTGTTTCCTACATAAAAAAAAAGGTTATCACCTGGTTGTTGTGGTTTGTTTGTTTTTGTTTGTTTGTTTTTTGTTGGGGGGGGGGGGGGAGGGAGTATTATAGGCATATTACTTTTATGATCTTCTTCTTCTCGTTCGGAGTTTGACATGTCTACACAGCAAGTCCTGTTTTCTTAATAAATGCTGCACTTTTATGATAAAAAGGTTGGCGGTGGTTTACTATCTTTCTACTTGTTTTGTGATGCTAATGATAAATTTCATGCTCTATTGTTCTAAAAGAGAGGGGATTGAACCGCAACAACCCCACCCACTAAGCAGCGGGTTAGCTGAATTCTGAATCAGCTTCATAACACAGGGTTTTTCCCGTACGTTCCCGGCGAGCACATGCAGGCCCGTAGATAAGGAAGGGGTGGTCTTCTTCGGCGATCATCACTCAGGCGGGATTCCGGATTCTATGATATAGATTTCTGTTTATTTTAGAGTTTCCATGTACCATACAGTTTCTCTTCCACTCTGATTGGGGTTGGCTATGTCTTGTTCCTCATGTCTGCATACTGGTGACATTCTTGTAAGATATGTTCTGCTATAATATTCGCAAGGTTGCAATGGCAAAGGTCAGTTGTGCCTATTTTGAATTTGGTGTGCAGGTGACCTTATTTTGATGTCTTATTTTGATGTGACCAGTTCTGAGGCACAGCAGGATAACCTGGTCTCTTCTGGATAGCTGGTAATACTCATCATCTGCATTAATATGTGGTCCTCTTTCCATTTTTGTTATAGTTGCCTTTAATGATGGTCCTCACTTCTTCATAACTGACTAGATAGTCTTCTTGAGGTAAATTCCCTCCTTCTTTGGCCAGTCTATCTGCAACTTCATTCCCTTCGATGTTACAGTACGACGGTGTCCACTGGATCACTACTCTGTGGAAATTATTGTGCAACTAAACTAGAACTGTCCTCAATTCATTCAGTTCGGTGTTCTTGTGTAGCTTCAGTGCTGTTATGTTAGAGAGTGCATCTGTTAGTAGTACAATATTCCTGTGCACTTGTTCTTTATGTTGTAAAATCATTTTTGCTGCTTTCTTGTGAGCTTCCATTTCTGCTGTTTTCTAGAAAGTTCTCATACTCTTTCTTAAAATTGGTTGAGAGCTTGCATGTAGCTATGGCTAGAGTAACATCTTCCCTGTGTTTTAGTCTGAGGGTCACTCCTGCTCTTCCATTCTCAATTGTATTTGTGGACGAGCCATCTGTATAGGCATGAGCCCATGCTTCCTTGGGTAATTAACTGCGATGTGATGTTCTATGATACGCTTTCTCTCCAAGTCTGCTGAGTTTCTTTCTTTTCTATACCTTCTATTTGTTCTTTTAATTCTGGGAGTCTGTATGCCCAAGGGAGGGTTGTACTGACTTGTTGTATGACCTTTGGTGCATCTTGTCATAGAGTTGGTGTTTTCTGTATCAGTTTCTTTTCGTTTGTTGAGAAGTTGCTCCTCTCCAGCCTGCTTCTGCCATAGCCATTAATTATTTTGTGCATAGGATGGTTCAGGAGTCTCTTGTATTTTTCTGCTTGTTGAACTACTTTCATGTCTCTTCTATCTTCCGTTGACTGAATGCCAGTTATTGTTTCTAATGTATTTATGGGTGTAGATTTCATAGATGCAGTGACATACGTGTAACTTGATTCTGGGTTTTGTTTATTTTATTGAATTGTGTTTTAGATGATGTGGCCCAGGCTGCAATGCCACACTATAGTGCTGGCCTAACTCTATCTGTGTATAGCCTTTTTGAAGATTTTGCTGTCCGCTCCTCAGTTTGTGCCTGCTATTTTTTTCATTATGCCTATTTTGTTTCTGGCTCTTTTCTATGCCCTTCCTGTCTGATTTGCCCATGCCATTCTAGAATCCAGGGTAATTCCGAGGTATGTTGGAGTGTGCTCTAGTGGAAGTAAGTTATTGTTTATTTTTAGTCACCAGTGTGTTGTGGGGCCTGAGAGGGGATCAAAGAATAGCAACACTATTTACCTTCCATGCATGTAGTGAGAGGCGACTCGCCCGTGTGTTGCCGGGGCCCGAAAGGGGAGCAAAGAATAGCAACACTGTTTACCTTCCATGCATGTCGTAAAAGGCGACTAAAGAGGTTATGGGATGGAGTTGGCTGTCCCATCCCATATAGGGTCAGTGACCCAAAGCCACGCTGAAGTCGGATGTGTCAGGCCGAAAGGCGCAGATATCACAGCAGTGCTGTAAACCATGACACAATGCATTCTGTTCTCCGGACTACATCCTGCTAATCTGCAGGAGTTTGAAAATGAACACAGAAGAAGAAATTTGTTTAGTGTTGTTGTCTGTACGTTGTTGGATACGGTGAATATTGTGTGTGTGTGGTTTACTTCTCATTAATGGTAAGCAACCATTTCTTGGTCCAGCTTTCTAGTTTGAGCAGTACCCCTTGCATTATATTTTTTGCAACTGCTATTGCCTCCCCTCCTGTCCACAAAGCCAGGTCATCTGCATATATTGCAGAGTGTACCTCAGTTGGCATGCTCTCGATACCATTTATGTAAACAAATAAGAGAAACTAATCTTTTTTTGTGTGATTGGTTTGCTGTCCCATAATTGGCTCATCATCATCATCAAGTACCGTCTCCGCAACGAAGGTTGGCTGCAACAGACCTCCAACATCCCATGTCTTGTTTTGGTGGTGTACTCTGCTAGATTTTAACCTGTCCATCTTGTGATGTTACTCTCCCACTTGTATCTCTACCTACCTCTTGCTCGCCTCCCTTTGACTTTCCCCTCAAGTAAGGTCTTCAATAAGGTGTCAAATCTTTTAATGTGTTCAAAATATTTTATTTGCCTGATCTTTATTCTTCTTAGTAATTATTTCTCCATATTAAGTGTTTACTAGAACCTCTTTGTTTACTTCTCTTTCCATGATGTTCTCCCTATTCTTCTTTATATTCACATCTCAAAGGCATCAATTCTGTCTTCTATTTAGTGTCCATGTTTCTGAGCCATACATTAATATAGAATAGATGTAGCATTTTATAATTCTCATTTTTTGCTTGTAATTTGTTTAGATGTTACTATTTTCTTCATGTCATTTTCTACATTTACCCATTCATATTCTCCTGTTAACTTCTGTTTCACCTTTACCGTCATTATCATAGGTGAAAGTTATCTAAAATTCGTCTTATTGATTGCATGAAGACCGAATGGCGAGAATATCGCAGTCACTATGTAAACTAGTCACACCATCGCCATTCTCCATATTCCATCCTGCTAACCTATGGTAGTCTCATTCATTCGTGATGATGATGAACGTCTGGATCAGGCATGATCTCAGTCTGACAACTAAGTTGGACGTGTACCGCGCAGCGGTTCTACCAACACTGCGTTATGTTTATCTTGCTGGACTGTATATGCGAGACACGCTCGACAGCTAAACTCTTTTCACCTTTGGTGCCTACGAAACCTCATGGGAGTACGTTGGCAGGATCGAGTACCAGACACGGAAATCCTTCAGAAGTCCCGTATGCAAAGCATCCATGCAATTCTGACTAGGTCCCAACTTCACTGGACTGGCCACATCGTCCGTATGCCAGACAAGCGCCTTCCAAAGAGATTATTCTATGGGGAGCTGTGCGACGGCAAACGTTCAAATGGAGGGCAGAAAAAGCGCTTTAATTATCACTTTAAAAGCTCTCTCAGACACTGCGCCATCGATCCTAGCTCCTGGGAGACTACAGCACTTGATCGCTCAGCCTGGTACATCCAGATCACTGCTGGCATCACGAAATTTGAAAAAGAAAGAACACTGCGGGCTATTCACAAGCGCAAGACGCGGAAGGACAAATCCGAAAATTCTCCTACCCCAAACCTTCAGCACTCCTGCATGCACTGCAATAGAACTTTCCGTGCACAAATCGGACTCATTGGACATCTTCGAACGCACAAACCAAATTACACAATTACCAATTCTAATTATTATTTTTTTCCAATCGCATTTATTGTTTTTCATGCCATGCTCATCTTCGCTTGCGAAGTAGGAACACCATCAGTTTGAGACTGAAAAACAAAGATACACTTGAACAGAGGAGACGATGAAGTGGAAAATGTGGATGAATGTAAAGTACCTTTATCTACACAAGGGTTTTACTATCTTGACGTAATGTATTTAAAAGTCAACTATAAAAATTGAGATTTTAGCGGCTTACCGGCAGAAGGGTTTATACTGGCTTAACTGGTTGTTTTAGAAAAGTAGTTTTACAGATATAGATATGTTTCAAGTGAACGAAAGAAGAAGAAGAAGAAAAGTAGTTTTCTTGGGAAGACCCGAAGATCGCATAATCGCATAATCAACACCTGACCGGGACTCTTAGTCTACATACACTGTGCTGCGGGAACGGAGAGCGGAGCACTTATGGGAGTGTCCTGAGTGCCCTGATGCTAGTTTCTAATCAAGAAATCTTTCTAAACCATTGTGTCTCTTTATATGCCCTAAATATTGTAAGTTTGCGTTTTTTGATAGTTCATATCTTTGCGGACATCTGAGTTGGTTCGTCTTTCTGTCCATGATATTCTAAGGACATTTCTATAAAATTTCATTTCGAATGCTGATATTTTCTTTTCATTGCAGATGTCATTGTTCATATCTCACAATCCAATGTTGCCACTGGAAAGATATAGCTTCTTAATTAATGGTTGGTTGGTTGTTGATCCAGGGGTCCATGGGCTCATGCCCTTTGACCTAATGCCATTAAATGACATTATATTGCTGGGAAGTCTGTGGATTTTCGGCCCACCCCGGGACAGAGTCAGAGAATAACTATCGCACCTCCAGGAAGGTAGGTTTCAACCTATGCACTGCTCCTAGCCACTGTAGCCAAGATAGGGGTCACTGTGCTCATTCCCCGCCACCAATTGACTATTGGTTATGCCAAACTTCTCTATTGCTCCAGGCATGCAACGAAATGTTCAAGTCAAAAGGATTGTCACATCCTTAGTCACTGTGCCCCTATGATGAGTCTCAGCCATAGGAAAAAACAGTGCTGCACAGTACATTTCTGGCTCCCTCCCAACCACAGAGGGTGCATATATTCACGGAAACATAAAACACATTTCAACTACAAAATAAAAGCATAATTGTATAGATGACGTACCATGAAGCTTCTATAAGAAGATAACCTCAATATAACGGCATGTCATCCACTAAGGTTTTCTGTTGCATGGATGGTTTGTCTAGTGGGCCATTGGCGAGACCAGGGCAGGTCTTAGGCCATTGCAACCTATGCGCTTCATAGGCCCATAAATTCATATTAGAATTTATTTTATTATCCTCTTCCCTACCCAGACTGGGCCCCGCGCAATCCGTTTCGAATTGGGCCCCTCAATTGTTAGGGCCGGCCCTGAACGAGACCCACAGACGCAACCACATGCGTCTTCTTAATTAATAGTTGTAACTTTCTATGTCCAAGTTTAATTAATGCAAAAGTTTTTTTTTAGCATTTGTTTTCCTGCTGAAGATATTTCGTAGTAGGTTAAAAGTTTGTGATGATTTTAGGACTCGCTGCACTGTACTCGGATTTTTCCCATATGCTCTCCGTTCCTCTCAATAAACCGCTACGCAA
The DNA here is from genome assembly GCA_034231615.1 of Meghimatium bilineatum. Lineage (NCBI taxonomy): Eukaryota > Metazoa > Mollusca > Gastropoda > Stylommatophora > Philomycidae > Meghimatium > Meghimatium bilineatum. The sequence goes on from CM067321.1 coordinate 33,977,663, forward strand.
CTTGCTGACACTACCATTCACAACACGTAACGTCATAGCTTGAAGCGATAATACACAGGGATCTCCACACACAAAAAAAACATTTCGATTTGTAAACACGTTACGAGCTGAATTCGAACCAGCGACCTATTGAGGTTTACACTACTGTATCTTCTGCAGTGTAGCAGAATAATGGTATCACTAAATTTCGACAAGATTCAGAGTACAGGGATACATTGTTTCATCTTTTATTTGTGTCAATGGCCCGACACATTCGATCTTCAGCTATATTCTGTCACAATATCAAACCTTGTTTTGGAAATGACAGTAGTCTCCCCTGTAACCTATTTTGTAATGAAAAGTATTTTCTGTTCCCAAAGACCCCGCCCTAAACTGTATGAAGGCCGCACCGCGAGCAACAGTAGACGTGCCCGCGGCCAATACTCATTCTGTTAGTTCCGTTGTGCAGTCGATTCCGCCACTTGTTGAGAGCTGGCGAAACACATGTCCGCTAGCCACAAGATTCTTCATAAGGAAATCGTTTCAGAATATCTGTACCAGAATTTCGTTAGGTTCGAGTTAGGACATGCTTCTTTCCCGAAAGTTGGCTACTTACAACAGCGATTCACTGGCTACTTTTGGATACTATGCATATTTCATTCAATAAGTATTTAAGCAATCGTTGAATCAATTTTATTGATTGATAGATCAAATTAAAACTTAAAGATCAATGACCGGGAAGTTTTTTTTTCATAACTGAACATTTTTGTGGCTTGCAGTAAAGTGTACTTACAGGCGTGGAGTGATCTACTTGTGTTATCGCTACAAATCGATATGTGTTATCAGAAATAAATACATCGATCTGAACTGATCAATAGTGAACGCTAATTAAAAGTAGGCTGAGTGTTGAGTTACATAACTGCAATATAATTAATAATTTCAGTAACGTATTGACGATGCTTCGGTAATGAAATCATGAAGCGGACACAGAACAGGCCATAATTTAATGAAAATAATAGAGCAAATACATACAAGAAGGTAGGCCTACATATTTAGCCTAATACATGAAAAGCATACAGGTTAGCTGAAAAATGTTTCATTTTTTGAAAGGATCAAGTTTGATAGTTATGTATAGATAGCATTGTCGTGGTAGAAAAAAACAAACATTATTCGAATGTAGAAATATGTTACAACATGTGATTGTGTACGTGTGCGGACACTAACAATCACAATGTGTTTGCAATGTCACGAAGACTACACGTCAAATTATAAGTTTTCGGTTCAACCTGGAGACAGTTCATCGTTGTAGTCTCCAACTTGTCTTTACAATACGGATAACTGGATTCATGTTTATTTGGAGGAATTAACTTCTGAATCTTAACTAACGATACATCTCCGGTTCATGATCTGTGATGGATGCTGTGAAGATGTTGCTACACCTGGTAGTGGTGTGTATGCTTGTGGCTGTTAGCGTTGGACAGCACATATGTGACCACTGCAACTGTCAGATCAGGTGTGTATAACTAATGTGTTCTATGTTCACCCTATGTTCTCATCATCATTGCAACTGTCAGATTAGATATGTATAACTAATGTGTTATATGTTCTCATAATCATTGCTACTGTCAGATCAGGTGTGTATAACTAATGTGTTCTATGTTCTCATAATCATTGCTACTGTCAGATCAGGTGTGTATAACTAATGTGTTCTATGTTCTCATAATCATTGCTACTGTCAGATCAGGTGTGTATAACTAATGTGTTCTATGTTCTCATAATCATTGCTACTGTCAGATCAGGTGTGTATAACTAATGTGTTCTATGTTCTCATCATCATTGCTACTGTCAGATCAGGTGTGTATAACTAATGTGTTCTATGTTCTCATAATCATTGCTACTGTCAGATCAGGTGTGTATAACTAATGTGTTCTATGTTCTCATCATCATTGCTACTGTCAGATCAGGTGTGTATAACTAATGTGTTCTATGTTCTCATAATCATTGCTACTGTCAGATCAGGTGTGTATAACTAATGTGTTCTATGTTCTCATAATCACCAAGTAGCGTCTACATAACGAAGGTTGACTAACTGTAACGGAGTTGCAAATCCTCTGCATCTTACCTTGGTGGTGCACTCTGCCAGACTGTAACCTGTCCATCTAATGTTTCTTTCCCACTTGTATCTCTTCCTATCTCTTGCTCACCGCTCTTATACATTAAAAAAGACATTCAACAATTGCAATGTATCATGTCTTTTTAATATATGCAAAAATATTTCATTTGATTGATTTGTATTTCTTGTAATAAATTTTTTTATGCGTATGCAATGTTATCACAACTTCTTGTTTTCTTCTCTTTCCATGTGCGCATTATTTTCCTTCTGCGTTAGTTTTCAAACTGATGCAAATTAGCAATATGTAGCCTAGAGAACGAATTGCGTTGGGTTAAGAGTAGCTGCGATATTTGTACCTTTTGTCCTGACACATCTGACTTCAGCATACTTCTGGGTTACTTTTGCAGTATATGGGATGGGACAGCCAACTCCCCCCCCCCTCCTCTCCAAAAAAACGTTAATGTACTCTTTTGACATGCATGAAAGGTAACAGTGTTACTATTCTTTGTTTCCCTTTCTTGCTTCTGCAACACATGCGCACCTATTTTTATATATCACATCTCAAAAGCATCGATTCTGTCTTATATTCTTTTGTTCATTGTCCATGTTTCTGAGCCATACATTAATACAGCGTAGAGTAAATCTTCATCATTCACCACAACTTGTTATCTTAATTTTAGTATATTCTAGTCTCCTTGTAACGTATCTTCTTCTTCAGTGTTCATTCTTAAACTCCCACTGGATCTCTCTTGTAACAGGACCATGGTTCCACTAGATTTCCAGCAGGATATAGTCCATAGAATGTTAGTGCGTTGTATCGCAGTTTTATTTGTGCCAATGGCCTGGCACATCCGTCTTCGACGGCCTTGTAACATATGACCTCGTACCTTACACATGTCACGAAGACACCATTGTAGTGTAGTATCTAAATCACTCGTCCACCTACCAAGTGGAAGACTTGGTTTATACTTTATTTGTCACTATTTGCTTGCAAAAAATGACTAACGTTTTCTACCATGGACAACTAGAAATAAACAACCACTAAGGTCGAGATTTGCCACGTCACAGCAGCAGACGGTTGTAAACAAACATTTGCGTTATTTTCCTAACAGTACTATTAGTTTTCTACACGTCTGTGAGCATTGCTGACGAATGCATATCAAGCTGGTTATATTGTTCTTTAACCATTTTTCATTAGCATATCTAGAAATTGCATTTACTTTAACGTGTAAGGTTTTTCGGTCAATACTTCTCGACAACCACCTGCTATTGTGACTTTTCGCATCCCGTAGATAGGCATTGAGTGTATCTAGTTGTCAGTGGATTATATAGCCATTAGGAAATTGGTACTAGGGTTTATGTGCTGGAAAGATCGAGGAATATCGCCATAGTTGCTAAGTGCTGAAGGACGATACTAGTCATATGGTTTCTAATCGACCACTGGTGAGACAGCTGAGTCCGTACTAGAAAGTACTTTTCTCCTTAAGAGAAAACTGTTTGCTGTGATGCTGACTCACAACTTAGTTACTCTACATGAGGAAGGTCTGAATGTTTCGCTATGTGCCCATTATATCAACCATTGTGCAACAGTAAACTCTCAATATATGACAGTTATACCAACCATTGTGCAACAGTAAACTCTCAATATATGACAGTTATACCAACCATTGTGCAACAGTAAACTCTCAATATATGACAGTTATACCAACCATTGTGCAACAGTAAACTCTCAATATATGACAGTTATACCAACCATTGTGCAACAGTAAACTCTCAGTATGTGTTCATTATACCAACCATTGTGCAACAGTAAACTCTCAATATATCGCATGCCAATATTTGTTGTGGAAGCCTTACATGCATTTCCCGCACACATTATTTTCCACTATTACGTTTTGGAATTCCACAATTTATGTAGTTGGAAACGGCGTATATGTGTGTTTTCAGGGTGTTCCTATTGATGGCTTGCTGACCAATTACTACATCAAATATTTGAGCAACATCCTGAAATAACAGAACTTGAAGATTAACCCACGGAAGCTGATCTCTAATATATTTGAGGCTATAAATAAACTAATTAGTGGCAAGGCAATATAAATCGACAACAGTCCCGCTGGAATCATAAAAGAAAACAGATATGTCCTCCTCTGTCTGGAGGAGTTTTCCTCCTTCCCCCCCCCTCCACCTGTATCAACTTCTTATAACATGCTGGAGAAAAGGCGAGATCCCGCATGACATGAGAGAAATGTTGTTGTTCGTCCATCACAAGTGATGATGACCATTTGTTACATCAACTTTTGAAAATGAGTTAGAGATGTGACCCTTGCCTATTAGTTTGTACATGCCCCTATTTAAACTGCAATGGAATGACCTCTGTAGGTGGTTTTTGGTCTATTCGTGATTTTCTAGCCACCACCAGTTGTTGGGCTGCTGCATTTCTCATTTTCACAAGATGTTGCTCCCCTTTTGACCATAGATCACCATGTAGATCTATTTTGTGCAAGTTCTTCCCATGTGTCTCGTCTATTTCAAAGGCTTTCAGTGAAGTCTTTAGCGAGTCCCTGTAGCGCTTATTTAGCCCACCTTGAGACCGTGTACCCTTCTCCAGCTCAAAGTATCTTTGACAGGCGATGATCTGGCATACATACCAGATGACCTGTCCAAAGAATCTTGTGTCTGCATCAATATTGTGTCAATGCTAGGAATACCAGATCTGTCAAGGATTGTGGTATCCGGAATCTTGTCTTGCCATCTGATGTTCATAATTTTTCTTGAGACAAGTTGTGCGAAAGTGATTGAATTTGCTCATGTGATGTCCATACACAGTTCTTCTTTCACTCGCGTTCTATTCCAATTAGGGATGTTCCGCTGAACAGATCTATTAGTATTTGAGCCATGTCGAAAAGTGCGCGTACATTTCATGCTTCTAAAGTCAGTGGGAAAACCTTTTCCCTTCTGGTGAATTTTCGTGAATGTCAAAATGGCGTGCACTGGGATTTTGAATTAAGTGAAGAGGAGTTGTGCAAAGCGTCGACCCCACTCTTGTCGGACCTCATTAAAATTCAGTAGCAAAACATGAGAGATACAAAGATAGTAACTCTCTACATGAACAGAGGTGTCTGTAACAACTACAGAAGCATCTCCCTTCTCAGCGTCACCGGCAAGGCTTTTGCACATATTCTTCTAAATCAATATTCTTCTAAAATACTTGCAGAACGCTTGCATGGGTAAGACGATAACCCATCAGAGACGATCAGTTTCTGTTGTCTGAACATTATAACAAGAAAGCTGATGATTTTTTGCCATATAAAGAGATAGCAGCATGGAAAAATTAGTAATGGAAAGTATGGTTTACTGGTGACATTGTTAAGGGCCGATCAAGACGAGAATGTACAAAAGACGTTTCCGATTGTTTAAACATTGGCTGCACCTGGTCAACTCGCCCAGAATAGTGGAATTATTGTGTCCATAAAGAAACGTTCATACATGCTGGAAAGATTATGTCACTTGGAATAAATGATTTGGTCAGCACCCTTCCTGTACTTTTCCACAAGCTCTACTTCCCATTTCTTTAGACGGAGTCTACCCAAGGTCATATAGACATATTTAAGGTTATGATTCAGCGTTACAAGACAAAAATAGTCGGTTTTTACAACAACAAAAAAAGGACCGAAATTTATTTTACAGGAAATACATACTCCATAACGGTACTGCACGATGATTTCACGCAGTGTCCTACATCTTGGCCGATGTGTCTGTTAATCACTTTGCTTGTACAATGTGTCGTCCTATTAAATTTTCCGAAAGTTGTGGTAGCTGGATTAGCAGAACTGCGGCCTCCACTGTTTGGTTATGGTTGTAAAGCTATGATATAACCAAATTGGACTAATGTCCGCGGTTGAAAGAAGTGTATCTCAACATAAGAGAAAGATTTGACTTAACCAAAAATGTGTCGACCTCCGATGAAAATCACGGGAAAAGTAGTCGGACTAGCACAGATGAATGATGTTGCGCATGTCCAGAATACACGCAGGACTATTCTGGAGAAAGGCTTGATATACATAAAGCACATATACTTTGCAGCTATACACGTGAAAAATAGTTCAAGGACGGAACATACTGGCAACGTCTCTTGACAACCGACCGCACGCACACGCACACACACACCCACCCACCTACACACACACATATACACACGCATGCACACACACATATACACACGCATGCACACACACATATACACACGCATGCACACACACATATACACACGCATGCACACACACATATACACATATCTGGATCCTAGTCAGTGGTTGACCAGAAAGGCATACCTAATGTCAGTACATAATACTTCGTAGCTGTGCTGTCGTTCCTCTACTTTGTTACGTGACCTGGTATATATTCCTTGATTAATGGGTTGACAACAGGAGCAGTTATATTCCAGTTACCTCTAGGGGGATTCAAAATGGGAGAAAAGCAAATTTAAAGAAGAACTGTCCAGGGCTACAATCCACCTTGAAGTAGTGATCCTGGTAACGTGTTACTTTAGTATGGCTAAGTGAATAGGATTCCAAAATTAATCCCACAGATGTCATGCTGAAAACGTATGATCTATTTGAAATGTGCAAATATCGCAGTCTCGATGTTACATCTAGACTAAAACTTGTTCCAGCACATCAGTGCTCATGTAGACAAGCAACACATTGGTGCTCATGTAGACAAGCAGCACACCAGTGCTCATGTAGGCAATCAGCACATCAGTGCTCTAGTAGACACGCAGCACACCAGTGCTCTAGTAGACAAGCAGCACATCAGTGCTCATGTAGACACGCAGAACACCAGTGCTCATGTAGACAAGCAGCACTGATTGGGGAACATATTCTACAAGATTGCAGTACAATAAACCAGTGAGAGCGGAGCACTGCACCACAGAAACATATCCACAGAAAACTGCATGAAAGCCTTGAAGAACTTTCGAATACAGTAATCTGCCGGGCTCGAAAGAAAAGCAAAGGATAGAAACGTTTACCATTCATGCATGAGGTGACTAAGGTTATACGCTGGACTTGTCTGTTTCATCACATATAGGCTCATAGAAGCCATGCTGAAGTCAGATGTGTCAGGGCGAAATGTGCATATATCGCTACAGAGCTGTAACCCTTGACACAACGCATTTTCTGTCTCCAAACTACATCCTGTTAATTTGCAGGAGTGTCTTCTTCTTCGTCGTACGCCTTGCGGCGGACCCTCTGAAATCATTCCGCTGACCGTCCTGAGGACGTATGAGGGTGATATGCGCTGTGCCATGTTGTACAGCAAGCTGCGTTATCTGCGCCTTTCGACATGACACATCCGTCTTCAGTCAGCATATTTTTGGGCCGGGTTGGCATTCCCGTATCTTCGATCCCTAGTACTTGGCCAGGCAACAGCAGGGCTGCTGCACTCCTATTTCCAGGCCCACTGCGTGGAAGTGTACTGAGGGTCTTGGTGGTTCGCTGACCCTGATGCTCGACCAGCTATGGAGCGCCGGCCTGTGCACTCTGGTGTGCATGTCATCTCTGGGCCCCTTTGCAGGAGTTTGAGAACGTTCTCCAGACTACATCCTGCTTATTTGCAGGAGTTTTAGAACAAGCGCAGAAGAAATATAGCAATATTTATTACCAAAATCTGACGGTTTTTTTTTTACTGTAAACGCGTTAAACTGCAAGCGAGAAGTGCAACACAAGAAATAAAATCCATTTTCATACATTTCTTGTAGTTCTTTTTTTTTTTTTAAATTGCTTTCGCTTTTTTTACGAAATATGATAGCTTAGACCACTTAGACGCTTCTTGTGACATCTATTCCAAGTTAACATTGTTGCTTTTTGTTACTTCACTTACGGGCCCCTATTATTAACAAAGGGTCTAGTGTATCTCATTTACGTTGATTCAATTAGTGTCTTCTAGAAAGCTTACAAGTTTTCACGTGTTATCTCAATCGTTTATTCCGTTGACTTTTAATTAGAACAAGCTTCACATGACCACGTGCTGTGCGTCCATCCTTGTCTTAACTCACCAACGACATACTCGTTCAAATCAATGTGGGAAAAGATGCTCGCGTTATTGTTTTCGCCATCTCCATGTCTGAGAACGGGTCGGCCTCCACGTTCATTATGAGCAGCGCTTTCGTACGGAGAAACAGGCGTGCGTGTACGAATCACTATTTCAAAATTCTCACGAATCACTCACCTCGTGCTTTTCTTTTCATGTAACATTAGAAGCGAAAGAAGTAGGGGAAAAAACCCCCAGAAAATAGCATTGAAAATGCACGCGCCAAACCACCAGAACTTATGTTCAAGAGACAAACATGACATAATTCAGCCAATGAGAAATAGACTTATTGTATTTCAGCCAATGAGAAGAGACATGAAATGGAACTTTCCCACCACATGGACAGTGTCTATCCAAAATGCTCAAAATTTAACCCTTCAACAAACGATTAAGTTTGTGCGTGAGAATAGATGGTTAGAAGTTTGTTTTCGGGGTTGAGTGGAGTGACGAGGAAGGGGGAATTGTACTCACATTTTTTTCCCACAAACATTAAATGTGAACTTACTTGAGCTTGACCGATATCAGATAACAGTTCTGATAAAGTATGAAAAGATAACTATTCGTTATATTGTATGCGTGGTACATATGGTGTGTGTATGAGGTAATGTGTGGTACATCTGAGAATGTATCATATTGTATGTGTGAGTATACGCGTGTGTGTGAGTTGATGTGTGGTACATATGTTGTGTGTGAGGTAATGTGTGGTGCTGACGTCTACAAAATGTCGGTCTGCATCATTTATCTTGGCTGATCCAACTAAGTGATCCTTACAAACAGACATGACATAACGCGACTGTCCTTGCTCAGGAATTGTTTAACAGATTATATTCATGAATGAAAGATTCGTACAACAGGGAAACATTTGAAAAACAAGTAAATGCCTTGCATATGCCAATTAGAGTACTGAAATGTTATATCGAATCAATTCTTTTCTTTAAAAAAAAAAATTTGACGTTTTCTTCTTTCGTTCACTTGAAACATGTCTATATCTGTAATTCTGTCTCCGTAATAAAACTCACTGTCTTTTGTAGTTCATACAGTGTCCCATAGAGCTTTGATTCCAGTGTTGTTTCCTCTGGCCAATATGTCTGCCTCAGCGTTTCATGTTCAGAACACTCTTGAAGTATATATTTGGCACTCTGTACTGCCTGTCCACGTGTACACATGGCCGTGTTGCCAATCTTGAACTTTGTATACATGTGACTGCGGAGTCGGTTGTCTCCTGTTCTGAGACGTAGAATTATAACTTGTTCTGGTCTGTTCATAATGTGATAGTCATCTTGTGTTGGTGTTTGTGGCTTACATACAATAGCTCAAATAAGATGGAGATGTGAAGTTTGAGAAGAATGATGAAAATGCCATGCGTAGCTATGAAAGCTAACGTAGAAGTCATCAAAGATGCTGGAGTAAAAAAAAAACCCAACAAATTATAGCAGTAATTAAAAGTAGTCAGTCAAGATTTTTCAGGAAAGTGATAGCAAACTTGAACATTTAGTAACCACCTGAAAGATCAAGGGATAAGGGCAAATTTGAACATTTAGTAACCACCTGAAAGATCAAGGGATAAGGGCAAATTTGAACATTTAGTAGCCACCTGAAAGATCAAGCGGAGAAGAGGCAACAAGACAAAAATAGAAGTTCCTGTATGGGTTGTCACTGTGGCATGATAGAATGGTGGATAAACTCGAGCGGAGATCGAACAATTCATGGACTGTCCTATTTCAATGATGATCTGACAACAAACTGATCACATTTTTTCATTGCTCATTCTACTTACACTTCATGCAGTCCGTCAAAGAAAAGCATGGATCAAAGGTAAGCCAACTTCTGCGATCAGTTGTAAGGCCCTTAACATATGAAAACAATTTGTGCCTTATGGTTGTCACAGAATTTTACGTTTTAGTATAATGTTTTAAGTCAGGAATAACGATTTATTCGCCCGTGTGTTGTCAGTGACCCAAAGGGGAACACATAATGGTTACATTGTTACCTCCCATGAGTATCGTAAATGGACATTAGGGAGGTGTTGGGGTGGAATTGGTTGTCCCATCTCTTATATGGTCAAAGTGACTCAGAAGCCGTGCTGAAGTTGGATGTGTCAGACAAAAAGGCGAAGATATCGCAGATAAATTGTAATCCATGGCACAGCTAATTACATTTCCCGGACTACATCCTGCTAATCAGCAGAAGAGTGTGAGAATGAATGCGAAGGAGAACAATCAAGAGATTGACTAACAAACTTAGCATTTTCATTTCTAAATGAGATCTTGTGTATAAATCTTGTGTATAGAATGATACAAGTAAATTCAAGAAGGAAGCCAGAGGATAAATGAAAAATTCTTGAGTCTAACGGAAATTGAACCAGTCCGTTCAACGGTACCAAATCGCCTAGCAACTCTCGTACACGAGATTTTCTGAACGTGACTAACTGCATCTCCCCCCAAAAAAGATGCGACTTTGTCAAGACATTCAAACTGTGCGCTAAAGTCACTGAGAACGGACCAATCGAGACAAGTACTATTACAACAACAATCAAACAAAAATCTCGTACAGGTATTGAAGTATCCTTAGTAACAACAAACATATAACATCCGTATTAGTGTATAGTTGATCAGACGGCAATGTATATCAGACGATATAATCACCTAGCTTTCTTCGCACATTCATCTGAAACTTCCGGTTGGCAGGATGTGGTCAGGAGAATGTAACATACTTTGCGTCATAGATTTTTTTTTCAATTTTGCTGCAATACCAGCGCCTTTCAACCTGATGTGTGCTATTTTATCAGATAATTCATCAGACTATTGAAGATGGTAAAGAATGCAGCGTCTTTTCATATGCCAACCGTCAAGTTCGGTCAACCATGCAACGTAGGGGAGGAAATTCACTACGGTCTTATTGAAATCGACCGTCTGAAAAAAGATTCCCGGGTTAATACTTCTAGTTCAGGTATTAAATGTCGTACACAAAGGCTTCAATCTGGCGTGGGGGTAATTTATGCCTGCCAGGTTGTGACACGTTGGAGTCACGCCAGGTCACAGGAGTTTCTGATATGAACAGAGTGCCAACTTGCAATTTGCGAACCTGTAACGGACTCATGTCCTCCCGTTAAGATCAGACGTTGGTATTTCTTTCATGTCCTCCCGTTAAGATCAGACGTTGGTATTTCTTTCATGTCCTCCCGTTAAGATCAGACGTTGGTATTTCTTTCATGTCCTCCCGTTAAGATCAGACGTTGGTATTTCTTTCATGTCCTCCCGTTAAGATCAGACGTTGGTATTTCTTTCATGTCCTCCCGTTAAGATCAGACGTTGGTATTTCTTTCATGTCCTCCCGTTAAGATCAGACGTTGGTATTTCTTTCATGTCCTCCCGTTAAGATCAGACGTTGGTATTTCTTTCATGTCCTCCCGTTAAGATCAGACGTTGGTATTTCTTTCATGTCCTCCCGTTAAGATCAGACGTTGGTATTTCTTTCATGTCCTCCCGTTAAGATCAGACGTTGGTATTTCTTTCATGTCCTCCCGTTAAGATCAGACGTTGGTATTTCTTTCATGTCCTCCCGTTAAGATCAGACGTTGGTATTTCTTTCGGGTTGACTACAGTCGATACCAGGAATGGGCAGCTAGAAAAACTAAGTGTTGCGTCAAATGAGAGACGGAGGTCACATGATTGATTGATTGATTGATTGATTGATTGAGAACCCCAGGAATTGTGAGCGATTAGCTCTTACTTCCTATGTGCAGTGGGATGGTTTTTCTGAGCTTTCTTTCATATCCGGGATACTTCAGCTTTCGGCGTAGTGCTTTGCCTACTGAAAGAGCCTTCTACTCAGAGGGGGGTCAGAGGTTACATAACGATATCAGAAAGAGACAAAATTTATTTTTGCATACACGGACGGAGCTCGGAAGATTGAAGGCAAGTGATATAGAGAATGACAACGTACGGATATTAGATCGTCTGACTTTGTCGACGTCAACGATGATCCTGATAAAAGATAAGGATACCGGAAATATGAAATTGTCTGCTGATCTATTATCGCTTACGTGAGTTGATACGGCACATGATGTTGGTGGCAATGGATACCGTCTGTTCCATACCTTACTATTGAATGTAAAAATAGTACAAACAACGATATATATCATAATCAGAATGTCGCGAACATCATCAATGATTTGTTTTTAATACAGCATCATTGACAGATAAAAAGGTATCTTCAAAGAAGTTTGTTCTATAAGTGAACTGCTTGCTTGTATCAGAAGTAAAATAGCCCACATAAAAAGGTATCTTCAAAGAAGTTTGTTCTATAAGTCAACTGCTTGCTTGTATCAGAAGTAAAATAGCCCACATGAAAAGGTATCTTCAAAGAAGTTTGTTCTTTAAGAGTAACTGCTTGCTTGTATCAGAAGTAAAATAGCCCACATAAAAAGGTATCTTCAAAGAAGTTTGTTCTTTAAGAGTAACTGCTTGCTTGTATCAGACGTAAAATAGCCCACATAAAAAGGCGACACTTCATCCTCCATGAATGTTATAAGGTTCGAATAAAGAAGTTGTGGGGTAGAGTTCGCTGTCTCATCCCATATACGGTAAAAGTCACACAGAAGTCGCGCTGAAATAGGATGTGTAAGGTAAAAAATACGCAGATATCGTAGCTAAACTGTAAGCCATGACACGCCGCATTCCGCTCTCCGGACTGTATCCTGCTAACCTGCAGGAGTTTGAGCACGAATGCGATAGAAGATATGAAAAACATATTAATTTAGTGCCTCTGTGTCGCCCTCACTATCTCTCAGCCAAAATATAAAATTTGTTACAAAATAGTACATGACAATTTTACTATTACTTAATATTGCTGTTCCGAGTTGAACGTCATTTTACTGGAACTTCAATTATGCTGTTCCGAATTGAACGTCATTTTACTAGAACTTCAATTATGCTGTTCAGAGTTGAACGTCATTTTACTAGAACTTCAATTATGCTGTTCAGAGTTGAACGTCATTTTACTAGAACTTCAACTATGCTGGTTAAAGTTCAACGTAATTTTCTCCACAACTATGGAAACTGGTGTGTTCCAAGATTCAGAAACACTATTCATCGCTTGTTGTTTTGTGGTGGTCGCTATACTCAGTTCAACTTTAATCCCATAAGTCCATGAGGAAAACTACAACTAAGCACATAAAAGAAAAAACCATGAGAACTAGATTTACCCGGAACTGCAAGTCAACGGTTTATTTTTATTTCTTTTATTAAACCGCCTGAATGAAAATACAATCAATAGCAACGCAATTTTGAATTGGAAATTGAGCCTGAGACCCAGATCCGACTTTCCTTTCCCATCCAAAGTATGTAGGCCTTTTCAATATTTAAAAATTGAATTTACTGTTCAAGAATGTATGACTTTTTAGGTTTTACAGACTTATAGTGACTCTGAAAATTGATCAGTGTGACGACTGTAAAAATGCACCAAAAGATATGTACAGGCAATTATCTTCAGTCCAACTCAGAATCAGAACATGAACTTGATTTTTAAAAACGAGCAATTGCTAAAATTGCCTTATTAACCAAGGATGCAGACGATATCATTGACCTGATTGTCTAATCAACCAAGGATGCAGACGATATCATTGACCTGATTGTCTAATCAACAAATGATGCAGACGGTATCATTGACCTGATGCATAAACTGCGCCCAGTATACGCACAGGAGCCTACTGTGGATATCGAAAAGTGACGTTCTTGTTGTCATGGAAGCAATCACCAGATTCCAAATACAAGTCACTTATCCGGCTGCTGACCATGGCTATAACCAATAAATGATTCAGCGGAGCAAAAAATGTCAGGATAAAAGACTGTCAGAAGTCCTTTTGTTTATTCACATTGGCGGAAATAAAATTTCATTTTAGTAAAGACATAGCTTGTTTTGTTTGTCTCCGGCTTCAGTGTGTCTCAATTTTGATTTCGTGCCATCGACCTTTTTCGTATATCACTAGGGTAACTGAGCCACCGGAGAATATTTTTTATAATTTTGGGGCCACATAGCCGTAGAGGGAGAAGTGGGTACAGAGACGTGACTAAAAGGTATTGAATGATATAAATATATATATATAATATGTTGCAACAAGTCTTAGGGGAAAAAAGAGTAAATACAATTTTGGAGGAATTTTTTTTAGCTTTCTTGAGGGGGAGGGGGGGGCGGAGCCACAAGGAAGAAATTTTTTTACAAAATGGGGTTACTGGCCACGCAAGGTTGAAAATCACTTACTTAAATGTTCTATATATTTTGTCATTTGCCAAAATGGTCGCAAAGTAACATGATGATGTCGTCGACTTAACGGTAATAATAAAAGGCGCTTTCTTTTCCACGTCATTCATACGCATTGGGAAATATGGTGTACTTTTCTTTGACCAATGGGATACATCACTTCAGTTGCCTTTACTTTCCGAGAAGTTCGGGTACCCAATTCCTTAGACCTAAAAGCCGTTATGAATTTAAAAGTATTGCCAATTGAAATGGGAACTTCTTTTTCTTGTTCGTTCGCTCTCAAGTTCCTGCATATTACAGGGTGTAGTGGGGAGAACGCAATGCGTTGTATCATGGTTTACAGCTTGACCCTGATATCTGCGTATTTTGTTCGATAATTCCGACTCATCATTTGTTTTGTGTCACTTTGATCCTCTATAGCTCTATTATGTCATGTGACGTATTCCTTCCAGAACGTTGTCTTCCCAATGAACTCTCTGAACCTCTCTCTGTCTTGGGCGATGTGGCTTGCATTTTCTAGCGATGTATTCATGTTATCTTTAATGTCATCAGTCCATCGTCTTCTTGGTCTGCCCCTTCACCTCTTCCCAGGTACTCTTCCCTCCACTATTTGTCTTTCTGGCTCTATGGGATGGCATAATCATCAACTCCACCCCCAAAACCTTATTTGCCTCAAACGACGTGTACGACATGTGTAACAATGTCACTATTCTTTACTCCCCTCTTTGATCCCGGCAACACACTGGCGTTCGACATAGGAGCTGATTGACACAACTAGGAAATCATTGCACTCACCATCCAGCCGCCTCGACTCCGGCGTCGGTTATTCTAAATACTTGGGAGCCGCGTTAGCGCACTGGCTTCGCACATGAGTGGTCCTGAGTTCATTCCCCAGTTGAGGCGGAAATGTTTTTCAGATCGCAACGGCTCCCGGGTCGACCCAGTCTTGAATGGGTACCGGATTAATCCGGGAAGTAAAGACTGCGAGGGAGAGGAGATGGCTACCGCCCTCATTTGCAGAGCCTCCGAAATGTGAGATCGCTAACATCTCACACCCCTACAGCATTAATAAATGCTATTGGTTACTTTACTTTTTACTTTACTATACTAAAGATGAAAACTCTTGACACTATATCCTGCTAGCCTGCTGGAGTTTGAGAATAAACGCAAAGAAGGATATGGAAATAATATCGAACTACAATGTGACCTGTGAAATCCTTTTTGAAAACAACAAATGTTATGACTAGCTATCCATTCTATTCAGAACAATGCTCCATTATATTCTTTAACCGAATTGTATATTAATGGGTTTTTCTGTTACGGTTTCGAGAACAAAAATATCTATCCAGTGTCAATTTCTCTTGAATTAAGCTCGTTCCATTCTCAGCTGTGAATCTACTGCTTTAGAATCATTGGAATACTGGTTTCTACAATGTTATACTGGGTATTGACAAGAGGGCAAGCCTTTTCTAGTTTATGCAGACTGAGAGATTATTTTTTTCTGATAATTTGAACAATAATTCCTTTGTTCGGTTTCAGCGGTGTTGTCTTCGTGCCAGATCTATGATAGCAGCGGTTCTTGTCAGATTTATGATATCCGTGGTTCTAATATCTCTACTGCCAGGGAAGAAATCATTTTAAATATTCTAAGTAGTTCAACATTAAAGTCGTCAAGACCTGGGGCTTTTCCTATTATTAAACCTTTGATGATAATTTCTACCATGCGTGAAACTTCTGTATTTATGTCAAGGTCACTTTTGGCCTATGATATCGTTAACTGTGCACTTGATGTTTCTTTGTAGAGTGGTTTCTTTAAAGTGTGTACCTCATTTTTCTCCTTATTTTACTTTCTGTGGTAATGAAGTTTGCGTTTCTACATCTCACTAACGTGATCTTGCTTGTACTTAGTTTGCAACAGATGGTTTTTATTATTGTAGAGATCCTAATTTGCTGATTTCTCTACATTTTTCTCTTTCTATCTTGCAGAATTGTCTATACCAGTGGTTCACTAAATTCTTAGACATGACTCCCTTTTGGGAAGGTCCCCCACCTCAAACCAAAAGAAATAAAGACTTTCTTCACGGTTTATGACTATAAGTCTCACTATACATTGTTTTTTTTTTCTTTATCGCTCACTTGAAACATGTCTATATCTGTAATTCTGTCTCCTGAATAAAACTCTCTGTCTTTTGTAGTTCCTATACATTGTCAAAATAGTAATCTTGCAATTGTTCCCCATGACTAGTTGTATCCCCACCCCGTTTATAATTTAAATTGTTTTCGCCATCGAGCTATCAAAATCTCCGTGACCTTCTGATGGGTAGTATGACAAACGGTCGGCTGTTATAGAACGCCTTTTCGTTGAATATATTAGGACACCATTCGTCACGTTTTTTATTATTGCTAAGATATCGGTTGATCAGAATTTATATATTTAGTATTGTCTTGGTTATTTTTGACATCCGATTCCAAGAATATAAATACTGACCAACTAAAACCGCAACAATAATTTAAAAAACGTAACAAATTGGGGCTTGATTAATTCACAACCGTTGTTGTATAGAAGACATCAGTGCAGAATTAATTAGGACTTCATTTCATGACGTTTTTGATTATTGTCGGAGATTTCGTTGCTCACTATTTTATACTTGGAATAGCATGCCACATATAGCCAAGGCCGACCAGTAACATTCATTAAACTAATCAAAATGGGCGTTTCATGTCATGTTTACATTTCCGGTTGAAAGGACCCATAGTAAATTAGAAGGTCGCGCACCATTAGAGTGCGGACGTTAGGTATTTTGAACCCTTTAAAACATTTGACCGGGTTTATTTATGACAGACATGTTCATTGCATTTTCGACACACTCCATTTACATAAAATAAAGGTTCATACGGGGAGCAGTGGCGAGATTTCACATTTTTAATATTATGTGTAGTTTAGTTCAGTTTTTGTGGCCTCGCTGAACTCTGAAAAGTCGATGTCTGCATCGATCTACTCGCTACGCACTCATAGCCCCCGTCCCCCCAGTTCATCCAGGGGGCTCTCAGTGTGTAGCGGGGAGATCCCTGGATTCGCCAGTAGTCTTAGCTACTGTGAGATACGTTTTATTCGATATTTCGTTTCCTTAAATAATGCACATATTTGTTTCGTTAAAAATGTGGACACTGCTGTATGAAGAAACTTCATAAACATTAATAGTATTACTGACAAAGTTGTAAGCGACAGAAGCTTCTTAAAAGATACCATAACTTGTTATAAAAATAGACGCCTTTTTAAATCTCAGTTTATTATCGCCCATCCTTTTGAGTTATTACTGAAGTATTAATATTGACAAGATTTAAATACTTTTAAAATGACTGCAGCCTGATGTAATTTTATACTATATTTTGTTACTTTGTAAGATATAATCAAGTGTTAAATTTGTAAACAATGCTTACGCATAGCTTATACGGACACCTCACCGTTGTTTCGTTTCGACCAAAAACATTTTGTCAAGAACAACACACGATGATTAAATACGGCATTGACTATGAACAGATCATCATCATTAAGTGCCGTCTCCGCAACGAAGGTTGGCTGGCCCTACCTCCAGAGTCAGGGCTTACCCATGGTGCCAAAATAGTTTCCCCGTTGTATCCAGTTATCTTTTAGCTTGCAATTACCTTGTCTATAAATATAAGCTAATTAAATCATGCGTTCACACTGTGGGTCATACCGTGACCTTCGATATTACTATACGGCCTGCTCGCTGAATTAATCAGGCCCCAATTTGTTAGGTTTCTAAAATTATTGTTTCGATTTCAGTTGGTCAGTATTTATATTCTTGGAAACGGATGCCAAAAATAGCCAAGACAATTCCAAGTATGTAAATACTGGCCAACCAATATCTCAATAGATCACAGAGGTATTAATAAAAGCAGACGAAATGTTCGTAAACAGTGTCCACTTTTACTCCTTGCTGGTTGTTATTGATACAATCTTTTTGGCCGAAACGTCAAATGGTGTTTTTTATGTCTACTTTTAGTGATTCGTAAAACTTTACAACCTGTGCATCCACTTCTTCTGTTTCCACTTTTTGTCAATTTGATTTTCTGAATTGCTTCCTAAACTAACGTATAAAAGAATGTCTTCCTATATTTATGAGAGTGGTTTTATTTGTATTAAGAAAATTGTTTTCAGATAAAGGCCGATTGTGCCTTTTGTAACAACACCCTCAGAAATAAGTGAGGAGAATAAGAAGTAAACTCTGACCTCGGCATTGCTCTGCTTCTTTCAAGCGTGATATGTTGGTTCACATTCAAGTTTCATTGAAATCTCTATAGGACTCTAAAAATATTTATGAAAACTGGTAAGGTTCAAAAATTCACATTGATTCACTCATGGATCTCTAGATACAAGGATATATTAATGGAAATGGCCACGTCACGATAAATAGCTCCTTTTGGGCCAAAGATCGGCATAGGGTAGTAGTCTTTCTATGTTGAGGGCCTCGTCGCAAGTTGAGATAGTTCGTGTTTATGCCCTTCCACATAATAGTTTGTTTTGGCAAGCCTGTTATCCTCCATTATAAGTACACTTTGCCGTAGATACGTTCTCCTTAAGGGGAAATTTTTAGCTAAAAAGGGGGGACATTCGTGTGTTTTGAGTGTCACATCTTTGTTCGAATGAAAAACGACCTTGTGAACAATCGCTGGGTAGGGTGAAATGGGGGGGGGGGGGGGTGGGTGCGGTGTTTATTTTTGATTCACATTTGGTCACGTTCCTAGAACTAAAAATACACGAACGATGTTATTCCAGCGTCTTGTTATAAAATCTGACACAAGTTCTTGGTTTGTTTCTGCACTCAGCGAATCGCTAGTTTTAAAATCTTGTCAATTTTTATGTTCAGTATTCTTCGAATGTACTTGTTTTCAAGGGTGTTTACTTTAGCGTCTATTTCTTGTTTAGATTTTCACCTTTATCATAGATAGGCCCTATGTATAATTCACGCATTGAATAGTTTTGTCAGTTTGTTAAACTATGTCGCGATAAGTTAATTGTATTTAAATATTGCTGTTTTCCACAGTAATAGTATACATTTTCTAGCAATATCGGTGAAAATATTGACGTTAAATCCTGTTTGAAATGTTTCACCAGTATAGCTCAAAAACTGATATAAAAACCATATAATGTAAATAAACTCACGGCAATGTGTATTTACAACCCACTTATTGTGACGTGAAAAGCCCGTAGTATGTCCTCGTATCTTGAGATCCGTGTGTAACTTATTGTGCACAGTTGTCCCCATATGTATTCTGGCTATTCAACAGAGGAACTCGTGTTGAGAGTGTTTCACGCATAACTATATAGCTCAATCGCTAATCATCCAGGTTTCTCCTAAAAATGCACTTGTATAAAACGCCGTGGTTTGATTTCAAACCCACAAATTCGTGCGCACAATGTAAATGGTTGTGTATGATATGACTTGTTCAAGAAACCAGGTCGATAATCAATGCCCCTCCCCCTCCCTTCGAAGTTTAGAGAAAAGTATTGATGATAAAACCCGAGTACACACAAGTCGGTCAGGTTTGTTCCCCTATACGAGGGGGAGGGGGGGGGGTATAGTTTTACTTTCAGCTCAAGATGGATGTTTTGGTGGCATTCTTTTCCATGAGGAAATTGTCTAGAACTTTGTGCAAGTTTCTTATGACTGACAATGCGATTGCACGACGCAATGTCACAAGCTTTAGCATTACTTCCTTGCAATCTCCAGATGGTTATGTAAATAAAAAACGCTAATTCCCTGCCATCAGTCTTGACCTGAGTCTTCAGCAGGGTTAATCACAGCGGAGATCGTGTGGTAGGGCATTCTATCTGGTGTTACGAAACTTGTTTGAGAGTAGTAATATCACTTAGCAGGGAATGCAGAGAATGGTGTCCCACAGCTGTGGAGAAAGAAGTGCAGGCTTTAATCAGTGAGAATACCAAAGAGGGGGATGTGATTATATACACTGATGGATCTGTAATTAGGCATGTTCGCAGTGCTTGGGCCTTTACAGCTCAGTGCGCAGGTAAAACGATCAAGGAGGAAAGTGGCGCCTTTGCGGTCACTACGAGTAGTATGACCATGGAGACTATGGCGGTGACCAGGGCATTTGAGTGGCTACGCACACAGAGGGTAACGCAGGTATACATCTTGAGTGACTCTATGAGTATGATTAAGAAGGTACAAGTGGGTCTCGTTCGCAAACACTGGATTGAGGCCTTGAGAAATGCGAGCTTGAAAGCGGTTACATTTATTTTCATGGCGGGACATGTGGGCGTTCGAGGCAATGAAAGAGCGGATCAACTGGCATCGTGTGCGATTGTGGCACAGGGCGATGGGGCAATGGATCGCGCTGACGTTTTAAACTCATTAAGAGATATAACACGCGAGAGTGAGACTAATGTGGATGATGATTCTTTTTCAATGGCTAGGATTAAAGATCAGGGATTGAAATGCGGTGTTGCTAGAGGTGAACATTTTGGAGGGCGCAGAAGAATGATGGTCAACCAGCATAGGACCGGTACTGTCAGCAGAAGTGTGATGGCGGATACACTCAAGGAGAGATCGGAGCAACTATGGATGTGTCCAGTTTGCAGTGATGATGATCCGACGACTAACTAACTAACTATCTGGTGTTAATAAATAAAACATGTTAATCTTGTGTCAATTTGTTTCAGTAAAGCCCAGCTTGAAAATGAGGAGTTTAACTTAAAGCATAATTCGTACAGCATAGAATACAAATTCATAACCCCTACCGCAGTTCCGGAGAACGTGCTTTGTTTTTAGGCACTATTAGAAACAACTTGCTGCAAGAGCTTAAACGTCTATTGTTCCGAAATTAATGCATTAACATTGCTGTCGGCTCAAGTTAACCTTTATATTTATACGGTCAGTATTGTTCTGTAACAAGATCTAACAGTCCGTGTAGGATCGGGTGTCTTCGGTATCTGGGGAGGCGCTGACTATCAGCCATCAGACGATTACCATCAGCATCATCGCTCACGGGCAGTTAAAGTATTCCCCTCGGCTGAGAGCTACCTGACACCACAATGATACAGAGCTGTACAGACCATCTTTCGGACAAATGTGTGAGCTGTTGAGTTTTCGACGCCGGTTGTCTGAATTCCCTGGAGCTACAAAAACAGGACATCGTCTGCGATGAGCTGAGATCGTCAAGTTGACATGTGATTTGTGTAAAGTGAGAAATAGTCTGTTTAATGTGTTACCCAAACTCACACCAGGAAGATGAACAATGTAGCCCACGCTTTGTAAATAAATATATGAAAAATATACTTATGCATTTCGATAGATGGTATAGATTCCATAGTGGTGAGAGATAACATGCTCAAACAACGTAGCTGACAAAACGAATCCTGATTAGTTGATTAAATAAACAAGTATTTTCCCCCAGCATGCAGTGTTTTCTACCGAAGATACCTGAGTCGACTCTCATTTTGACTTTCTAATTTTTAAATAGAACGGATTCAAAATTAGGCGAGAAATCCACGCGCCGTCTTCGGTGTATTAATACCGATGGTGGCGTTGCCACGTTGGATATTCTGCATCTACATTTTTCTATGAGATACAACTAAATCTACATTATGTAAGTCTAGACTAGAAGGGATATTTTTAAAAATCTGGAATGTTTGAATTCAAATCACTTTACCTGTCTTTGTGTTGTTATAAACCCTAAAGGGAAGCAAAAGATAACAACACTATAACCTGGAGGGGGGGGGGTTAGCTATTCGTGCTATAAGTAAGTACCACTACATTCATGCTGAACTCGAATGTTTTAGGTCGAAACGAGCATATTCACAGTAAATCATACGATACATTCCGCTCTCCAGACTACAGCAGATAAACAACTTTTTCCATGTTTTTCATGAGCTGGCGACACAGCGTAGGAAACGTTACCAATGAAAATCATGGGTTAAATTAGATTGTGTTCTTGCAGTGACGTGCAATGCGGCAACTCTGAGGTCTTTTAACGAACGAAAGGTCACGTCTGAGCCAGACTTCCTTAGAAATGATTTTAAATCCACAACAAACCAATTTAGCGTCTCTGACAACTGACCTGTCACTAGCATGGCACGCTTGGTTAATCAAGGAAATCCTTTCCCATTACTGTTGGCAGGGCTCTTGACATTAACGCATACTTCTAACAAATCCTTGTAAAACTCACATTTAAAGCTCTGAAAGGACATGTGGAGCTTATAGTTCAATTAAACAAAATAGGTTCGCATTATTGTTTTCTAATTTTAATTACTCACATAAATTTGTACTCTTATAGACAAGTGTACCTCAAACATTTTTCACAATCTCACATGTTATCTTTTAGAACGATCATTATGTATGTCAGCTCAGATGAATCTCCTTTGAATTTTATAGTTTTTATTCAAAAGTATGCCTAAATTCTTTTAAACAGCATACTTTACTAAAAATCAGGGGTGCAACATTCAATTAAACCTGAGAATGTTATGTACACAATTTTTTTAGAATGTATAAATTGGCAGAGCGAAGCTTAAACAGTGTAAGAGTTTTGTTAATTACTGGAGACACATAATAACACACAAATCGACGTTTCGACAAATAGCACTTTATCAAGACTACCTACATACACAATAGGAACGGCCTATTGACGTTTACATGACAGAGCTAAATGTGGAGATAACTTGAAAAGATTACAACTAGAAAGTCAGAGGTGAAACAACACAAACAGAAAATATACAAAAGACACCTAGATATACATGAAACAAATGGCGGAACAATATATAATCCATACGACTGGCGAGCATTGATCCCAAAAGGTTCGATTGTGCCACATTGATATATATATATATATATATATATATATATATATATATATATATATATATATATATATAGCGGTTCTCAAGCATGTGACGGGTTCGGTCATCAGAGAAGCACAACTTAATGACCGTCACTTGATTATCCAGGAAGACCCGATTGATCATGCAATTGAAGTGGTCAGCATCAGGAGTCACCAAATGATTTTTGATGCTATACGGATGTTTCCAGAATTTGTCTGCGAGCCTCCTTTCAGTCTCACCTATGTATGTCATATTGCTATACGCTTGTGAGACCTGGGGAGTGATCTGGAGATAGCAGACGCGCCAGAGTATTAAATCACTTTCACACATGCTGTATCTACAAACTTCTCGTGGTAATGTGGCAAAATAAAGTACCTGATGCTGAAGTACTCACTAGAGCCAACATCATGAGTAGCCATACGATACTGAAGAAGGCCCAACTGAGATGGGTCGAATATACTGTGCTCATGCCTGACATGCACATCCCAAATCATGTGATGTATGATGAGCTCCTCAAGGGAAAACGACTGACCGGTGGACAGAAGAAACGCATCATTGACTCTCTACAAGTGTCTCTCTAAACAGCTCAAACATTGACGCACATCCTAGGCATCAAATCTCAGTCACAGAGAGTACGTTCTGCCCGAAAAGACAGAACAACAAACACACAGATGCCCAATTCTGAGCATATTGTCCGAACTATGGCAATGCAAATCCTTTATTTTCCTATAATGGCAAACGGTATGGGATCCACCACAATATTGTTCATTTGGTGATAGCGTGTGTACATGTGGACAGACAACTCAGACAGCATAGCATATTCTTCAGGAATGTCCGGAAAAGGAAATGCTGAGACAAATATACTGGCCCACAGAAACGACAGTTTTTCAACTTTTTTGAAAACAAAAACCCTTATAAAAACAACTCTATGGAACTCTGTATATATTGCAAAACACAGTCAAGTTTATGGAGAGATAAAACCTCGAATATAAGCACATTTGAAACGAACAAAAGATCAAGATGATAGTGTTGTGGTAATATTAATCTTGTAATCAATGTTAGAGAAAGAACATAAATTATGTATGTCATGTTATGTATATAACGTCACTTCTCGTCAACCCAATACTCATACTGCAATATGTTTTTCTCGTTCACAGCTCGTTGAGCAAGTCACAAGCAATATACAGTCTCTCTCTAGTATGCTATACTGGAACCATTACATGGTTTGGAGCAACTGGCGCCGTCAGGCTGGAACTAATGCCTCTCTTACTGGGCAACTTCCGCGCATGCTTTCTTGTACATTCTGAGAACACTCACGTGAAAATTTCCAGTGAAATACCTCATATTTCATCAATAAAAAACTACAGACTCAAGTTGGAAGAGTCAAGGACGTTAAAATTAGATCACTTATTAACTTTTACTGACAATAGTAATGAGTTCTGTGTAAATTCCAGGAATTCTGGTCCTTTGTTACTTTATATAGAAGCTGTAAGAACTCCCGGAAAAGAAGGTGTTCCAAAGATTGTATTCCATTACGATTTGGAAAAACTGGATACGCATGAAATGAGTGATCCAATGGAAGGCAAGTATACAGCTCTATTGCTGCTAGTACTATTACTACGACTGCTACTATTATTATTACTGCAGCTGCTACTACTACTAATACTACTGCTATTATTATTACTACTATTGCTATTACTTCTACTACTATTGCTTTATTGTTACTACTACTATACTATACTATATTATAATATATATATTATACACATTATATTATAAAATACTATATATATATATATATATATATATATATATATATATATATATATATATATATATATATAGTACTCGCCCTATATTATTACTGCCCTGAAGGGGAATAAAGAATAGTAACACTGCTACCTTCCATGAATTTCACAAGAAACAACTAAGGAAGTGGATTTGGTTCAACCAAATGACAACATTTGTGCTTAAGAGACTTACATTTAATTTTGTGTCTCGATATACGGTTGTTGGGGGGACTCAAGGAGCAGACAGACTTGCCAGTGCAGACGCAGTGATACGTAGTAGTTTAAATGACCATGCGAATATTTTTAATACTGCGGCTTCTGCTTTCGTTCTAAAACACCTGCATATGGATTCTGTGTCATTTGACCTTCCGGCTTGGGACAGTCAACTCCACCATAAATCTTCCTTGCTCGCCTCTTACCGGTGTGTATGGTGGGTAACAGTGTCACTATTCTTTGCTCCTCTATCGGGCTCCGGAAACACGTGTGATTTTTAATGCAATCATTAGAGTTATACTAGTTGAAGGACTTTGGTTTTTTTTCTTCTATGGCCGGCAAGCAGGATTTGGGAGTGAAGCCTGAAATTTCAAGAAACGAGCAACATACAGAATCACTAGAAGAGCTATCAACCAACAAATAACACAAACAGTCAGCGACTACATTCTGAAAGACATATTGAATATGAACACATATTGGGGGTGTCTGGGGTGCGATGATGATGATCTGGTGGCTAACAAATCGTGGGTTGACGACCTCATTCCATGATAAAAAATGTTATGAAATCTGTTGAAGACTCATGCTTGGTCTTGTGTGAGGGAATCATTCATTTATCTGCAGACTTATGATGTGGTGTCACAATTACGGGTTCCATTCCGTGTTTGTTGGTCCCTATCTTGATAGAGACCATTTTAGTCGAAACGTCGATCTTGTGTACTGTTCTTCGTAAAACAACTATTTACCCCTTTATATATAATACTTACTGTACGTTACACAATTTTATACAGTCGTCCGGTTTTTAATTAAAGAAAAAATAATAACAGGCACACGTTGAAAGCTAAAACACCGTGTTCTGTTGGGAGCTACATTGAGTTTACAGCCACATTTTCCCATATAAACATCTGTGTTTTGGCCTCTCCGAATCAACGCTACTTATCTTTCCTTGATTTTATATAAATTAGATAACTAGGGACGTGCATGATTTTCAAACATTAGAGGTATATGGAGAAACTTGAGGGTGTACTGATAAAACCCAATGTATAACACTGAAAGCCACAATATAAATGATTAGAATTTTGCTGAAAAATAGCAAAGGCAATGCTTAAAGCAATTTCAATTGTTAGAACTAACAGAAAAAATTATATGTGCGCGCCCGCCATGCGACAGCGTTCATTTCTATTACATAGCTATAGAAGAGAGGGAAAGAAAAACAGAGAAATACTGGGAATCAGAGTAATGTTACTGTGCGAAATTTAATCCTTTCGCTTTAAAAAATAATAATTTTAAATTAATTTAATTAAAATTAAAAATTTAATTTTTCGTTCCCCAAAAGTCATTAACTCCAGCCCATTGACTGTGAATCGCTCCAGGCGTGAGTTTTTATATATTCTGAGAAACATTAGTCTAAAGCGACACCCATGGACTCCGAAATAAAGTTAAAGTAAGGGGGTGAGAATAAGTTTGCCTATAACGTCAATATTCTTAGTTTCGTCCCTGGTTAAGAGGCATAGAACCAAGTTAAAAGCAGCTCATATCATAAATCACACAGAAAACTCTAAAGCGAACGCAAAAGAAGACTAAGTCGTGTTTGTATGTGTTTATTTTCTCCTGAACCATTATTTAGCCTGTGCGCATGTCGTGTGCTATACAGAATGGCAGGCGAAGTAATTGTTAATGTATGCACCCAAGTTTTGAATTACCAGCTCTTGAATGGGACTTGGTTTTTGTATGGACATTTTAATATGCACCCCTGGTAACTGAGTGTGTATGTCGCGAGCCTCTTGTCTGCTGCTTTTATATATTTGTTATTACGCTTCAAGAAAACCGATCTGTTAGAGACGGCACGCGTTGCATTTTTTTTCTGCCAGGTCATGTTATCTTCTACTGTCAACTCCGCACAAATAATCCACTCTTATCAGACTTTCTGTAGTATTTTATTTCAAAAGGACGGAATCATTTTTCTGCTTGCAATATTTTTAGAAAGTAAATATATAACACATAAAAAGGGTTTTCCTTCTGCGTTCGTTCACACACAATCTTCTGAAAATCTCAGGATATAGTTTGGAGAAGGGAGAGCAATGTGTCATGGTTATGGATTAGCTTGCGATATCTGTATATTTCTACATAACACATCCAACTTCAGCATGGCTTGTGCGCCACTTTGACACTATATGGTATGAGAAAGCCACCTTCGCCCAAAAAAAACTCCGTAGTCAGCTCTTACGACATGCTTAGCAGGTAACAGTGCAGCCATCAATTTGGATATATCCGCCGAAACTGATGTGTCGGATCATTGGCGTAAATAAAACTGGGACACAGCGCATTTCCATTCTCATGACTACATCCTGCTGGAAATCTAGTAGGACCATGGTCCTGCTACAAGGAAGATCCAGCGGGAGTTTTAGAATGAACGCTGAAGAAGAAGAAGGTCAATTTGTAAACCGACTGAATGACAGACAATCGACTAACTCTTGCAAAGATATCCAGTCGACTAACTCCAGGAAAGAACGACTTACAATTGCCTGACTCCTCCAAAAAGGTTCAGTTTCCAACCCTCCAACTCGGGCCGTAGATACGTCTTCAATAGTTGGGGGGGGGGGATACCTAAAATAATTAGTCATTGCCATATTGGTATAATTCATTTTTTTTCGTGAGAAATTTGATAACTTTTTGTGGTAATCGTAATGAAAAATGGGGGATTGTGCTTACCCATTTTTTACCTTTAGGTTAAATTCTTAGTACTGAAAGTCATGTTCTGATTTCCTTGGAGGAGGGGGAGGGTTTAAGCACCCCCTCCCCGTTCCCTATCTGAGCTTGCTGCAACAATGAATGCCAGCATTTACTCAAGTACTTTACATTGATGTGCGATTTATGTTTGACTAATGTGTTTCAATGCATGATCTCAGAATTAATATAAACCATCTTTCAAACAGCCATCTCTAGAGGCATTTTTTTAGGGATTAACCATGGCCCAGTTAGTAAATGTTCTGTGTTTTATATCGCTGGTTGGTGGCAACTGAAAGGACGGGAAAACCCTTTCAGTTTATTTTTTCGATTTTATAATCTTTTACTAGTAGACAAACAAACACGCGGACGTGTATTTTTTTGTTTCCAAATGAACGCCAATGAAGACTTTTAAATGTATTCATTTGCAAAAGCGCGTCTCTCGTCTCTCCCCACTGTTCACTAGTTTTTAAAGATTTGATTTTTTTCTGCTTCTACAGAATGCCGTCCATGCGCCAAAGAAGAACTATTGGATTCCTATTGCTCTATGGATTTTGGTAAGTTTGTAAATGATTTCAGTTTTCTAAAGTGAAAAATGCATGGTGATCAAGTTTTATACACACAAGCACACAAAAACACTTCGGACTTCCCTTGTTAAGCCTTTCCTTTGTGCTCACTTCAAGAGGTAGTGAGTTCGAATTCAGCTAACGAAGTCTTGTTTACAAAGTGGGTTTTTCCGGAAATCCTTGTGGATTATCGATTCTTCTTCTTCTGCGTTCGTTCTCAAACTCCTGCAGATTAGCAGGATGTAGTCCGGAGAACGGAATGCGCTGTGTCATGGTTTACAGCATTGCTGCGATATATGCGCCTTTATGCCCGACTAATTCTACTTCAGCGTGGCTTTGGGTCGCTGGCCCTATATGGGATGGGACAGCCAACTCCATCCCATAACCTCCTTGGTTGCCTTTTACGACATGCGTGGAAGGTAAACAGTGTTGCTATTCTTTGCTACCCTTTTGGGTCCCGGCAACACACGGGCGGGATTATCGATTGAAGGTAAAAATAGGTGCCACGTGTGGTATACTCAACCGCGACAAATAGCGTTATAGACAATCCTTAATTGAAAGGATTATATTACATATGAGTTAACCCTAGTACAATGAAGTGAATTCTCTACACTATTTCAACCCTTATTTTTCAACTTAAAACATGGAATGTTTCGACCAAAAGGCACAACACCTAGAAAAGTCTATAAGTATGGAACTAAAATAACTATGAGAAATAATTCATCCAGATTTGGTTACCCCATTCCATGTGGACTGCTTCATCCTTAGCAGTTAATACCGTTATTGTTTGTTGCCTTCAACATTTTCTACACTTGATCTCACTTTACCGGGTGCGACAAAAGAAGTGTGACACGGCTCTGCTTTCTCCACCCTCCAAAGCAAACAATGAATCACCTTCCAGAATTTGGTTCCAACCTGTATCCAGTGTACCCAGTTTCATTCTCCGCTTTTGGCGTCCAGGTGAGAATAAGATTCCGGGAGGCCTCTGGATGGGACAATAGAAACACGTGCTAGAATAGCTTGACCTTAGGACAATATAACCTTACCTGGTAACTGGACACTATCCTTTGTCCAAAGTTTTAGGACAGTTTTTGGAGGGAAAACTGGAGTTGGTCAGAACAAAAAGTGTTCCACTGTAAGGAACAATTTTCTCCTCTGCTTCTAACATTTCTACCTACTATTTTCATCTTCACTCGCGGGCGTTTACACCAATTAAAGAGTTGCATTGCCGTTCCTCACCAGATCTGGACCCATGATCTGCAGCTTCAATTATATCTTCAGCAGGTGTATGTTTATTTGCAAGGTGTAAAGAAAAATCAGAAGCCTGTTTAGTCATGATCAATCTCCAGACAGACCTAAGACCCACCAATAGAATCAAAACAAGACATTTTGTCATGTTTTACGTGCATTTCGTCGGAAGGCACCACTAAGTATAAAAATAGTGACAAAGGAAAAACACGGCAATAATCAAATATCGTCATGCATGAAGACCTGTTTTGCTTCTGCTGGTGTGTCTTATTTAGCGATCGGTCATGGTTTAGTCATAGACTAAAAACGCTTATATCTTTATATAAAAGGCTTATAAAAAGGCTTATATCTTTAGTGTTGCTGGGGCCCGAGAGGGGAGCAAAGAATACCAAGACTTTACCTTTCTATGTATGTCGTAAGAGGCGACTAAGGAGGTTATGGGGTTGAATTTGCTGTCCTAACCCATATGAGGTCAAAGTTACCAAAAAAGACATGCTGAAGTCGGATTATCAGACCGAAAGGCGCAGATATTACAGCAGTGCTGTAAACCATGACACAACGCATGCCATTCTCTGGACTACATCCTTCTAATGTGCAGGAGTTTGAGAATGAACGCAGAAGACGAAGAATATGGGCTTAGCACGGGTCATAAGTGGGTGGATATTTCTAAAATAGTGATTTCCTGTTGTATCAGACACGATGACGTATTAGATCGACATGCAGGATTTTTAAAGAAAGACTTGATAAATACTTTACGAGAATATCTCGGCTATTTTGTGTAACAAACAACCTTTTCTGTAACTTATTTGAATATTCCTTTTTGTTGTGGATGTATTCGTGATAGATGCATTTTTGTCGAAACGTCGATTTGTGTGTTTCCAGTAATTCTATCGATCATTTTAGAAGTCTGTATTTTTTAGTTAACTGGCAAGTCTTATATTTGTCAATTGCCAAGGTACATCGCAGTGTTTTGTTCAAGTTAGAAACACTAATAACTGGAGGAGACCTTATCACGAACCAAGACTGGTTTTACAAATATTATCTAAATTTAGAACAAACCCTCCGTCCGATATTTTGTTTGCGAGATATGAACAATTGTCTAAGGAAGGTCACGAACAGACTTGTGGTCTGACTTACGGGCACGTCTGATAGTTTTAATTGCGGGTCGTCTGTTATCACTGCATATTTTCTTTGATACATCTCTCATCTTTTCGTCATCATAATCATCGACCAAGTTGTTATCGCTCTAGTGTAGAGGCTTTTGTAAATAAGCGAGCAGTGAACGTTGCCCTGTAGAAGATAACAGTTATCTTGTTCAAGTCCATTATATCGGTGTCGTACGAAGCGTGCCGATACCATCAGCGTATTTAGTAATTTTAGAAATTATTACTAGTTGCCTTCAGCGCTTACTCTGACATACCTGACCCGAGTCAGTTGTTGTAAATAGTCAGACCTGTATTTGAATTTTAAAATTATGAGCTTTGGTGTCAAATTATTGCCATGTATTAGGATGTAGTTATAATAAGATATATCGAGGTTTACAGCTACGATGCGATATTTGAGTCGTTCATCCTACTTCAACAAGTCAATTTAGTCGTCCCATTTCCTTCAATAAGATGGTCGCCCGGGTGTTGCCGGAGCCTGTGAGGAAAGCAAAGAATAGCAATTAATGTGAATATATTTAAGGTCCTGGAAACGATCATCATACTGTCACTATGCTACCAATATCAAACATGGACATTAACATCAGAAGTCAACAGAAAACATGTTACGATAGAAATGACTTGTTTTCGTTAAATTATCGGAGTAGCAAAGACAGAATCATAAATAAAACACCAGAAGAATAACAAACACAATGGCAGTCCTTGATTACATCAGAAGAAAACAGTCAGTGATTTTCACATGCTTCTAGACTGCCATCAGATAGTACCCCTCAAAAAGCATTGCTACACAGACACGATAAGTACAGAGACAGACCATGCAAACAATGGATTACAGAAACAAGGAGTCCACGAAAACAAACTTATATGACGCACACAAAAAGGCCGTCTCCAGTGAACTCTTACCCCTGACGGAGCAAATCATAAAGGGATATAAAGTGAAAAGTAAGAAAGATTAAGTCTTCTGTGTGAATTGTTATGTCGTCATGTGATCGAGTCTGCTTTGTGAACTGTTAACTATAATTCTTTCCCTGATTCAGTTTTTTTTTTTAGTTGCACAACTATTTACTTCTTGTTTATGCTTAGTTGTACCGTTTTACTGCAGCACCTTTTCTTGGTATGTAATAGTATCATTTAGTTCAAATTTATCTGCTCCTAAAATACAAATTATGAGATCTTATGTGTTTTTCTTTCAGTTGTGGTTGGAAACATGGTGGATGTGACCCATAACGATGCCACTGACAGGTCAGACATCACTCTTCACGTTAAACAGATCATCCATCAGAGGGAGCTTCATTTCTTCCAGAGAATCAAACGATCAGACCATCATTTAACTGGTTATGTGACTGCTCCCAGGAAATGTGGGATGAAGTCAGGCGGCGGTGATTTGATCATAACTGGACGATATAGGCTAAATTCTCTTGCATTGAGGTGTGCGGCTTACCTCCACGAGTGGAGGAAGATACAACATGAGGTAGAGTGTTCTCATAATTGATCTTCAAGATTAAGGCCATATCAATATTCATTCAAATGGAAGGTGTGTTCTGATATAACATACTACTGCTAAATCTTCTGGTCACACCCAGTGGAACAAGTGCCATGAATGTACCTTGTTTGGCATAGGCCAGCTCATACAATATCTTTGTCATTAAACTATAGCAGATATTGTCCCGATTTGAACCACGATGAGTACATAATATTGCTTGTTAAAAGTTTAGTTTAACTTCACACACTTTTGGATCTACATTTATCTTGGAGATATGTTTTGTATTTTAGGAATTTGTTGTTAGATCTTTAGGCCAATTGCCTATAAATAAATAGACAAAGCCCCAGTGATCTTCATGTCAGAGGGATAGCCATAAATCTGAAATATGTAATACTTGCTGCATACCACGTTTCTGAACTTGTGTGATTCCAGCAGTTTCTTTCAGCAAGTTATCAACCAAGCTAGTGCATTTACACAGTGATTTTTACGATTAATTCGAATTTCGCACCAATCCAGAAAGTCCGGATACAAGTTTTCAGCTGGTTCAACTAAGGTTCCATAAAATATAGGCTCGAACCCATTTGTTAATGACTGTGATGTACTGCAACTGCTCTATAAAGAGACCTTAATGTAAAATATTATACCTGAGATATTTACGAGGCACAGCCATATATACTCACGAAT